>PVHT020000173.1:22321380-22451732 GCA_004024745.2 Catagonus wagneri | reverse complement strand
GAATTTAGAGAAGCTCAGTAATGTAGTTATCACTATATATATTATAGAAATCTAATATAGCTATATTACTATAGCAATGTAACTATAGTAATATAATATAGCTGATAGCCAGGACTATCTGATTATAAATCTTTTCTCTTTAACCCTAGCAATACTTTTCAACGTTTTGCAAAATTCAGGTTTGATCTTTTTCTCCCACTTCCCCTGACCCTGCTTATAAAGAGTCCCTGCTTTTGGATAAATATACTCAGTGGGTAGGACAAGAAAGCTTTCTCTCTGCCCACCGCTGTTTTTGACCTGAGTAGAGATGACACTCCTCAGGGCTGGCTGAGGGCCCAGCTGCGATGCAGGCAAACGTTGATTTGAAACCTTGCAGTCACCTCACTTGATGTCGCCATTTACTTTTCCAGTGAAGTGTACTACCCTACTTTTCAAGTATATATATACATATTTTTTGTCTTTTTGACTTATCTAGGGCCGCACTCACGGCATATGGAGGTTCCCAGGCTAGGGGTCTAACAGGAGCTGTAGCCGCCGGCCTTCACCACAGCCACAGCAACACGGGATCCGAGCCGCGTCTGCAACCTACACCACAGCTCATGGCAACGCCGGATCCTTAACCCACTGAGCAAGGCCAGGGATCGAACCTGCAACCTCATGGTTCCTAGTCTGATTCGTTAACCACTGAGCCACCATGGGAACTCCAAGTACATTTTTTTTAACTTCTGAGTCTTTCTCTTAAAAAACAAACAAACAAAAAAACCACTGGAATATATATTTGGTGAAACATTAACACTGTGTGCTCTTTACCCCAGTTACTTGCATTTTAATCTTATCTCTAAATGAGGATTGTGGGGGCTGGAGAGAAACTCTTTGGCCCTGAAATACTGTCATCAGTCAGTCTAGCTCTGAAGGGCAGGAAGAAAAAAGAAGGGAAGACAGTGAATTAAAGGAAAGAAAGAATGAAAGTGCCGATTTGAGCTCACCTGAAGGGCTAGACAGACATTTTACATGTGTGCTGGCGCAGCACGTAGCCCTAATGAAGACATGCTATGAGGCATCATGTAGCCCTTTCATCTTCTTTTGGGTTCCTGGACCCGATTCGAGTGTGTGTTTGTGGAGGGTTTCCCACATAACCAAACAATTCTAGAATATCAGCAGGGTATCTGAGAATTAACTCAAATCTGAGACTACCTGTGGGTGAAGACCAAATATACATTTCTTATTATAAATCACAATATCACAATCTATCCTTGAAAGTTGAACCTTGGCTTAAATAGTAATAGGAGTTTCTCTCTTGTAACCCTTCTCACCGGGAGAAAATGACTTAAAATTCTTGGGGGGAAAAAGTCCTTTTAGAGTAAACTATACCTTATATACTGAGTGGATTTCACATTTAAATTTCTAGGTTTTTCCCCACTACGGAAAGTAATAAAAATCCTTAGTCAAGGAAAAATTTCCCCAAGCCTCATTTTGGACAGAATTTTTTTATGCATTATAATTCATAACTTCCTCTGGAAGGATATTTGCATATCTAATAAAACACTAAGCAATTTTCTGATAAACTTTATGGGAATTAATAGGGCTAAAATTTGTTCTTGGAAAACCTGTCACCAATTCTTTCAATAGTCTAGATCTTTTGCTCTTTTCTTTCTGTATTTGATTTGACAGGTTATTCCACATTTTTGTTTCTAAAAATGTCAGTACTAAGACTACATCTTTAAATTAGCCTGCTGATTATACTGGCCTCCTAACAGTAAGATTGTAACCAAACATTTGCCTATGTGTGTAAACAGAAAGATTACAACCAAACACTATCTATAACCAAATTTCTAATATCAAAAAATTTTTTAACATTTGTCTGGGCCAGTTCTTCCTCTCAATGGGCTGCTTATTCTCTTTGTGGTTCACCCTGTTCTTTTCACAGGCCAGTATCTTGGTGGGGCTAGGGGCTGAATTCAGCCTTGCTAGACCTCACATTAAATGATAATTTTGCAAAATGCCTGGCATGAAACAGCTACTCAATCAATGTTGATAGTTATTTACTCTGCCTTCCTTCCTTCCTTTTTCATTCCCTCTGCTCAGAGCAACTGTAACTGTCAACTGGCTTTAGGGCAAGAAGATTTCCCCCTAAACATCAGTCTCTTATTCTCATTATCTGCTTGTAACTTTTCCACAATTTCTAGTCTAAGTACTGCCCTTAGGCTTTTAACAGAGGTCTGTCCTTTCAACATACTCCATTAATCACAGAATGATTTACTTTCTCTCTGTGTGGCTGACCATGCAGGTTGTTCTTTATTGAAATTGAAGGTGCTTGTTCCTATGCAATGGATGGGTACTGCATCTGTGTGGGGATGAAACAGGTTTGGGTGTTTTGTTCTAATCCCTTCAACTCAAAGAACAACTTCGTGTCTGAGGTCAAGCTGAGCATAGAGCCCTCCCCACTGGGCAGAGATATGGCTACCAGGGCACTTTCTGTCCAGCATCATTAAAGCCTACCCCCGAGAGCGGAAGCCCAGGGTTATCCTTTTCCCATTTCATGACCCCTATGGTGTGTGCAAGCTAAAAATCACACCTAACCACAGCAGGAAATCTCAAACACGAGGGCAAGTATCTTTATTTCAGAGAGTGGAAGGCAGAATCTCAAAGAGATTAGGTCAGTTTTCCCAAGGTCATATGTCTAGTGAGTGGTGGAGGGGGATTCCCACGCTGGCTGACTGTGGAGCCCATGTGCTTTCAGTATACATTTCTGTTCCTGCAACGCCATACATGTTGCCCCAGACTTTGCTATAAAGTAAAGACTGCAGACCAGCATTGCCTGCATCTCCTGGGAACTTGCTAGCAACACAGAATCTCAGGTGCCACCCAACAATACTGATTCAGCATCTTCATTTTTATTGAGATCCCCAGGTGATCTTTATACATATGAAAGTTCGAGAAGCACAGACATAAGACATAATATTCAGCTACTAAATAAAGGCATAGACGAGTATGAAAGTAATTTTAAAAATATGTAGGATAGGTCAAGAGGTTCTGAAATCAGTCACTTGGGGCACCTAGACAAGACCGAGAGAATGCATGGGAGGCAATGTGCGAAGAGTAAAAGAGAAGAACCTCTCTGCATTAAATGTCAGACTGAATGGGCCCTTTGAGGATGAAATAGGATAAAGGGAAAAACAACAACATCAACTCACACCTAGGTAAGTGAAAGACACATTGAGGATAAAATTAAGGGGAAAAAACTTAAAACTTCCAAAAAGAAGAAACAGATTAACTAGGGAATGAGAAGCAGACATATAAGTTTTAAGAAGAAAACAATAATATAAAAATTCTGAGGTAAAATATATTTGAACCTAGCGTTTTTACCAGTGAATCTATTATTCAAAGACCAGAGCAGAACAAAAGTTCTTGCTGTGGCACAACAGGATTGGTGGCGTCTTGGGAGCACTGGGATGCAGATTCGATCCCTGCCCGGCACAGTGGGCTAAGGATCCAGTGTTGACAAAGCTGCGGCTTAGGTCAAGACTGTGGCTTGGACCTGATCCCTGGACTGGGAACTCCATATGCCACCAGGTGGCTAAAAAAGAAAAAAATAAAATAATAAAAAAATAAAGACCACAGCAAAATAAGCATATTTCAAACCTAAAACTTAATTAACTTAGGATTCTTAGTGGCAGATCACAGAACAGTCTCTATCAAGTTCAAGCAGAAAAGGATTTATTAAAGATGTGTAGGGAACTCACAGGTTCTCTGGAAAGGTCACAGAATTAGGATAGTAGGCCTCACAGCCAGGAACAATGTACCCCAAGGCAGGCCCTCACCCACACCTCTGGACAGAGCCAGCAAAACCCCACAACTATGGCCACTTTATGCTCAGTGCCTGTGATGCTAAGAACTGGACATGAGGAAGTCTGTTATAGCCCCCAGAATAGCCCAATGCCCTTAGTATTGAGTTTCCCCAGAGATCACCTGTCTCTGCACATGGCCTTCACTTATAGGTACACACTGCCATCTCTAAGCCTCATATGGGTACTTCTGCTTGGCAGAACTGAGGTTCCATGGTGATACCTAGCTTCTGAGGGACCAGAATCATAGTTTCTAGAAAACAGATTCTGAAGAATGGGAAGGCAAGCTGGAAGAGTGGTTGCATCAGAGTTGAGCGAACCATACTACAGTGTTTGACATTCAGGCTCAAAAGAGTTTATAATTAGTAAACACTCTAAAAGAATTATTCGTGAATATACTCCAGAGCAAGAAAAATTTGAATCCAAGGTGAAAAAAGTATTGCAAGAAGTATGGTGATAAAAGAACTTAGGGTTTAAAGTATGTTTAAATGTGTATTGATTTTAAAAATTTGAGTCAAAAATTTTAATCTATATTAACATATAAAACAGGAGTGCATATAGGTCGCAAGACAGTGAAAAAGCATTCTTGCTCTTGTAGGCAGAAATTTTAAAATTAATTTGAGTCAGTGTTAAAATTATGCTTCAATATGTATGCAAAAAATGTAAGGATAATCACAAGAATTAAAAACAGAATGTATAAGTTTCAAACAAGTACTAAAAGAACAATAAAATGAAAACTAAATTAACTCACCAAAAGTTAGGTAGATTTTAAAAACTAGATCAATCCAGCAAAAGATAGGTAAAAATTTTTAAATGAATAGAAATCTGGGGTATTGGATGCACAAAATGAGAAGGGAGTAATAAATATAAACATATAGGTAATCAAACTAAATGCTAATGTCTTATGCCTATCTTTCAAAAAACAGATGCCAGAGCTTAAAAATCAGGCAAGGAAGTTTCAGAATAAAAGGACACTGAAAGCAGTATGAGCAACTGGTCACAAAAAGAAAGTATAGTAATTGAAATAACAGACAAAATAAATTCAAGAATGGATTTGAAATGGAGATCCCCAGGATCTCCATTTCAAGAATGGATTTGAAATGGAGAAAACAGACAATATTGATAAAAGGGATAATCTACCAGAAGGATCTAAACTCCTATTCCCCACATTGCTAATTAGTTACCTAATTAGTTACTTAAATTAGGAAGAATTTATAGAAAATTACAGCACTGAGGGCTCAAGTTAAAAAATGGAACTAATGTATAATATCGTAGAAATAAAATTTTTTTCTATTTAGATGAACACAGAATCAGTGGCAGACATGCAGAACATGAAGGGAGGAAGAAAATGCCTTAGAGCAAATAGAACAAGCTCATAAGTAGATATAACTACGTAGATTCTTAAAGAAAAAAATTCGCAACTGCAGCTGACCTGGCCCAAGAAAATAAGTCTCTCAGAAGAGATCAACATAACTTGAACAGAACAGGAAGAAAAAGACTTCCTCTCTGAGGAGGAACTAGAGTTTTACATAAAACCCCTTTGTGATGAACCTAGAGAGTATCACTAAGTAAAGTCGGACAAAGAAAGACAAATACCATCTGAGATCATTAATATGCAGATCTAATAAAAGATGATACAAAAGAACTTATTCACAAAACAGAAAGATTTGAACATTTCAAAACTAAACTTACGGTTACCAAAGGAGAAACATTTGGGAGGGATAAATTGGGAGATTGGGAGATTGGGATTGGCATATACACACTACTATCTACAAAACTGGTGAGTAACAAGGACCTGCTATATAACATAGAGAAATCTATTCAACACTCTATGAAAGCCCCTATGGGGAAAGAATCAAAAAAAGAATGGATATATACAGACTTGATTCACTTTACTGTACACCTGAAACTATCACAACATTGTAAGTCAACTATACTCCAATAAAATTATTAATTTATTAAAAAAGGGAATTTCCAAATTTAATAAAAAGCACTTATGAAAAACCACCCCCCCAAAAAAACGAAAACCAAAAAACCCCAAACCACTGTATAGCATTTATACTACATTTCAATATTTATACCTTAACTAATTAACTTATTTATGCCACTTTAGAGAAAATTTATTTGGTTCATATTCTAGAATGTGGCTTCATTTTACTCAGTTGATAAAGCTACAACTGAAATTGAATAGTACTTTCTATGGATTAAAGATCTAAATATAAGGTCAGTTTCTAGGTGAAACTCCTAGAGGAACACATAGGCTGAACACACTTTGACATGTCAGCAATATCTTTTTAGACCCATATCCTAGAGCAATGAAGATAAAAACAAAAATAAACAAATGGGACCTAATTAAACTTAAAAGATTTTGCCCAGCAAAGGGAACCATAAAAAATTAAAAGACAACCCATAGAATGGGAGAAAATATTTGCAAATGAAGCAACAAACAGGGATTAATCTCCAAAATATACAAAAATCTCATATAGCTTCATATTAAAAAATGAACAACCCAACTAAAAAATGGTCTGAAGATCTGAATAGACTTTTCTCCAACGAAGACACAGAGATGGCTAACAGGCACACGAAAAGATGCTCAACATCACTAATTACTCGAGAAATACAAATCAAACTATAATGAGGTATCACCTCACATCAGTCAGAATGGCAGCACCAAAAAGTCTACACACAATAAATCCTGGAGCAGGTGTGGGAAAAGTGAACTCTTCTGTGTAGGTGGGAATATAAACTTGAGAGTATGAAGATTCCTTAAAAACTAAATGTAGAACTATCATACAATCCAGCAATTCAACTCCTGGGCATATATCCAGGGAAAATCATAATTTGAAAATATATATGCACCCCAATGTTCATTGCAGCACTATTTACCATATACCCACTACTATATTTAAAATAGATAAGCAACAAGAATGTATTGCATAGCACAGAGAGGACCATTCAATACTGTGTAATAACCTATATGAGAAAAGAATCTGAAAAGGAATGGATATATGTATATGGTATAACTGTACACCTGAAAATAACAGAACAGCATGGACATCAACTGTGCTCCAAAACTTTTTTTAAAAAATTGAATAGTATTTTTAATCCATCATAAAAATAACCACTACCAATTACATAACCGAATAAAATATTCTTTCCACAAAGAAGGTTATAGTATAGTCAGTCTTGATTTTCTCTGTATTTGAAACTTCTTGTTTCACAGGTATAGTTGCCTATTCTGGTTGGGAGACAGACACTCAGAGAGTCAAGCTGGAATTTACAATCATTTTATCAGTTATGTATTTTGGTAGAAGAAATCTTATTTTTCCCAAAGTCACCATGTAATACTCAGAAAGTTCAGAAAGCGTTTGGGCACCTACAGTTCTCAGAGCAACACTGCCGCCTGCATGTCTCTGATAGAAAGGACTGGTTTAGCTTGTAGATCTTCCCTGGAACCATTCCTGCTTAAAAATCTACCTCCTAGGGAATCGTTGTAGTCGAGGGACATAATTTAGGATCTGCTGAAAATCAGAGCATAGCAAAATTTGCCTTCCCATTTTCTTCATTTGAGGACATCCCTGTTTTCCAAGTTCCTTGTCAAATGGGTTGTAAAATGATACACACTAGCACTTAAATCCAGGCTTTGCTACTGAGCCTCAGTTTTTGGTTTATAAGGTAGGTAGGCTTGGTTTATAAGTAATAGCTACTTTTTATTATAATACTGCGTCAGTTGCACTGCCCTCATTATCTCATTATCTGATTCTGCCAGTTTGATACTGTTTGATACTGTATCAAGATGCCCTTGTGGGGGGAAAGTTAGCTTAGAGATTTCTTAAATATCTTTATTGTTGTTTATCTGTTGATAGTGTACATGGAGCATCAGGGACCAGTGCAAAAGAAAAAAATAAAAGAAAATGGGAGATTAGGGAAGTTCACTAGAGCCATTCATCTGTAAGGCCTTTGGTATTGCTTGCAGGTCTCATTGTGGGTATTTTGACAACATAAAGCTAAAGCATTAAAGGTAGGCCTTCAGGGGCAGGCGGCAATTCACCTTTCAACAAATTTTCCAAATGAGTTAATTCAATCATTTGCTATGAACCAGGCACCCTTTTATATACTTGGGACATATCAATATAGAAATTAAACCTTCTAGGTTAAATATTAACATACGAGAATGGTCACTGTCACATAATTTATGTAAAGAATTCAGCCTGAAGTACAGATGGAAACAGAGCTTTTATTTTTCAAACACAGTCTAATTTGATCACTTCTGTGCCAGACAGGCAGGGCAGAAAGTGCAGTCAATCTATGGTGAGGGGGTGGGAGCCCCTCTTTCTTCTTAATTATGCAGGAAACACATAGGTTCAGTCAGTCCAAAAGAGCTCTTACAACTTCCAAAAACTTCGTGGTGATAGAACTGGAAGACATGCTCTCTTTACAAAGATTTGCCAGCTGCTATAGTTACTGCTACTCTCCCGTCATTGCTGCTCTCCTGTCATAATTCTGAAACCAGCCCAGGGTATCCAGCCACACAGATGCCATGACTCTGACCCAGTGCTGGTTCAGATCCTCAGGTGTGCCCAGTAGTTTTTCAAGAAAGGGAGCCCA
The DNA here is from genome assembly GCA_004024745.2 of Catagonus wagneri. Taxonomy (NCBI): domain Eukaryota; kingdom Metazoa; phylum Chordata; class Mammalia; order Artiodactyla; family Tayassuidae; genus Catagonus; species Catagonus wagneri. The sequence goes on along the minus strand of PVHT020000173.1, from coordinate 22,443,279 downwards.
GGTTTGCTGAGGCTTATTCACAGTGAAGACCATGTTAGAGCAATAATACAATTTATCTCCAGGCACTGGGATTATGGGTAGTTTCATTTTTTCACTTTGCTTATCTGTAATTTCTAATTTTTCTTAAAGGATGTGTATTACTTGTATCAATTTTTCAAGTCAAGAAAAGCTTCTTTGAGAGTGATCTTTTACCGGTTATAGTCAATGTTAAATTCCTCTTCTACAGCTAATGGAGAAAAGATTAGGCATGGATAGTCATTTGAAAATTGTCAGGTCAAACTTTTGCTTCATGCACTATTATTTTATTCAACAGCTGGCACGCAGGTCTTGTGACAGGGAGTCCGGGATAGAAAAGAGACATGGCCCTAGTCTCACGGGATTTACTGGGTTGTCATGAGAACCTAGGGAAACACATGGGCTCTGTTACTGTGGCAAAGTAGGATGCCACTTTACACTCTGAATGGTGGCCGTGCCACTAGACAGGTTCACGTGGTACAGGTGTTTCACACACTGGGCACTCCTTCCCTCACCACGCAGAGCATCCTTCATGTACAACTGCCGTGTCCACCAGGGACTTACCAATGATGTGAGTAACAGAAGGGGAACCCAGCAACATAGCAGAATATGAATACATGGCATTGCACTTAAAACTTCCCAGCCCTTATGGGGATTGGGAATTTCTTGATGTCATCTTTATCTGTAGGTTTCTTTGCTGCCATGTTACCAGTCTTTTTTCACTAAGACTCTTTTCCCGTTGCCCTTGCTGCCCAGGAATACATCTAATTTCTGATACAAAACAATTTGGTCTCCATCGAGATTAAGCTTCCAGTTTACTTTTGTATTTCTAAAAAGAAACTAATGGCTTCTACGCAATAAAACAATAAATCTTTAAATCAATTCTTCATTTCTTCTCTAGTGTGCAAGTTAAGGCAGAAATTCTTTTCTTTTTTAATAGAAATTTTACCCCTATGTTAAACTAGCTATTGCTCTTGATGGTTCTACCACATTGAAGCTAGATTCCGAGAACAGGCAGCTTGAAAACAGGTCAGTAGACTGGGTGTATTCCTCCAAAACCATTTTTCTAAGGATACTTATGCTTTGAGGTGAAACTCTAAACTCTTTAATTTAATTGAGCTGAAATGGTTGTTTCACCATTATTTATTTCTGTATTGATTTTTGTCCAATGCCTTGCAGTGCTTTCACAAAAGAACTTCATAAATTTAATTTGATTGATAACTTCCATAGGTCTCACAGGCACCAGCGCTGAAATAAACAAAGCTAAAAGCAGAGCAGGATCTCTCTTTCAATGGTGGTGAGTAAGAGGAGCAAGGGATTATTTTCAACGGTAAACTCATTTCAACAGCTTGAGAACAGCTGATAGACACCATAGAATAAAAATATTGAAGTCCTCTGTTGAGTGAGACTTGCTTGTCCAGATAGGGTTGGGTGGCTGCCAGAGGGTAAAATCAAATGTCAATTGGGTTTACACTATTCTAGCAGTGCTTGGATTGGAACAAGGAAAGGGACTGGCAAAGAGCTGTTCTACAGCAGGTCCCTCTTTCAAGGAGCTGAAGAAAGCCCATGGGACACCAGATTACTATAGGGTCAGGACTGTGCCACTGACCTATTAGTAAGCATAAGAGTAATCATGTTCTCAGCATTAAGGATAAGACTTTTGGAAAAATGGTGCCTGGATGAAAAAATGCAAGAAACAGATATATATGTGTTGAAAACGCTGTGGCAGAACTTGAGTAAAATTCACAGCTTCTGCATTTAGGTACTAACCTAGAGGGATACTGGAAAATAACCAATAGATCCCTTAGCCTGTTTATTTCAGGTTAGCCTTTAAGCCTTGAAGATGCTCATTTCTTTGTAAATTACAATTTTTCTTTCTTTCTTTTTTCTTTCTTTATTTTGTAAGATTGCACCCGTGGCATATGGAAGTTTCCAGGCCAGAAGTCTAATTGGAGCTGTAGCTGCTGGCTTAAGCCACAGCAACACAAGATCTGAGTGGCATCTGCAACCTGCAGCAGCTTGCGGCAACACCAGATCCTTAACCCACTGAATGAGGCCAGGGATGGAACCCACATCCTCATGAACACTATGTCAGGTTCTTAATCTGCTGAGCCATAATGAGAACTACTATAATTTCAACTGCAATAATTTTTTAAATGGAAATAACTTTACATTTGGGAACACATGAAGAAAATATTCACACATGCAAATATTCAGGCAGTAAAATTACTTTGAAATAGAAGGAAAAAAAATCAACCACAATCCACCACTGAATATAATTATTCTTAGATTTACTATATCATGCATATATTTCCAGATGATTATATATGTATATATATGTGTGTGTGTGTGTGTGTGTGTGTGTGTATTTATGAAAGAGTGAGGAGGGAAAGAAAGGGGGAGAAGAGAAATACAAAAATGTACTTGTGTATGCATTTTTCTATACTAACAAAATGAGATCATAGCATACATGTTGTTTTGAAACATGTCCTTTCATATCACTATCTCATAGCATTTTTTCATGTTAAGAAATGTGCGTGTAAATCATCTTATTTTCTGTCCGCAGAGCATTCCATTGTATGAAGGTACAGCCATGTGTTTAATTTCTTATTTGTTATTTAGATTATTTCTAATTTTTGCCTATTATAAACAATGAGGTTGTTAGGAATTAAGATATATTCCCCCACCCCAAACAAATTCATATATTGAAGCCCTCACCCCTCAATGCGACTGCATTCGAAGTCAGAGGCTTTAAAGATGGATGGGTCCCACATCCAGTGGACTGGTGTCCTGAAGCAGAAGAAGTAACAGGACAGAGGGAAGGCCATATGAGGACACAGTGAGAGAGTAGCCCTCTGCAAGTGAAGAAGACAGACCGAAGAAGAAACCCAACCTGCCAACACCCTGACTTGGATTTCTTAGCTTCCAGTATTGTGAGAAAATAAATTTCTTCTGTTTAAGCACTGAGTCTATGGAGTTCTGTTACGGCAGCCCTAGCAAATTAAGACCGCTATCATTGTAATGAATGTAAGGTGGTGTCTCATGATGTTGAGGCACATATGCAATTCCCTAAAGATTAGTGATGTTGAGCATCTAATACCCCAAATTCTAAATTTTTGATTTCTATTAACCTGTTCTCCAGAAAATATTTTACCAATTAAAGCTCTTAACACGAGTGCCTCATTTGCCCTCTCCAACACCTGTAGGTAATAATTATCATATAACTTTTGAACAATACTGATCACAGACTTGGAAAATCTAAGCTCTCTGACTGCAGTTTTAAGGTGCTACATTTCTTTAGTATTACACACAGCCTGAGCAGGTGGCACAAGGAAATATGCTTACTGAATTGAAAGTTACACTTTCAAACACATACTTGATCTTTAGAATGATTACATGAGGTTCAAGAACTGATCAGATTTTTTTTTTGTCTTTTGTCATTTTTTTTTAGGGCCACACCCACGGCATGTGGAGGTTCCCAGGCTAGGGGTCTAATCGGAGCTATAGCTGCCGGCCTATGCCATAGACACAGCAACACCAGATCTGAGCAACTTACACCACAGGTCACGGCAACACCAGATCCTTAACCCACTGAGCAAGGCCAGGGATTGAACCTGTAACCTCATGGTTCCTAGTCGGATTCATTTCCACTGAGTCATGACGGGAACTCCATGATCCGATTCTTTTATATTGGCATCTGGTCTACCTCATAACACCTCTAATTCCCAAGTGTTTCATGTGGCCTCTCATCACCCTACATACTCTTTGATGACATTTAAGTTTACATATCTAATCCCAAGTTCATTTCACTTTCCTTCTGTTAATGTAATCAATAAATAACAGTTATGCTTTTATAAGGAAGAAAGAAAAGGAGGGCAGGAAAACATGTTTTTAATTAAGGAAGCTCACATCTCTTGAACAACGGCCCAAGAATTCATTGACACGTTGGACTGCCCGCTTTCATCACAGTATTTTTCTTTCTCTATCCTATTAAAGTGTCAAATATACCAGTAAAATCTAATAATATGCTCTTCAGTGAGCAAGTGGCTGCTGCTGAGCACCCTTCAGCTCACGTCTTGCCCCTTCAATCTCAGACTTTAGTGACTTTTTTTTTTGCTATATCTGTGACTTTTTTATAATACAACTGATAGAAGAGGAAAACTTTCAGGTTTAGACCTTATCTGACAAAATGTCCTGGCTCATGTGGAAACTGATGGTAGATTTCCTTCCCACTGAACTCTGTATTCTACCCTGACTTTTTGTGCTTTTTTAATCAAAGCAAAGAAGAGGCATTCAGTTTTCTTCTTTTCTAGGAATACAAAATAATAAAAATTCACATGTTCTATTGGAATGAAAACAAAGCCATAAGATGGTTCAGCCTGCAGGTATACATTAAAACACACACACAAAAATAAAAGAACAAGCAAAAATAATCTTTTGAGAGGGCATTCAGAAAATTATTATCATCCAGCTTCCCACAGGTAAGAAAAGGAACACACACCTCATATAAGCGGAATAATACAGCATTTGTCTTTCTCAGACTGGCTTATTTCATTTGGCATTAATATCCTAAATGTTCACCTATGTTGTTGCATTTTGCAGAATTTCCTTTGTTTAAAAGGCAGAATGTTTATCTTTCTTTACCCATTTATGTGTCTATGAATACCTTTTGCTTTCTGAATCACAGTTGTCTAATTCTACTGATTTAATTCATTTAGCTTTTACCACAGAGCAGAATCGCTTACAATATATTGTTCATTCCAAATTTCTCACTCATCTCGATATGATTTCTCTCCTGATAGTACTGCCCATCCCTTCCTGAAATTTTCTTTCTAAAATGCTTATCTCTTTATACATGGAGCCAACATCTGAACTTTCCATATTCTTTGTTTACATTTTTTACTTAGTTAAAAACTTCCTGTGAGGTGTCTTCTGAGAAACTGAGAAAAAAAATGGGAAAATACTTTGCACAGTGAATGGCGGGGGAGTATTAGAAGGGGCCAAAAAATCTAAGCTTATAACAGATCCAATGAGCAAAACACCAAATTGAAAAACTGGCACGTAAATGTGTTAGGGTGGTCGGGAGAGGAAAGAAGCCCAGAAAACAAATCTATAAGAAAAATTTATGGCGCATAACCAAGATAGACCCAGATGAATCCAGACAACAAAGTGAAGCTTAGTTTATCAACATTGACAGTAACTATAGGAAGGCAATCTATAAATTTAATAAAAGAGAGGATGAACATTTCAAGTATTTTACATTGTCATGTGCAGTTTCCCAAGGTACTGATTTATTTTACTTAACAGTCAAATTGTATAAAGTATTACTAAAATGAAAAGGTTTGAACTAAAAAAATTCACCATGCAGAACATTTATGGATTATCAAGCTGCAATTACTTGTAATGAGATTTATTTAGGTATATTATTTAAAACACAATATTATTATTGGATTATTGTCTGCTATATGGGGGTATTCAAAATGAATTGAAGCTGTTGACAGCATTTAATGAGATTTTCTATTTTTCTTTCGTTCATTCAGCTTTTAATAATACCAGTAGTGCTAGTTTCCTATTTCAGTGGGCTAGCAACAAATAGTTCTTTAAAAAGAAGAATGCAGAGTTCCCGCTGTGGCGCAGCGGAAATGAATCCGACTAGGAACCATGACGTTGCGGGTTCGATACCTGGCATGGCTCGGTGGGTTAATGATCCCGCATTCCTTTGAGCTGTGGTGAAGGTTTCAGACGCGGCTGAGATCTGATGTTGCTGTGGCTCTGGCGCAGGCCGGCAGCAACAGCTCCGATTAGACCCCTAGCCTTGGAAACTCCATATGCCACAGGTGTGGCCCTAAAAAGCCAAAAGAAAAAAAAAAAAAGAATGCTGCAAGGCTGCTTCAGCCCTAAAGTACTGATGCAAACTGTCTTAAACATTTTAGGAACACCTCTTTATTTCCAGTTCAAATTCCTCTTTATCATGTCATATGCTCTGTCATAAATGATAACATTGAATTTCCTTTTTTTTGTTTGCCGACAACAGCCAGTTAAGCCCTGTGCACACCAAAATCAACCATCTGCAGAACCATCTATGAAAAAGACCGAATCCTATCAAAAAATCTACCGCTAAAGACCTAAAGGACGGACAGATTGCCAGGAGGGGCAAACTCACAATACAACCAAGTCCCATAACAACCAGGTGAGTGACCCACAAACTGCAGAATAATTACAGCACAGAGGTTCCCCCACAGAAGTGAGAGTTCTGAGCCCCACATCTGGCTCCCGAGCTCAGGGGTCCGGGTCCCCGCAAAGGCAACTCCCAGAGCATTTGGCTTTGAAGGTGGGCGGGGCTTAATTCCAGGCGTCCACAAGGACCGCAAGGAAATAGAGACTTCCCCTTAAAGTCACACGCAAATGCTCACGTACAACAGGACTCAGGGCAAAAGCAGTTCTTTGATAGCGGCGTGGACCCAACATACCTGCTGGTCCTGGAGAGTCTCTCAGAGAGGCTGGCGGCGAGGAGCCGGGGCTGCCGGTAGACGCGGGCAGCAGCCATTTTGGGAGCTCGCTGACACGTGCGTGGAAGCCCGCAGCCTCGCTGGCCGCCCCAGGTGGGACTCTTTTTCCTCACTTATTAACGGTCAAGACCTGGCCCCACCCAAAAGCCTGTGGGGCCGGGGCTGTGGGATGCTTCCGGCGAAACAACTACGTGGGTGGGCACACAGCCCCTCCCATCAGCAGACCCGCTGCCGAAAGACTTCTTGAGTTTACAGCTGCCTCTACACAAGCCGCTACACACAGTTCTGCTCACTAGAGGACCGAGACCCATTTCCAGACACCAGTGGACAGGCACTGGCCCTGCCCGTCAGGAAAGCAGCGCTAATCTCCAGACTAGGGTCACACCCACCAGTCCCCCTCGTGGGGGGGAGGGAGAAGAAGACAGATGCAAGAAAACCAGATCCTGCAGCCTATATCAAAGCAGACCCTACCCTGAGACCAGGTGGGTACCGGCTGTTCCCACTAGCAGGCCAACAGAAGCTTCCGAACACCCCAAACTTCACACCCAGCTGGGTCAGAACAGCCCCACCCCCAACCCCCAGTGACCTGATCCCAGTTCTGGGATTCCTGGACCCTGCAGTCAGACTCCAGGACCCGGCTCTTCCTGCCAGTAGCCCTGCACTACCCCCAGGACCTGTCTTCATCCACCAGTGGGGGAGTGGGAACAGCCCCAGAGTCTTCTGGACCCTGACTCTATCAGTGAGCCAGCACTAGCCCACGAACCCCCTAGGGCTTTGCAGCCAGCTGCCTCATCACTAGGCCCTGCTAAGTAGCAGCCAGCAGCATGGCACTAGGCAGGACCTGGCAACCAACTGGACCAGGAAACAACCAAGCAGCCAAACCATCCACATCCTCAGACCACCGCAACACAAGGACCCTTGCAGTCCTCTTAGAGGGAAACCTTAGATCATATAGCTTGAACATGAGAGAGGATGCGTTACAGGGACATCCAGGACTTCTCCTTCAGAAGGCCACTTCCCTAAGGTCCAGAAAGGTAACCAACCTATTAAGTACATAAAATGCCAAGTGCAACTTAGACAAAGTGAAGCTACAGAAGAACATGTTCCAGATGAAGGAACAAGATAAATTTCTAGAAGAAGAACTAAGTGAAGAACTAGCCAAGAAAGAGTTCAGAATAAAGACTGTAAAGATGATGAGAGCACTTGGGAGAAGAATGGATGCACAAAACAAGAAGTTTTCAGCAAAGCATTAGGAAATATAAGGGACAACCAACCAGAAGGATTATAGCCTATAAGGTATGGATAGTAGACTAGATGATACAGAGGATCTGATCAGTAAACTGGAAGACAGAGTAGTAAAAATTGCCACTGCTTAGCAGAAAAAAAGAAAAAAAAAAGGAAATGAGGACAGTTTAATAGACCTCTGGGACAACATGAAGTGTGCTAACATTTTGCATTGTAAGGAAGAAAGAGAAGAGAGTGAGAAAGGGGCTGAGAACATATTTGAAAACGTAATCGCTGAGAACTTCCCTAATCTGGGAAAGGAGTCACCCAAGTCCAGAAAACCCACCAAGACACACGTAATGAAAACAACAGAAATTAAATATAGAGACTATTTACAGCAGCAAAGGAAAAGCAACAAATAATATACAAAGGAACATCCTCAAGGCTATCAGCTGATTTTTCAGCAGGAATTCTGCAGGCCAAGAAGGAGTGGTACAATGTATTCAAAATGATGAAAGGCAAAAAATTCAACCAGGACTACTCCACCCAGCAAGATCCTCTCATTCAGATTTGATGGAGAAGTCAAAAGTATTACAGACAAGCAAAAGCTAAAGAATTCAGCACCACCATCCAGCCTTACAACAAAGGCTAAAGAACTTCTCTAAGATGGAAAAAGAAAAGGCCATGATGGGAAACAAGAAAATTAAGAAACGAAAGAAGCACACCAATAAAGGCAAACGTACAGCAAAGGTAAGAAATCATTTACACACAAAGCTAGCAGGGAGGTTAAAAGACAAAAGTAGAAAACATTTCTGTATCCACAATAAGCAGTTAAGGGATACACAAAACAATTATATATAACTATCAAAAATAGCAATCATGAGGGGGAGGAGAGTACAAATGGAAGGAATGTTATCTTCCAAGGAGTTGGATGGTGCCAGAAGGAGAAAAATTGGTCTTTATAATTGAGCAAGTATTTCTACTCTTGGGGAGGTCTGGTTAATGCATAAGGCAGATGCACAGTGCACACTAGAGGGGAGGGAAGAGGCCCAAACAGGCAGAAAAAATTATTAAAAATAAATAAATTGTGTTTTATTTATCGATTGATTTTTTTGGCCACACCCACAGTATGTGGGAATTTCCTAGGCCAGGGGTAGAACCCATGCCACAATTGCTGCTTGCACTTGCAGTTGTGGCAACACCAGATCCTTAACCTGCTGCACCACAAGGGAACTTCAATTTTTATGTCTAAATTTTCCTTATCTTGCTTTAAAATGTGAATTTTTGTTTCATTATGGATGTTAACTAGGTTTATTGTGGTTGTCACTTTGCAATATACACAGATATTGAATCATTACATTGTATACCAAAAAAATAATATAGTGTTATAAGTCAAATACATCTCAAAAAAAACCCCACCAAAACAAAACAGGAACTCTAGTTAGGCAGTTGTTTATCTTTGTTATCAAACCACAAAGACCTTGTGAAATACATATTTAAAATATGGATTATAATTTCCATTCAGGTAAATATTTTCATTAGTCCAGATAAGAGTGTATATAGGTTTATACCTGTAGTTCTATATTAATTTTCTCAGCACTAAAATATTTATTGAGCTTCATAATTCACATGTGTTCTGCCAAGTATGTGGCATCTTCATCTTATGTTGTTCACCAACCCCCATTGTCATTAATGAGTGGAGATCATACTTGCTTTTATTTCTAGAATTCCAATCTTCTCATAACTTAGATATATTTGTTGAAATAATTGTAGGGGAAGAAAAATTTTATTTTTACTCTACCCATTTCAGGTTCTCAAACTGGGGCCCTGTATATTAGACTGATGAAATCAAGAGAAAAATAAATAAAAGTTTATTAACACATGCCTCGTATAAACATATGGTTGTCCTCAGTGATGAGTAACTCAGTGGGGTGGTCAGAACCTTGGCTTATGTAGCCTCCTAACAAAAGAATGATACTTTTTTAAAGAAGGGACAAGTCAAAGGAAAAGGACTTTTAGTTTCTAGGGTGGCAAATTGTGGAAAGCTAAATGCATGGGGAGCTAATGGATAATACAGTCTATATAGTAAAATTTGATTTGAAGATTCCTCTGGTGCATCTCTGGACTGATAAGGGTCTAGAGTTGTCATTGATTAACCTCTGTCCTTCCTGGTAGAGGAGGATGGGGACATCTTTACCAATTTATGTTCTATTTTTAGGTACATTGGGATGGGCAGAGTTTTTCTTGTATCTATTTCTTCACAATTGCATCATGTTAAAATTGTTTTTATGCTAAAGAGGAATAATTTGCTACCCTTCACCTATATCTTGACTCACCCTTTTTTTTTTTGGTCATATTTGCGACATGTTCCTGGACCAGGGATTGAACCCACTGCATGGCAGTGACAACACTGAATCCTTAACCACTAGGCCACCAAGGAAATCTCAACTCAGTTTTTATGAACCGAAATAAGCCTTTGTCCTAAAACAACCATTTCCTCAGTTTTAACATTAAATCTTCTCATTCGTATGTCTCTTCATGCTTTACAATTAGATCTATGAACTTCTCACCAAAATCTTTAGAAATTATGAATTAGTGTATTTAGTATCCTTTATTGATAATCCAAAAATAATACTTTGGTGGACGAGGGTTATCATAAGTTTCAGGAAAAATTACCCTTTTTGTTACTCATATAAAAATGTACCCTTTATTTTCTAATTATAATTTATTGCAGTTTTTTAATTTCCAGCTGCCCTTAGAATTCCTGGCCACCTTTTTTGTTTTAAAGACATCTATACAAAATAGGATGTTTCTGTAACTTGAATCTATCTATTAAAAAATACTCAAAACAATATAAATATAAGCACTTTTCATTAGGAATTTCACTTGAAGGTATTTTTCCTCTAATAAAAGTTAGTGAAGAGAGATTATGAGGAAGCAACAGCAAATAACAAATAACAGCAAATAACAGCAAATCCTTTCTTATTCCCATGAATGATTATATTACCTTTTTAATCACATAATGTCTTTCTTAGTCTTTGAAGTATTATGCTTGAGGATAAAGGTTTTATAACAGCACAGCACCGTTATTTATAGTGTTATCTTACCAAATTAAGAAGTTTTAGTGAGAGAGGATGGGATTGTATCTGTATGGAGCGCTGTTACTTACCCTTTCTCTCTGTCCTCCATTAGAATGCCAGTCAAATCGTTATTCTCACTTAGATCCAAAGTAATGCAAATTGAGTTTCTTGAAACAAAGCCACCCCTGTGAGCAGGTTCTCAAATGTTGCATCTCTAGTTGACAGAAGCCTTCCTTGGTCATTTGCCTGTATTTCTAAATTCAAAGTTCACATCCCTACAAGTTAGATACACTTTATCTCAGCTTAAGTCCCCAAATTAAGTACTTTTATGTTAATTAACCTTTAGCGGGATATTAAATAGTAAAATCAGATCACAGATTATTTCTTTGTTTATCAAATAAAGCAAAGGCGGCATTAACAGGACTTCTATTTACATTTACATTTTAGTTTCCTTCGTAATTTTCAATTCCTCACCTGCTTTGTCCCCAGTTATTCTGCTTTTCCTACAAAAACAAATGAAAATGTTTTCCACAATTCAGTTTGCCTTTAGGAGGAGAGCCAGTGCTTTTCTGAGAAAAGTGACCCGATGACAGTTTTACTGGCCTTGTTTTATTTTTGAAACAGAAAAATAGCAAGTTTCCATCTTTCTTTAATTTTTCTTTTCATGGGTGAGAATGCTCTGACAGCTGTGTGGCCCAAGTTCAACTTTTCTCATCAAGAAAACTGACTAATGATCCATCTGATGAAAGTTCTGCTGCCATTTAAGCATCACAATAGTTTTCCTCTTCCAAAAAAAAAGCAAAAAAAAAACCCCAAAAAACTGGAGAACAGGCACAAAACTTGAAAAGCAGGGTCCAAAGGAACATCTGTCATTTTGTTTAACAATTAAGTTAATCTCACATTCTTAAATATTCTTAACAATTGGGCTGAGAAAGGAAACTATCAGAGTCCAAAAGGCATAAGTGAAAATAGAGTCAACGATTATAAATAACCAAGAGCCACAATCTCAGGTACTTAGAGATTTGGGGTTTGTGAAAGGCCTGTAGGTCCTTTTTTTCACGTCCCTATGATAATCACCATGGTGTTGTTCTCAATGTGTTTTATTATTAAGGATGACTAGTAATTATAAAAAATGATAATCCTTAATATTTTTACCTTGTACCAGGTACATTTTAATGTACTCTAAAATACACACTTTCATTTAATTCTTACATCAAACCTACATGGGAGATATCACCATTTTACTGATGAATAGGTTAGGTCTTGAAGAAGTTAAAAAACTTTGCTTCTGATCACACAGTTAGTAAATGGCAGAGCTGGTATTTGAACTGTGGTCAATCTGATTTCAGAGTCTTAACAATTATAAAAATCAATATGTTATTTTAAAGAAGAGTTACCTGAAATCTGAGATCTGTAGTTTTAGGTTTGAGTTTGATTTGATAATATATTTTATTTCTAGCTCAACTTGTTGAATTTCATTGTACCCGTGTGAATGGTTAATATTTGAAGAATCAGAATTATGTAAATGAGATGCATGAGTTGAATGTGAATGTTCAAGTAGAAAGTCCTCTTTGTTTTTCATAAACGTCTTGGCAAATATTTTAAGAAAAATAATCTTATAATTTCTGTGACAAGCAATGGCAAGGTATATCATTTAACTCATAGAATGAAAGTGACCATTCTGCACATTGAGTCCTATGTTAGCATTTGAAATTTGTGCTTCAGTGCAGAGTACAGTTTTCCAGTGTGTGCATTTAAAGTTGTCAGTGTTGATGGTTTCTTTGCATATCGCAGTACTGGTTAATAGTCGCTGACTGCCTAGAACTCTGGTGCATTTCAGAACACTGCAGTTCAGTTTCCAAGGGTGAGAAGTTCTTTAACATTAAAGTTTTCTGTGATTTACTACTTACTGTTCCTTCTACATCAGTTTCCTTCTCCAACTCCCTGGATCTCAACATTCTGAAATGTGCATTAGCATCAGCATCACCTGAGGTACTTTATGAAACCATATATACCCAAGTTTCTCTCCTGAACTACAGATGCAGAATCTCTATGCATGAAAGAAGTTCTGAAATCAGCTTACAGATGTTTCTCATGCAGTCTAGAATTCCCAAATCAGCTGTGAGGTCTTGAAAGTGCAGACGAATTATATCATGGACTTGAGATGTTTGAATGTGTGATCAAAATGTTATGGGAGGAGCAGATACCAGGACCCATGAGTAAAGAGTGAGAAAAATCTCACTATTTAGCTTTCCCCAAAATTTTCTGAAATTTTTAATGAGGAAATTTTTAATGAGGAAATTTTTAATGAGGAAATGTGTTTGGTAACCCATAGTAAGTACTCATTAGCTGTTGCCTTGTGATATTAATGCATTCATTTAACTAATTTTTATTTTTATTTATTTTATCTGTATTTATTTATTTTTGTTCTTTTTATCCTTTTTAGGGCCACACCTGTGGCATATGGAGGTTTCCAGGCTAGGGGTCCAATCAGAACGGTAGCTGCTGGCCTATGCCACAGACACAGCAACACTGGATCCAAGCCATGTCTGTGACCTACACCATAGCTCACGGCGATGTGGGACCCTTAACCCACTGAACGAGGCCAGGGTATGAACCTGCATCTTCATGGATGCTAGTCCAGTTTGCTAACTGCTGAGGCATGATGGGAACTCCTCATTCAACTAATTTTTAAATGCCTACAATGGTTAAGCTCTGTGCTAAAAACTGAGACTATAAAATGAGCAAGAACAATAAAATAAACAAAAATGAAAATAAATAAATAAATAAATAAAAACAAGAACAGACATAAGTTCCTCTCAAGGGATGTACAGAAGCATTGGTAAAGACAGACAATAATCTAATAAATACAACAATGAATTTAAGATAACAACTGAGATAAGCACTGGAAAGGAGACAGAGGGTATTAAGGGAGTATACCCAAGAGGGAATTTGACCTAAGCAGGGAAAGGGAGTAAACTGTGCTTTCTGGAGAAATCCAAAGGAAGAGGAGAAGGGTTGGTGAATTGGAGTATTTTAGGCAAAGAGATCAGTGTATGTTTTACAACCCTGTAGTTATTAGAAATGCCTATGATCAGCAATTTGCTTCGTAAGTCTTTAAACTTACACCCTTTTATAGATTAGAAAACTGAGGCTAATTACTGTGGGCAAAGTCACAGATGGTTTAGCAAGTGATGGATTTACAATGAGAAATGAATTTGGTTCTGTTTGAAGCTTATGATCTTTATTTTTAATGTGGAGTTGCAATGTTCTTCAAAGTGTAAATGACAGTAACATCTTCTCAGGCTTTGCTTACAGGAGAGTGTTAGAAATCAAGCACCGAGTTATAAAGTTGGATGTACAAGGGAAAGAAAAGGGGAATATAAAGATACTTTCTTATATCACAGTTTTATTGTGGGTTGAGAACCAGTAGGTATGAATCCCTTTGTGATAGAAATCACAATGTGGAAACAACTGGAATTTCCACTCTCTTCCAAAAGAGTAAATCAAAATCAACTCTGTATTGCTGGAGAAATTGCAGACATTAGTGCCACCACTAAAGTCTTGATAAATGAAGACTGATGATTCTTATCACATCCCCAGTTAGATTAATGTGGAAGACAGATGTATCTTGGAGGATGATGGTGGATCATTATAAGCTGAGTCAGATGGTGAATCCAATTATAGTTGCTTTTCTTGATGAGGTCTCCTCAGTCGAGAAAATCATTACAGCCCATTGAATCTGTTATGTAGCCATTAAACTGATTAATATGTCCCCCTTTTGTCCAATAAATGACAAAAAAAAACCAAACAAACAGAAGCAATTTGTCTTTACCTGGAAGGAAAAACACTACACCTTTACTGTTTTACCCTAGGGAGTGGTCAGTTGTCCAGCTTGTGCTACAGTTTTGTCTGAAGGAAATGTGACTATATGACTGTTCCATTGACTGTCCTGTTGGTTCACCACCTTAATCACACCCTCATAATATGGGGTGAAAGGAAGTAGAAAAAAAAGAAAAAAAAACCTCTGGAAGCACCAGAATAGGAGGATAAAAATCTTGGTTATATAGCATATTGTCACTTCTTTGAAGGACCTGGGGGAATATCGAGATTTTTCCTTCACGGTGAAAAACAAATATTCGTTGAGCCTGATACCACTAAGAAGCAGGTACAATTCTTTGGAATTTTTTTGTGGTATGCTTTAGAAGTAGTGCATTTTACATCTGCATGTGTTCTATGACTGAGGGCTTCTAGAGCAAGTGAAGAGCTCTCTAACTTGGCAAGCAGTGTGCCGCTTTACTTTAATGAGCCAGCAGATGTTGTGATTATCTGTAGCAGATTGGAAGGCTGAGTGAAAAACAAGTCAAACTCTAAGAAGGGAATCCAAAGCAGAGAGGAAGCAAAATAACTCTCTTTAGGCAAGTAACCATACTCATATTAAGAAGCAGCTTTTATTTGTAACTAGCTCACTAGAGACTTGTGGACCAGGGGATGAAGTGGCCTGAGTTGCCCCTCATAAAAAATACTGTAATATCTGCCTAGTTATTAAATTGGAGGTGCCTAGCAGCATGCCATCATCAAATGAAATGTCAAATGAGTAGATCCTGAAGGAATAAAGAAGTTGCCTGAGTAGGTGGTTCAAGCGCTAAGCCTGCTTTCTTCTCACTGCCACCCCTTTGTGAACCCACATTCAGGGTCACTTGGGAAGTTTGTTATGACCTATTTATGGAGGAGAAGATTCAAGTCTGAATTGAGGATGGTGCTGCATTACACGTAGTCCTCTTGAAGGATAGTGGGAAGGAAATTTCTCTAGGTGGGCTTAATTACATATATATCACATGCCTTTTTTGGCAGAAAAAAAGGCTTGAGATAAGGAACTCTATGACCCATGGGTAATGACTAAGATAGGCTGAACAGAAAAATTCAAGAATTTATGGCAAGAAGTCCTAAGGGAAGGTAAACATTTTGGGGGGGATTTCCTAAAATGGTTCAGAGTGAGAGAATTTTTGAGCGTTATGAAGTTTATAAATTCCATAAGAGCAAGTGAGACATATCAAATAAAAATATTCATAACATTCTCAGGCGGTGGTAAGTGCTAAAAAGAAAACAATGAAATGTTGGTTGATAAAGAGTAGTGAGATGAAATTTTAGGTATTGTTTAGGGAATTTTGTGCAAAAAAGGAGTAAATGCCTTTCAGACAGTTTGTAATAAGTAACAAAAGCCTGCTTGTTTTGTTCAAGAAACAGGAAGGAGGTTAATTTGCCAGCAAGTGAGGGGAAAGCTAGAGGAGACAGAGGCCTCATCACACAGGGTCTTGTAAGCCATGATGAAAACTTTGGATTGTCCTCTGAGATGGGAAGACACTCGAGAGTTTCATTTAGAAAAGTAATGTGATATAACATGCTTTAAAGGGATCATCTAGAATACTGTGTGGGAAATAGACTGTAGCGGGTAAGGGAAAGGAAAGAAACATGCTAGAAACCATCCAATTGTTCAGGAGAAGGGATGATGGATTAGATGAGCATGGTCGTGTACAGTGGTAAGAATCGGTTGGATCCTGTATATATTCTGAAGGCAGAAGGGACAGAATTTTCCAGTGGCTTTGACGTGGGCATGAAAAAACAGAGCTATCCAGGATGACTCCAAAGGTTTTGGTCTGAACAACAGGAGGGTAAGGCAGATGTTTTACTGAGATGAGGAGGACTTTATGAGGCACATACTGTAGGATCAGAAGAAATAATTTTAGATATATTATTTTTAAGATTCCTGTTAAATAACTAATGGAAATACTGCATGGGAAGTTTGTTGTAAGGGTATAGAATTTAGGGAGGTGAGTTCCACTTGTGGCGCAGCAGAAATTAATCCGACTGGTATCCATGAGGATGAGGCTGCGATCCCTGGCCTTGCTCAGAAGGTTGGGGATCTGGCATTGCCGTGAACTGTGGTATAGGTCACAGACACAGCTTGGATCTGGTGTTGCTGTGGCTGTGGGGTAGGCAGGCAGCTGCAGCTCCGATTCGACCCCTAGCCTGGAAACTTCCCTATGCCTCAAGTGCGGCCCTAAAAAGCCTAAATAAATAAATAAATAAATAAATTTAGTGAGATGATCTGAGTTGGTGATATAAATGAGTTGATAGAAATATTAATTTATGTATATATAGAAATTCCTAGCATATAGAGGAAATGTAAAGCTAAAAGTTGGATGACTTCTCTAAAGAGAGTGTAGATAGGAAAATAATGTCTGAGTTTAGAGGACAGAGCCCTGGGGAACTCCAGTGATTACAGGTTGGGAGATGAGAAGGATCAAGCAAAGAGAAGATGGTTATGATGTCTGGAGTAGGAAGTAATCATGAGCCCAATAACAAGTATGCCCCTTCGTAGAAATAGAAACGTGGCTGCTGTAACTGTTTAGTACCACCTGCAATTAGAGGGTCTGACATGAGCCCCCTATTTGGTTTTAAATCTGGAGAGACCTGTCATCTATTTGTAACAGTTTGATTATATTGGATTCCTTCCATGTTGGAGAAGGCAGCAATTTGTCCTCACTGGGTCATATATATATTCTGGGTTCAGACTGATTTTTCTTCTGCACCATGCTCTGCTAGAACCACCCAAGGAATTACAAAATGTGGTTTACTTTACAGTATCTCACTCAACATTATTTCTTTCTAAGGAACTCATGTTGGAATGAAAAAAGTAGAGAGATACGATACTGTTCATGGATCTTCTGGTGTAATCACACACCTGATTATCTAGAAGCAGCTGGTGTTTTATCAACAGTACAATGCCCTACTAAAAACTCATGCCAGGTAGGAGAAAATCCTTCCTTATACTATGTAACATATGTCTGAATCAATAAGTACATACGGTGTTGCTTAATACATAACTGAAATTCATGGATCCAGGGTCAAAAGCATGGTGGCTTTCACTATTTTAACTGTCTTACAAAATCTTGACTTTCCTTCTTGAAGACTGGTTTCTGAATTTATCTTGAAGTGGGAATGCTTCCAGACAAGCCAATTATTTACTTAATTGGAAGTAGAGACTGTCTGTTGCCCACTTCATGCTTCTCTGGTAACTAAGAGAAAAGGAAAAAAGGAATTAAATATTTGGCTAGGGTGATGGATTCTGACCAGGAGATAGAAAGAAGGTTGCTGCTATTCAGGGTGGGGGACAGGGGGCACGGAAACAAATCCTCTGGGATATGCCTCCTATGACCAACACCAGTAGTGAAATGTACTGAATGACTAGAGCAACTCCATAGAGACAGAACCACAGAATCATCTGGAATGAACATTTGGATTATCCCACTGGGTAAATCACAAAGTGAAAATCATTTTTCTCTTAGGTATAATTTGGCTAAAAAATTCAGTTCTAAAGCCTTACGGGAAACCTAAACCCATTGGAAATAAAACATTTTCTATTGCTATTTATATCTTTCTTAAGGGAGAACATGAATTATTTTTAAAATTATAATTTAGGGAGCAATGATACTTTCCAAAAAGAAAATCATTTGCTAATGGAGAATTAAACTCAGGGTTTTCTCAAATGTCACTAACTGTATATTGTAAAGCAAGGGGAGAAATTAAGAAAAATTGATTTATAATTTAGTCTATGTTGGAGTTCATCAGAGAAATGTCTGATTTGTTGAGCTGAAGCAGACTGATCAATATTTTCACCCTGATTCAATTTCTTTCAGGCATGGAGTTACAGTCTTCAATGAGGTCTCAAAATTAAAGCATGAGGTTTCTTTGTGCTTTAACTTTCCATAATTAAGTAAGGGCACAGCTTTGTCTTCCTTATTTATCATATTCACGATTATGTGCATTATGCCAAATTTTGCAATTTAAAAAAAATTCCAGTTTTGTGACAAGGAAAATCTGACTTGAAATTGCTGACCTACATTTTTTTCTTTAAAGTATGAAACTGTAAGTTAACAAAAAGTAATTGTTCTGTTTTCAAATTTCACATTAGATGTCTCTTCATGAGATTTGCCTGCAACACTTTTCAGTGAAGGAAATGTTGCATCTTTTCAGTTATGGTTGGAAGGATTAGAACAGGGATGAGTAGATAAATGTACCCCACTCTGGCAGGGTAGTACCCTTATAGTCTCACCCCCTCTTAAGAGAACTTCACTGTACTGATTAGATAGATTAGATAGTTAATTTAGCAATTTATTAAATGGTTTAGGAAGAATACATAGGATGCTTCGGAATTTTTTATTTTCTTATTAAAAGACAGGGAAATTAGATGGTGAGGTGAAAGGGAGGTGGGGATGAGGTCAAGTGACAGAATTTTGGAAAAAAGCATCTGTAGAGTACTTCTTGTTAATATGTTTTGCTAGTCCTCTATTACAATTTTTCTCATTTAATTTCATGAGTATTCTGCAAGAGAAGTATTACTATTCTTGATGTGAGTGAGAAAGTGGAGGCTAACAAAGATGAAATAATTTTCCCAACTTACAGAGTAAGCGATAATGATGGAAGTTGAACTTAACTCTTTTTGACTGAAATAATCAACGGTAAAGTAGGATAATGAAAGAGATGAGTTTTAAGCACATTGCTGGATCTTATAGAGCTAATAAATGGTCCTGGTATCCATTCTTTGTGCATTAATTAAGTGGAAGGTGAGCAACAAACTCATGAAAAGATCCTGCTTGCCAAGTATGGAACTGTAAAATGCTAGATGACTAATTCTCCAAACAAAATAAATGAAGTTTACTGACTGCGTGTGTGTGTGTGTGTGTGTGTGTGTTTGTGTGCACGTGCGTGTGCGTGAATGCAGTGTGTTAGTTACAAAGACTGAATGTTAAAATAGTATTTCACTTGACACATAGATTCTCAGCAATAGGGCTTTTGGAAAATGTAATTCCTCAGCTTTGGAGCCGAAAGAAATTACTTGTCAAGTATAGTTCTACAAAGATACGTTGTTTATAGACAAATGGACATTCAAAAGCTTAGCTTTATTTCACCGTGCTGGTGTAAAAGGATGGGAAAATATAACAAATTTAAGATACTCTAGAAATTTCTATTTATGCAGTTGTATGCACTGAAAAGTACCTAAGCCATTTGTACAAAGAAATCCATTTAATTGTCCTAAGCCCTCTTTTTTTCTAGTCTATTTGATCAAAGAACACACTTAACATGGAGCATTCATAAGCATTTTGAGAAAAACCAAGTCAAAGCAGCACAGTTTGAGGAATTACTTTCTTTCTAGGGTAATGGCTTTTTTCAAATTCTTTAAGAAATTCCTAGTAGTTACAGAAAGCCAGAGTTCACATAGGCAACTAGATACTTTAAACAACCAGAAAGGAGTCAGACATGGTCTCTCCTGATATGCACAACACAGTTCAGGGTATAATAGTCTATCTTGAAGTTCCTTTTTTTTTTTCTCTTTTATTCCCTCCTTGTGCCTAACTTCTGCTTCTTTTGTTGCAGTGGGTATTCAATATATCAAAGGAAAAAGTAATTTTCAAAGTACTTGTCTATTCAGAATGGGTAATTTTGTGAATCTTATGTTTTGTATCCATATTTTTCTGACCTGTTTCTATAACCTGTGAGTTTGGATTATGGACAGTAAGGAAGACACTAGGGAGCAGTGAGGAATTCATGTGTAATATGGTAATTAGGAAACAAAATTTCTTCCCAGGAAATCAGGGAGAGCTTTTGCTAAAGGGTACATACACATGGAGGCTTCAGGACATGGTACCAAATGGCTAAACAGTATGGGAGAGGTCTGAAGAAGATGTAGTGCAGTAGGTATCAACAATCTGTTTCTTGGCCAAAATTTGCTGCCAAATGTTTGTAGGATGCATTGGTAAAAATTAACAGTTGATAAAGACTATATTTGAAATTTTCAGACCGGACTTCCCGTGTGACTCACAACATAACTACTCGGTGTTGCTTCTACAGTGGCTGTGACTCGACCCCTAGCTCGGGAACCTCCATATGCCACAGGTGTGGCCACTTGTTTAAAAAAAAAAAACAAAAAACTTTCAGACCAAAAACCTAATAGTTTTTGAAAAAGGTATTAAATTTTTTTAACTTTTTAATAAAAAAAAACTTTCTAGTATATATGTTAGGAGTAACAATGATAAATTGGAAACAATGGAGAACTTGAATTCATTCATTTATTCCACAGATATTTATTAAGCATTAATTATGTTGCTAGCATGGAAATGGGTGTTGGATTGATCTTTGCCCTAGAGAAATTTACAGGGTGCGATAGACAGAATGAAATAGCCTAGCCCTTTCCTTTTGCCATACGTTGCTGAAGGAACTGGAAATTGAAATTAGACAAACACCATATATTAAGTGTAGATTGTTTTGTGTAACATTTCATACTTAGATTAACAGGTAAATAAAGTCCTTACATATAGTGCAGTATTTTAGGATGACAGAGATTCATGCAGACTATGTAGTAGAATGTCCAAGTAAATCTTAGATCTATTACTTAATAGCCGTGAGGTCTTGGGCAAGTTGTTTGACTTCCTTTTTTCCTCAGTTACTTCAGTCAAATGAAGAAAGTATTAGTACATACCTTAAAAGTCTGTTCTGGAGATTAAATAATCTAGTACCTTTTAAATGTCAGAATGGTTCCTGGTACATAGAAAATGTGCAATACTTGTTGCTACCATTATGGTTTTAACTTGTAGTATTGGTTCTTGGATACTCTGGTTACTTTAAATCAACTCTTTGTTGTCATTTTTAGAACTTTAAAGACCTTTCTAGATTCTGTCATAGGTAATTACCTGGATAGTACAGAAGAAACTAAAATTTATACTACATCTTTCTTTGAACTAAATCAATGAACAAAACAACCCTCTTACCAAATTAAAAATGTATTTTCTACAATAGCATGATTGCTTGAGGGTGAAAATCCCATACCAGGGTCCAGGCTTACTTTTTTTTTCTTGTCTAGATTTACTGAGCTATAATTGCCCTATAGCACTGCATAAGTTTAAGGTTTACAACATAATGATTTGCCTTACATACAACATGAAATGATTACCACCTAAGTTTGGTAAACATCCATCATCTCATGTAGATACAAAATTAAGGAAATAGAAAAATTTTGCATGTGTGTATGATGAGAACTCTTAAGATTCCAGGCTCTTTCTTCAGTCTCTATTATTGAATGGCAGTGTGACTTTCATCTTCCTGGATTTCCGTTCTATCTGTAAAATGACAAGATGTTACAAGGTAGTCTCCTAAGTCTCTTGAGTTTCGGATATTCTGTAAGTGGTATTGTTAGGGCTGTTAATATTTTGGGTTCCTTTTCTGAACATACTTGAAGTCGGCGTTTGGCCAGTAAAATGTGAGTGGAAGTGAAGTGTGTGTTTTCCAGCAAGATGCCTTTATAAACCCCGATTTGCTGTAAACCTGTCAGTATCTTGGGCATCATGGAAGCAAGTGTTGACAGAGTGCTCTGTAAGCCCCCACCAGTCCCTGCTGGGCACATAATGTGATACGGAAATGAATCTTTGCTGTTTTAAACTACTGATATTTCAGGGCTATTTGTTTCTTAGTATTAACTAACATGTCCTGAGTGATATATATGGTGTCAGCCAGTGCAGAGGCAAGGTATATAACATCATGACCACAATATACAGTGTATAGTAAGTGCTTAAAATTGTCTGATTTTATGGTTATCACTGTACTTTTTATCTGAATTGAAGAATTGATCATGAATATCAAGTGGCTCCAATTTGCTTGCACAATGAATTATTGAGTCGTGTTTTCTGCCTGATTTGTGGTTGTATGCAACCACGTACAGTCTCCCTCTCTCTACACAAGATTGATTAGTCAGTTGCCATCAGGCCCTGTGTCTGCATATAGTGTAACATGTGTGAGAACCAGAATACCTTCTCCATTCTGCCAAAAATGGCCATGACTAGTTTAGTTTAGTTCGAAAGCCATTGATTCACCACATATTATGTGCCAGGGACGATGATAGGTGAATATTAGAATAATCTTCTGGTGTTAAGGAAATAATTCTCGGGAAGCCTGGGTATATTTTTCTGGACTCAGAAGACTAGTGTGTGAGATGGTTGGTATTTCTCTTTACCACGGCCCCGTGAGTCCTTGGGAATGGCTACAATCTAGAAGCCTGGGGTTGAGGTTGGAAGAGCAGAGAGACCTGGACAAAGGCATCTGGAGTAAGTTGTGGAGCCTTGGCACCAATGAGGCACTTGGGGTTGAGTGGGGCTTTGGTTAGAGAGGAAGTGGTCAGGATAACTTTGCTTATATCCAAGTAGAGGTCTTGTTGAAGGGAGAGGGAAAAAACTTGTAGAATATGTGTTTTTATAAACGTATTACTTTAATCACTTTTTATGCTTTGGTTATAGGTTTTTAGGATAAGAGGCTTGAGGATGTCAGAAAAACATCATAATACTTTTTATTTTAACCATTTTCCATCCCATTTGGAAGTCATAATAGCCCATTTCTAGAGGCTGAGAATTCTTAAAAAAAAATATTTTAAATTGTCATTGATTACACTGACCTAGGAATCCCCTAATATCTAATTTTTGCATGAAAATGTAATTAACAAGATGACTCCTGCTGGCTTATAATGTGGTTATTAAAAAAAAAAAAGCCCACTTTGAGGAATAGAGCCTTGATGTGGATATTTGAACATGATTAAAGTGAATTTATAAGCCAATTCTGTCTGTCAGATGTTTTCAATTTAAGTGTTCTGCTGGGTGATGAGACTCAGCATGAGGGCATCCAAAATTATCTTGTGAAATTAGAAAAAGTCAGGGAAAGGGGCAAGAAAAATTTTGACATTTAGTTCATAAGCATGTGTTTTTTTGGAACTTCAGGTCAAGAAAGGTTTTGATTTTCTAAATCTGGACCTTACTACTTAAAAATCAAATGTCATCCTGTTGGCTTTTTTTTTCTTTCTTTCTTTTTTTTTACAGAAGTTATATGTTTTACCACAGATCACCTGTGGAGTGCTAAAGGGGTCAAATCAGTAATAATATAAACACTTTTACCTGAGCTTCTAGGATAAACAACACTAAATTTCTTCCTTTCCTTCCCTTCCTTCCTTCCTTCCTTCCTTCCTTCTTTCCTTCCTTCCTTCCTTCCTTCCTCCCTCCCTCCCTTCCCCGCCCTTTCTCTCTCCCCACTTTTTAGGGCCACACTCTCAACATATGGAGGTTCCCAGGATAGGGGTCCAACTGGAGTTACAGCTGCCGACCTATGCCACAGCAACATAGGATCTGAGCCACGTCTGTGACCTACACCACAGCTCATGGCAATGCCATATCCTTAACCCACTGAGAGAGGCCAGGGATGGGGTCTGAACCTCATGGTTCCTAGTCGTTTCTACTTTGCCACTACGGGAACTCCACAAATTTCCTCTTTTTCAATGAATACAAATAGCTGGAGGCCATTCTAATGTCAGTCCATTTTTAAATGTACATTTTTTTTTTTTTCAAATGAATGTTTTAGTTTTCATGTAGCACAGTGCTCTGGTACATGACCTTCTACCTGACAGCAGTGTTTCATTATAGCTCCTGCATAGGGTCATTACACAGGCTTATTGCTAAAGCTAGAATGACTGATAGCTAATTTGGAGGTCCACAGTGAGATTATTGCTAACTCACCCTGCCTAAATTCAAGGCTTAAAGGAACTCTTTGCTGCTGCCTTGCTCGTTCCTGCAATCCAGTTGTACTGTCACCGTGGCAGTGGCATCCTTAACGCTGTCAAGTGGTCAAATAAAAAAAAAGTGAATAAGGGAGTTCCCGTCCTCGTGCATGGTAAATGAATTTGACTAGTATCCATGAAGATGCGGGTTTGATCCCTGGCCTTGGTCAGTGGGTCAGGGATCCAGCATTGCCGTGAGCTGTCCTTTAGGTAGCAGATGAAGCTCAGATCCCACATTGCTGTGGTTGAGTGTAGGCTGGCAGCTGTAACTCTGATTCGACTCCTAGCCTGGGAACTTACATATGTCATAGGTGTGGCCCTAAAAAGCAAAAAAGGAAAGAAAAGTAAATAGTTTGTAGGGGATGACAAGGAAGATCATGATGTAAACTCTGCAAATTTGGCAGTGCCAAATATATATCACAGATTTAGAAATCAGGTTTGGAGATAGATTCTTATGATTCTCTCACTTCATCTGGATCTTTCCTTAACATTCTGAGTTTATACCTTATTCTTAACTTTAAGCCAATGCCCAGTTTCTCAATAAGACTTCCTTCCTTGTTTATCTTTCCTAAACATCTTCTATAACCTTTTCCTTTATATTCTTATTTTACCACTCAAAATACAATGCAGAAGTATCATTCAGTGAGATTGTTTTTACCTTTTTATATTACTCAGTGAATTTTATTACATTTATAGGTATACAACAATTATCACAACCCAGTTTTATAGCATTTCCATCCCAAACCCACAGCTCATCCCCCTACCCCCCAACCTGTCTCATTTGGAAACCATAAGTTTTTCAAAGTCTGACTCAGTATGTCTTCTGCAAAGGAGTTCATTGTGTCCTTATTTTAGATTCCACATGTAAGTGACAGCGTATTATGTTGGTGTCTCATTATCTGACTGACTTCATTTAGCATGATAATTTCTAGGTCCGTCCATGTTGCTGCAAATGCTGTTATTTCTTTCCTTTTAATGGCTGAGTAATATTCCATTGTGCATATGTACCACATCTTCTTTATCCACTCATCTGACAATGGACATTTAGGTCATTTCCATGTCTTGGCTGTTATATAGAGTGCTGCAGTGAACACTGGAGTACATATGTCTTTTTGAATCATGGTTTTTTAATTAACTAATTAAAATAACTTAGTTAAATTATTTTAAAATTGTAAGATGCATACATCTTTCCCCCTTTCCCAGAAAGCTGTTTTTTAAACATTTATCTTTTTGAGTCATGGTTTTCTCTGGATAGACGCCCAGGAGTGGGGTTGCTGGATCACGTGGTAATTCTATTTTTAGTTTTCTGAGGCATCATGGTACTGTTTTCCACAGTGGTTGCACCACTTTACATTCTTTAGGATTTTCTAGGTATAATATCATGTCATCTGCAAATAGTGATAGTTTTACTTTTTCCTTTCCAATTTGGATTGCTTTTATTTCTTTTTCTTCTCTGATGGATGTGACTAGGACTTCCACAACTATGCTGAATAGTAGTGGCGAGAGTGGACATCCTTGTCTTGTTCTTGATCTCAGTGGGAATTCTTTCAGCTTTTCACCATTGAGAATGATGTTAGCTCTAGGTTTGTCATATATGGGTTTTATTATACTGAGGTAGGTTCCCTCTGTGCCCACTTTCTGAAGGATTTTTATCAGAAATGGGTGTTGGATTTTGTCAAAGGCTTTTTCTGCATCTATCAAGAGGATCATATGGTTTTTATTATTCAGTTTGTTAATGTGGTGTATCACACTGATTGACTTGCGGATATTGAAGAATCCTTGCATCCTTGGGGTAAATCCCACATGATCATGATGTACAATCCTTTTAATGTATTGTTGGATTCGGTTTGCTAGTATTTTGTTAAGGATTTTTACATCTATGTTCATCAGTGAGATTGGCCTGTAATTTTCTTTCTTTGTGGTATATTTGTCTGGTTTTGGTATCAGAGTGACAGTGGCCTCATAGAATGAGTTTGAGAGTATTCCTTCCTCTGCAGTTTTTTGGAATAGTTTCAGAACTATTTGTGTTCATTTTTCCCTAAATGCTTGATAGAATTCACCTGTGAAACCATCTGATCCTGGACTTTTGTTTTTTGGAAGTTTTTTAAATCATAGTTTCAGTTTCAGTGCTTGTGATTGGTCCTTTCATCTTTTCTATTTCATCTTGGTTTAGTCTTGGAAGATTGTGCTTTTCTAAGAATTTGTCCGTTTCTTCTAGGTTATCCATTTTATTGGCATATTAGTTGCATGTAGTAGTCTCTTATGGTTCTTTGTGTTTCTGTGCTGTCCGTTGTAACCTCTCCTTTTTAATTTCTAATTTTGTTGATTTGAGTCCTTTCTTCTTTTTTCTTAATAATTCTGGTTAAGGGTTTATCAATTTTGTTGATCTTTTCAAAGAACCAGCTTTGCTATGGTTTTCTTCGTTTCTATTTCATTGATTTCTGCTCTGATCTTTATGATTTTTTTTCCTTCTGCTAACTTTGGGTCTTATCTGTTCTTCTCTCTCTAGCTGCTTTAGATATAAAATTAGGTTGTTTATTTAAGCTTTTTCTTATTTCCTGAGGTAGGCTTCTATTTCTATAGTACTGATTTTGCTGCATCCCATAGATTTTGGAGTATAATATCTTTGTTGTCATTTGCTTCTGGATATATATTTTTTTAATTTCATCTTTGATTTCTTCAGTGATCCATTGGTTGTTTAGTAGCATGTTGTTTAGTCTCCACCTGTTTGTGTTTTTTGCAGTTTTTTTTTTCTTGCTGTTGATTTTCAGTCATACAGTGTTGTGGTTGAAAAAGATGCCTGACATGATTTCAGTTTTCTTAAAGTTACTGAGGCTTGATTTGTGGCCAAGATTGTGATCAATCCTAGAGAATGTTCTGTGTGTACTTGAGAAGAATGTGTGTTCTGCTGCTTTTGGATGGAATGTCCTATAAATATCTATTAAGTCCATCTGGTCTAATGCTTCATTTAGGGCCTGTGTTTCCTTGTTGATTTTCTATCTGAATAATCTCTCCACTGCTGTAAGTGGAGTTTTAAAGTTCCCTGCTATTAATGTGTTACTGTCAATTTCTCCTTTTAAGGTTGTTACCAGTTACCTTATATACAGAGGTGATCCTTTGTTGGGGGCATATATATTTTCAATTTTTATATCTTCTTCTTGGATTGATCCTTTGATCATTATGTAATGTCCTTCATTGTATATTATAGTAGTCTTTATTTTAAGGTCTATTGTGTCTGATATGAGTATTGCTACTCTAGTTTTCTTTTGATTCCTGTTTGCATGGCATATTTTCTTCCAACCTCTCACTATCAATTTGTATGTGTCCCTAGAAGTGAGGTAGGTCTCTTGAAGACAGTATATATATATGGATCCTGTTTTTGTATCCATTCAGCCAGTCTGTGTCTTTTGGCTGGGACATTTAGTCCATTAACATTTAAGGTAATTATTGATATGTATGTTCTTATTGCTGTTTTTTTAACTGCTTTGGCTTTGTTTTTATTGCTCTTTTTTCTTCCCTTCTTCTCTTGTTCTCTTCTCTTCTGGTTTGATGACTATCTTTAGTGTTGTATTTGAGTTGATTTTTCTTATTTGTGTGTATAGATTTTTGGTTTGCAGTTACCCTGAAGTTTTGATATGAGTCTATATGTATATACTAGATTGTTTTAAGTCGTTGTTCTCTTAATTGCAAGTTCATCTTCAGTGTCATGCATTTGTGCCCTCCTCTTCTCACAGTTTCTGATTTTGGTAACACATTTGTGCATGGATGATTTCCAACCTTTGCTGTATATATGCCTTACTGGTGAGTCTTGTCATTTGTGGTATTTTTGGTTCTAGTTGTGGCCTTTTCTTTTCTGCCTAGAGAAGTTCCTTTAGTATTTGTTATAAAGCTGGTTTAGTGTTGCTGAATTCTCTTAGCTTTTGCCTATCTGTAAAGCTTTTGATTTCCCCTTCAAATCTGAATGAGAACCTTGCTGGATAAAGTAACCTTTGTTGGAGATTTTTTCTTTTCATCATGTGAATTCTATCATGTTCCTACCTTCTGGCCTGCAGAGTTTCTGCTGAAAAAAAAATCTGCTGATAACCGTATCAGGGTTCCCTTGTATGTTGTTTATTTTCCCTAGCTGCTTTCAATATTTTTTCTTTGTCTTTAATTTTGGTCATTTTGATGTATATGTGTCTTCGGGTGTTCCTCCTTGGGTTTATTTTATATGGTATTTGTTGCGCTTCCTGGATTTGCATGAATAGTTCCTTTCCCATGTTAGGGAAGTTTTCGGCTATTATCTCTTCGAATATTTTTTTCTGTCCCTTTCTCTCTCTCTTCTCCTTCTGGCACCCCTATGATATGGATGTTGGTGCATCTAACATTGTCCCAGAGTTCTCTTAGACTATCTTCATTTCTTTTTCCATTTTTTTCTCTTTTCTGTTCTGCATCAGTGATTTCCACTAGTTTGTCATCCACCTTGCTTATTCGTTTTGCTGCCTCCTGTAATCTGCTGTTGGTTGCTTCTAATGAATTTTTTATTTCAGTTTTTGTATTTTGCATCTTCACTTGCTTAAGTTTTAAATCTTGTATTTCTTTGCTCAGTGTTTGCTGTAAATTATCAATCTTTGCCTCCAGTTTATTTCCAATATCTTACATCATCTTCAGCATCACCAGTCTAAAGTCTTTTTCCTGGGGGCTGATAATCACCTGATCACTTAGCTATTTTTCTGTTTTTCTTTTTCTTTTGTTCCCTTATCTGAGGTATAGTTCTCTATCTTTTCATTTTTATAGGTTTTTGGTGTGGTGACCTTTTTGCAGACAATAGAGTTGTAGCCTCTCTTACTTCTGGTGTTTGCTTTCCTCATGGCTGAAGTTGGTATGGGGGTGCTTGCTGTAGGCTTCCTGATGGGAGGGACTGGTGCCTGCCCACTGATAGATGGAGCTGATTCTTATCCCTCTCGTGGATGCAGCTTTGTCTTTGGGTGACATTAGAGGTGGCTATGTGCCTAGGTGGTTATTAGGCAGCCTGTTTACTGATGGGTGGGGCTGTGATCCCACCTGGATTGTTGTTTGCCCTGGGGCTTCTCAGCGCTGATAAATGGGGCCAGATTTTCCCAAAATAGCCACCTCCAGAGAAATACAGGCTGATGAATGTTCCCAAGAGCTTTGCCTCCAATGTCCCTCCCCTACAATGAGCCACAGTCACCCCTGTTTTACCAGGAGATCCTACAAGAACTGCAGTCAGGTCCTACCCAGATTTCTTTGGAGCCTCTGCTTTGCCCTGGAACCCAGTGCACATGAAAGTCTATGTGTGCTTTCAAGAATGGGGTCTCCATTTCTCCCAGTCCCATGGAACTCCTGTGCACAAGCCCCACTGTCCTTTAATGCCAGATGCTCTGGGGGCTCTTTCTCCCTATGTCTGATCCCCAGGTGTGGGAACCTAATGTGGGGCTCAGAACTCTCACTCCTATAGGTGAGTCTCTGTGATACAGTTACTTTCCAGTCTGTGGCCTTCCCACCAGGTGGGTATGGGTTTGCTTATATTGCATAATAGCCCCTCCTGGTGTTTTGATGTGGCCCTCTCTTTGTCTTCTGGAGTAGGGTATCATTTTGAAAGTTTGCAGTCCATTTTGTTGAAGGTTGTTCAGCATTTGGTTGTAATTCTGTTGTTTTTATGAGAGAAGGTGAGCTCCAGTCTTTCTATACCACCATCTTAATCCCGTCTCTCCCAGTGATATTTTTTTGTGGAGCTTTTACTTTGTACAAAGTTAGGCACTGACTGAAAGAATCAATTTAGTATAATCTAGTTGGAGGTATTAGATCTAAACATTTAAATAACAAGGCGGTATCAACAACTGTGAAGGGTCTGAGATTTTACCATATTCTAAGCTCACAAGTTGCCCTGTCACCTTAGTTTCATAGATACCAGCAGAAGACGTGAGATTCTTACATCAGAGATCAAGGACTTCATTACTCACAGAACAGAAAGGCACATGAGCATTAGCATATTTTCAGTTCTCCTTGTCCCTAAGTCCCAAAGAAGTGATACAAATTGGCCAGATGAATGCCTGCACACTCACTGAGTTTTGATATAGAAAAGTAACCCTGTATTTGGGGTTCCTACTGTAGCGTGGGAGTTGAAGATCCAGCATTGCTGCAGCTGTGACTTAAGTTGCAGCTGTGGCTCGACTTTGATTCTACACCTGGCAACTTCCATATGCCATGAGTATGGAAAAAAAAAATACAACCCTATGTTTGGGAATCTGGATTTTTTTTATAATTGACTGTAAGGATGCCTACTCTTTATTTAGAGGGACACACTATTTCTAATTAATCAAAGCTGTTTACTGTACAATCATCCTTGAAAAGATAGTCCAGAGCAAAGGGTCTAGACTCTTAGTGTATCTGCTTATAATGTAAGCAGAAATGCAAAAGGTCTTTGGAGAGTTGCCTCCCAATGGGCAATAACTCTGATGATGGATCACTTAAGCAGTACTTGTTAGAGAAATTCAGAGAAGGGGCAATGAATTTGATCTTCAATACTGAACTCAAACTCCTTCAGAAAAGTTTTTACAGAGAAAGCTAACATTTAGAAATCTTTCAAAGGTGAGTTATATTTGGAGGGATAAAGAAAAGGTCAGTAGTACTTCATTTAAGGAACACAGTATGAGTTGGGAAGTACCTGGGTCTGGTGTATTGTAAGGATGCATTGATTCATCCTTATCACTTCTTAATCATCTGTATCCATTCTGATTGATTAGTCCCATGCTGCACTGACTCTTTAGAGTTTTAAATCATATTGATCAAAGTTTTTATATGGTTTGGGTATAGTATGGTCTCACTCTTGCAGCTGGTTATCTTTTAATTGATGTTGCCAAAGTCCTCTGTGTTTTTTTTAAGATTTTTGTTTTTTCTATTACAGTTGATTTATAATGTTCTGTCAGTATCTACTGAACAAAAAAGTGACCCAGTCATACATATACATTCTATTTCTCACATTGTCCTCCATCATGTTCCATCACAAGTGACTAGATACGTTCCCTGTGCTATACAGTAGGATAACATTGTTAATCCATTCCAAGTGCAATAGTTTGCATCTACTAACCCCAAACTCCCAGTCCGTTCCATTCTTTCCCCCTCTCAGTTGTCAACTACAGGTCTGTTCACCAAGTCCATGAGTTTGTTTCTTTCTTCTGGATAGGTTCATTTGTGCCACATATTAGATTCCAGATCTAATGGAATATAGTTGATATCATATGGTATTTGTCTTTCTCTTTCTGACTTCTGTTTTTATTTGCTAAATCTGGCAGCCTTATCTTCAACACAGTAAGGCTAGGTCTCTATAGTGTAGGAGTCCAGTCCAAACTGGCATTTACTTTTGGAGGTAAAAAGGAGTCATTAAAGGTACTTGGGCAAAGTGTTATATAAAAAGAATTGTGTTTCAGAAAGATAAAGATGATATTGATATGCTGGGAAAGATGATAAATCAGGTCTTCCTGATTACCTAGATAATTTCTGTATCTCTAGTTTGGAGCAGGGGTAGAAAAAAAAATGTGTCCTAAGTTTAGAAGATAAGTGATTTAAGGCTGGCTTTCATGGAGACAGAGAATCGATTCCATGGGTGTGGCATAAATAACACACAGGGAAGCTGTGTCGCAAAGGCATGTAGGTGGGGGCAGCTTTAATATTCTAAATATTAGAATGGTGGGGCTTTACTAAAATAACGTTGTCTTCTCTGGGTTTGAGTGGGGTCCCTATAGATGGAATTTAGGCCTTTTGTTGTCTCCATTTGGAGAAAGCTTATAAGTCATCATGATAAGCAGAAGATCAAACAAATAATAAGGCAATTTTATTTCCTGAAAATGAACAAAATAAATCTGTTGACACATGTGATTTGGTTTATTTTTCATTTGACATACAGAACAGGTGCTATAAGATATGCTAACAGGTAATTTTGGAGGAATTCTAGTATAAATGCTAAAAGTTATAAGTAAAAGAGGAGAAAGGGATATGTATGAAAAATGTCATAAAAGTTTTGGTTGAAGCACTGAGAAAATTAATGCTATATTTCACAATGAGGTACAAAACTGTGGTGCAAAATTTCAAAGGAGGTATTTGTTCTAACTTTAAAGCAAGATTGAATTTTGACCATTATGTAAAAATAAATAATTACTGCTACTATATTTTAAAACTTGACTATAGAACTTTTTATTATCTAAAACGTACCATAAAATGTCAAAGGACCTGCCTTAATTTTAATCCAGGTATCAGACAAGATCTGGCTCATAGGGTACTTTAAGAAATAGTAAGAGACAGAAATAACTTTCCTTTTGTTGTATAATGTGAATCATGATTGTTGAATGTAATGATTACACAGTTAATCTGGCAATCTGAAAGGCAGAATCTATGAAAGAGAATTGATACCATTCTGGAAGTTTAATGAACAAAATATATGCAATAAGAGTAACATTTGTAGGAGTTCCCGTCGTGGCTCAGTGGCTAACGAATCCGACTAGGAACCATGAGGTTGAGGGTTCGATCCCTGGCCTTGCTCAGTGGGTTAAGGATCCAGTGTTGCCATGAACTGTGGTGTAGGTTGCAGACGTGGCTCGGATCCCGTGTTGCTGTGGCTGTGGTGAAGGTCGGCAGCTACAGCTCCTGTTAGACCCCTGGGAACCTCCATATGCTGTGGGTGCGGCCCTAGATAAAGCAAAAAGACAAAAAAAAAAGGTAACATTTATAGAGCCAAGCACATCTAAGAAGTCTGATTTAAGTAGGCAAAAAGGAAAGCAAGTCTTCTCAAGCACCCCAATACTCTTCAAATTTATCAATGGGTAAAGCTTAGTTTTTGTAAAGTAAAATAATTAATAAAATTGGTTGTTTTATCTTGTATGACATTTTGGCATTCTGGATTCAAAATATGCTGAACTGAACTCTAGAATATGTTAATCAAATTGAAAAATACAAAAAAAAATCATTGTCCACCATTTATCCCAGTCATAGAAAGTATGAAAAATAAGGTAATTCACAACACTGTAAATCAACTATACTTCAATAAAACTCATAAAAATGAAAAATATTAAAGTTAAAAAATAGGAAAAACTTTTTGTCCTCTATGTATGATATGCACCAAGGATTTCACCAAATACAGAACCTAGAGAACCTTTAAAATAATTGATCTAACAGACTGGAAAGTGTATTCCAGTTATTTATTTTCTTCTTAAAAACATTCCATATTTTCAACTTTTCTAAAATGAAAATGTGTTATTTTAAAAACAAATATTAAAACAGTCCAGGTTTCTTTTCTTGCACGAGGAATCAGATGTTCTGTGGGGAACTGGGGATATTGATGGATATGGTAGCTGTGAATTACTGAGACAGTGACTAGTCCCAAAGAGCAAATGACTCTTTGCAGGGTCGGTGCTTTCTGTCCAAAGTGTCTTGTCTGGCTTATAAAGAAAGGAAGGACAGGAGAAGTTCTCTGGGATGTATCTCCATGTGTCTCGATGGGCTGTGAGAGGACAGCGCTTTAGCCACAGGAAATGAAGGAAAAAGGCCAGCAAGAAGGACAGCAAGCTGGGGAAGTCAGAAAACTAGGCTAAGTCACAGTGGTTTGCCCAAACAGGTTGCAAGCAAGCCACCCACCAAGTAGCACCGCATGGCTGTAGCGAAATCGGTAGAGTAGAACACCAGCATCATGCGCGGAACAGGGAGGCTTTTTCCCTTGGAGTCCAAACGCAGAGCATCTGTCACAAAGTCACTTATAATTAATTCTGCCTTTAAATTAACAGCTGTCTTAGGACATTTTGCTGGTGGGTGGGTTGTAGATGAAGATACATTTAGAATGTAATGGATTTGAACTTGTCAGTTTTAGAGCCACGACAGCATCTAAGACTGTGCTCGTCTGAGGGCTGTTCATGTTTATAGCTGTGGTCGTGACCTGTTTTTGACATCTTTAATATTTTCTTGGCAAAGACTAGAGAGGCAGTTATTTCAGTGAGGATTTAGCCCATCAAGTTCTTCTTATTCCCCTTTCCTTTTCTCCTACTTGTATTCACGTAATTTGAAGGGAACCTGATTCTACTTACAGAAATCATTGTCAAGTTATTCTGCCAGTTCTTGAGGTGATGGGTACTTATTTTTCCTTTCCCCACATCACAGTTTGATTTACTTTGTGCATAAACAGCAAAACTACTTAATTCAAGTGTTCGGAGTTGCAGAGTAGAAGACTTTGGCAGTGATGATGAGAGTGGGTCACCATTTTGCAAGTCTTCAGAGTGGGTAGATTATGCTGACCTTCCTCATGGCCTTTTTCTTTGGATCGTTCCCCTTCTTATCTGGTACAAATTATTTCCAATGTCATTTCCTCCAATATAACTTGCTGGATTAGTCTTTGGTCATTTGAGTTCATACTTGAGTATATCCCATTTTATTTGTTCTTTAGGACATTATTTGAAGCTCAAGCACAAGTAGTACCATGCTGTACAGTAGGATCTCATTGCTTACCCATTCTAAATGTAATAGTTTGCATCTGCTAACCCCAAACTCACAATCCATCCCACTCCCTCGCCCCTGCCCCTTGGCAACCACAAGTCTGTTCTCTCTGTCTGTGAATCTGTCTCTGTTTTGCAGATAGATCCATTTGTGCCATATTTTAGATTCCATATATAAGTGATATCATATAGCATGTGTCCTTATCTTTCTGATTTACTTCACTGAAGAGTGAGAATCTCTCACTCCATGTTGCTGCAAATGGTATTATTTTGTTCCTTTTTATGGCTGAATAGTAAATACCATCCAAAATTTATAGCTTATTTTAATTTCACAAATTAACTTACTGCTTTTTTTTTCAAGTCTTTAGTAACTATAAATCCTATTTTTATCAGCCAATAAAAATGTCATGTTTCTTGCTCTTTCCTTATAGGCATGTGCAGTATAGTGGTTTAGGGAAATATCTTCTATCATGAAATATTATACTTCTCTAAATCAA
This sequence comes from Catagonus wagneri, assembly GCA_004024745.2. NCBI lineage: Eukaryota > Metazoa > Chordata > Mammalia > Artiodactyla > Tayassuidae > Catagonus > Catagonus wagneri. The sequence continues at coordinate 22,407,825 of PVHT020000173.1, read as the reverse complement.
GATTTATTATAGCTGTTTGAAGCTCCTACCTGGGGGAATTTCCTGTCATACAAGTCAAAGAACTTCTATTTGTTCTGCCTAGTTTAGTTGTTCTCTCTACTTTGCTGGATAAAATAAAAAGATGTGACAAAAGGAGACATTAATATCCACAAATCCATCTCTACAAAAATGAAAATCGGTAGCTTTTATGATTCCTTTGGCAAAGGGCTCCTTTTAGAAAGGAGTAGCAATTATAAATAATACTAATAGCTGTGGCTCTAGTAATAGTAGCCTATTTGTCTTGGAAGCTTTTTTATGTACTTTTATTTTTCCAGGTGAACCAAGATAGAATAAAGTTCATAGTGTCTCTATTATAGTTGTAATATAAAGGTGGGTTAGGGAGAAAAAAATGTAAGTACTTTTCTTACCTATTAAGCTATAAAAAATCATCAAGCATTAGTCATTATAATGCTTTTAAGGTTCCCAAATCTCTATAATTTAAGAACTTGTTTGATTTAGAACAATGGCCTTGTGAGGTAATGTTTAGATAATAAACAGCAGCAAGATAGACCCCAATCTGTTATAAGCAATTACTTTTGGGTATGTGGTCAAATAAAAACCAATGCTGACAAATACATCTGCCCTGAAGCACGTTGCTCTTGTAGGATCATGTGGTTGTAATAGTTTGGAGAAAATTCAACATTAATCCTGGTTAAACATATAAAATATATTAAAGAGATCAGTAAATTCAACACCAGTCACAGCACTATTAGTTCTCTCAGTTTCTATGTTTGGGTGCACAATATAAAAGTAATATGAAATAAAAATGGAAATTTTGAGAATTGCTGATTATATTTTAAAAAGTTAGGATCAAGGTAAACCTTACCTGTTATGAGAAATGTAAAATCAAAGAATGCATTCCAATTAATGAAAATAAAATAGTAAAACAATTAGTAATTCAGGTACTTTATGTCTTCCAAGGATAAATGCCTTTAATAGTTTCTTTGCTTGCACATACATATGTTCATCTGCACAATTACTTGTCATTACTCTTGAATAATCACTTTGTGTTATGTTATTTCAACTAAAATCAGGCAGTGATTCAAGGTAGTAAGAAAATAATTCAGGAGTTCCCATCGTGGCTCAGTGGTTAATGAATCTGACTAAGAGCCATGAGGTTGCGGGTTCGATCCCTGGCCTTGCTCAGTGGGTTAAGGATCCGGTGTTGCTGTGAGCTGTGGTGTCGGTTGCAGATGCACCTTGGATCCTGCGTTGCTGTGGCTGTGGCAAAGGCCAGCATCTACAGATTCTGTTAGACCCCTAGCCTGGGAACCTCCATACGCTGCGAGAGCAGCCCTAGAAAAGGCAAAAAGACCAAAAAAAAAAAAAGAAAAAAGAATTCAAATAAATAGTAAACAATTTTTCAGTGATTTTTGACAGTTCATATTGCTGTAAATGCGCTTAATTAATTTGGTAAATTTAGCAAATCAAAAGACTCACACCTACCAGGCTTTCCATAGTCTTGAAGTGTTACTTGTCTCACTAACAGTGTGTATTGTCAACTCAGAATCAGTGGAATTAAGCAACTTATTCTTCCATCTTAAATTACTCCTGCAGTATCCATGTGGTCTGTGTTTTTATCCATGCTTCAGTCCCTCTCCTAAACTTCTAGGCTTGGTACCTTAATTTCAATTTGGATTAAATCCTCATCCTTATTCCACACTTAGAGCCACAGTTTTCTCAGTGCTTGCTTTGTTATGTATTTCACAATCCCTTTTTCTCATTTTCATCTCTTTAGTTCAGAATCGTATCAAACCATTTTCTCATCATTTTGCATGAAATTATTGATTATAACTCCATAATATATAGGATAATATTGAAAATCTTTAGCCTTGGCATTCGAAATATTTATAAGCAAAAATGTTCTGTCTAACTTTCGTTTCTTTCACATTCTACTCCAACTAACTTTATCTTTTAGATGTCTTGGAAAGTGTAGTTCTCTTCCCTGCCTCTGTATTTTAACTTCTGAGATTCTCTTTGTCTGTCTTTTTCTAAGACCTCATAACCTCTTTAGATCATTTCAGTTTTTAACAATCATTCCTGCGTTTGAAGTCACAGAATCTGTTATTCTCAACTTCACTTTTACTCTGTGCTCTTCTTTAGGACAAGACATGTTTCTTTATGTTTCTCCTTTGAACATATTTTCGAGCCTTTTAAATATCATCAATTTTTTAAGAAGTGTTCTAATGAAGCTGCTTAGGAGAATTCAATACACTGAGTTTTATTATTCCAAAAGACATGCTCTGACACCACTTGTACCCTTCTCAGGCCCCAGTCCTCCACCAGTACAGAGGTATGTCACTTAGGCTCTCATATATGCGGATTATGGCATTCAGAATTTGTGAAGATTTTTGTTAATGAAACATTTCAATAGAGTCCTTTATTCTATTAGCATGTTATTTCTTCTATGGCCACTGTAGAATGAAAAGCAGTAATAACACTGTTTTGATTGAATGTGTATGTGGAACAGATTTATCTACAGTCAACAGAAGTTCAGAGGCTAACAAATAACAAGATTTGTGGGGAAATTAGTCTGTAGTTTAAAGTAATGAACTTATTTTGGTATTTATTTTGAACGTGGAAATACTGGCATTACATTTTTTTTGGGGGCTTTTGTGAAGGATTTCAAATACTCCAGATATTCTGGTACCTACTAATAAAAAGTCTTCCCAGATGTCTTCAAAAATTATCAAAATGTCCTCTGATTTTTCAATATTTTAGAACCTAAAGTAGATATCTCCTGAGACAACCTCTTACACACAGAAAATAATTTGACACTTATACATATGTACAGAAAATTCAGTCATTGTTCAGACTGGCTCAAGGGTTCCAAATGGACTGGAGACATAGTTGACTTAAATAGAAAGTTTAAGAATTGCTTATGTTTAAAGTAGTTCTTGCCTTGAGCTGTAGTGTAAGTCTCAGATGCGGCTGTGATCTAGCATTGCTGTAGCTGTGCTGTAGGCTGCAGCTGCAACTAGGATTTAACCCCTAGCCTGGGAACTTCCACATGCCGCAGGTGCAGCCATAAGAAAAAAAAATCCTAAGTTCAGCTAGACCTGAAAACTTTGCCCTAAAAGATAGAAGAAATAATTGCTTTTGGTTTAAAAATTATGTTGGGTAAGAATGTCTCATTCCAGTAAGTTTAAATCTGCATTAGTTATTGAATTTGACAGTTTGAAACAGTTAAGTCCTAATACAACTTAGTGGAGATGCTGTAATTTCTAAAATAGAAAAATAGAGTTTCTATGGACCCATAGGCTGTAGATTTATTTTAGAATCTTTCCTCTAAATGGTTAATGGCATGAAAGTGGTAGCGAGGGGATGTGACCCACAGGTTAATAGGAAAATAGTTCTTAGAAGACAAACTGATCTATGTTCCAGACCCAGTTCTGCCATATAACAGATAAATATCCTTGGAAAGACTACCTAACTTCTTAGTATGTATCCTCATTTATAAAGTGAAGATTCTAATATTTTCTTCACAGTGTGGTAATGGGGATTAAATGAAATAATATATGCAAATTACATAGCACCGTGCCAGGCACTTGAACACTTTTATTACATTAGCTCCTTTCCCTTCCCTTGATAATAAAAATAATCTAGTTATCAAATTATATTGTGCAAAAAAGGATTTTCTTGTTTTTAAGGACTATTTGGATTATTAACAGAATAATGATATAATATATAAATGTATGTGCAATTGCTCCTCTATATGCCTATCCAATAGAAATGTAAGATGAGCCACATGCATAATTTAAAATTTCTAGTAGCTGTATTTAAAAAAGTAAAAAGAAACAAAGAAAAGTAATATATTTTATTGAACCTAATATTTCTAAAATATAATTTCAACATGTAATTAATATGAAACATTAAGGGGATATTCTACATCCTCTTTTTTTTTTTTTTTTTGTACTAAGTCTTTGAAATCCAGCATGTTTTTCACATTTACAGCACATCTTAATTCAGAATAACCGCGGTTCAGGTACCCGATAGCCCCTTGTGACTAGTGGCTGCTATATTGAACTACATAGATCTAGGTACTTTTTGTGGAAACAAAAAGGGAAGAGGGCATAACTGTAAAACTGAGGACTTACCCCAAAAGAGGTTGTTTTAAACTGATAGGAGATTGTTCATACTGGTAGAATCTGATCAGAGTATCCATCTGATACAAGTGACAGAACCACCTCTGGTTTATTTAAGCAGAAAATCAGATTTATTAAGACTGTTAGATGGTTAACAATCTCTGCAACTGCTGGAACACTAAACTTGGAGGCTACGTAATCAGAGACAAAGTCCAAATCATTCTGCAGAACTAGGACATGAAGATACCATTGCTGAAAATGAGTAACTCCACTGAAACTGCCTCCCTGATCAATGTCAGATGATAGGGAAAATTTCAGAACCCTTTCCCTTGCTGCCACCTTTGGGAAATGGATGCAACTTGCTGGTTTTATTGGCAGTATTGACTGAATGGATTCTGCACCCTCACTGCTTCTTTGTATCCCAGTCTCTATTCCAAAGTGTATGTGTATCTTACTGGCAGAACCTAGGTCATTTGTAAGCTGGAAGAAAAATTCAGTTCCCAGAGTGAGCAGTAGTCATTGTCTCTCATCAAGATTCATGGAGTAGGAGATTTCCCACATATAGAGTGGGGTGAGGGGTAGGGCGATTGTTATAGGCCAAAGAAAGACAGTGTTTACCTCACTAGCTGGGGTTTGCCAGCTTTCTAGGCAGCTCTCCAGTTGGATTCTATGGGCTCATGAAGAAGATTAAAAATTTTTAAATTAATGTAAAAAATGATATATATGATAACTTTCCTTTCCAATGTAAGTGTAATGCCTGTGAAAATTGAGATTGTGTTTCATGGCCAAAATATGACATGAGAGGATTTTTAAAAGCTGTGAAAGTATCTTTACGTGAACTTCGTTTTTTTTTTTTCTTCTGGCAAGATGAAGTTCTAACACAGCATTTAGAAACCAGAGTATATACATAGGAGTGAATGTTCTTACTTTGATAATGGAAGTAACTTAAAGACATTTAGACAATTAGAATGTATAGGGATCTGAGTAGGCTAATAAATAACACCCTTATTCTCTTCTTGAGTGTAGAACTGATGGAGAAGTAATTATACAAGTCAGAGAAATGAAAATGAAAATGTTATTGTTATTGCTGGTTTGAAGAATGTGGCTTAAATAATAACAAAATATGTTGTTGATGCCTCCTAGATGGAGACCTCCCCAGAATCACTGCCTTCCAACTTGCTGGTTTAGGTGGCTAGAGAAGAATGGGTGACTAAATCCTTGCTATTTCAGAGACATAATAGAGACTCCATCTGATTTGGAAATGTGATCTTCTCATTTCTTCCCGTAAAACAGTGGATAAGCAGTGGCTGTCAGCAGTGAGGAAGTGGTATTGCAAAGCCCTAGGAGCCTTACTCTACTTGAACTCTCTCTCTGCAGGGACTCATAAAGAGTAAGGGATAAATAGTCCCTATAACATTTCAACCTTTTTTCCTCTAAATCTTTTGGCTTAGCAATTAGCCTATAGTTTCCTGGTGATGTGATATGGATCCCAGAGAAGATAACCACTTACATAAATGTGCTCTGACCTTCCTAAAACCATTCTCTTCCTTCCAACAGGGCTCTGCTCTGCAGCTTCCTGGGACCACTAGTGAGCAGTGTAGGCTTTGGTGTATTATTTAAATTAATTCTGAGACCATGCTCTACCCAGCGCTTAGAAGTCAACTAATTCTATTTCTCCTCACACATTACATCTAGACTCATGGCCTATTAGAGCTCACCAGAGGATATGCAATGAGATTTTGCACAACATAAAGATATTCCAGTAACAAAATGCCACCAATATAGAGGACCCTCATGTTGCAATATCTGTGCTATGCCATCACCAAATTGCCAGAGAAAAACTAAAGTTCAAAGATGAAAAGCACAAAGAAAAAATTCTAGAATTTTTTTAAATTAAATTCCAGAACAATTAAAGTCTCAAATCAAATTATCTTGCTCTTGTGAGTTATGAATTCAATGAATTAAAGCTCATTTTTTTCCCTCTACCACTTCCTATATAATAGGAGTTTTTTAAAAAAACATGACCCCAAAGCCCTTAGTGGCTGTCTCTTCCTATATCTATCCTGGGCCCAGTCTCCAATATAAAGTCATGTATCCCTTTCTGGTGAAAATCTGTGGTCAGTGACATGATAAACAGTAAGGAGGGTCAAGGAAGTCCCAGTCACATGTTATAGATAAGTTTTTAGATGATGCTTTATTTCATTTTCCCAGTTAGAATGAGGAATCAATTTCTCCTTGTAAAATGAGGGGTACCATCATTCCAGGGCAGTGTACACAGCCTTATGCTTCTGAGTTTGCCTGACATACCCAAGGATGCTTCGATCATTTTCAGTACCAATGGCACATGGGACACCATTTGAAAGATTAAAATTCTAACCTCAACTTCCTTGGATAACAGTTACGTTACAGATAATAACACATACAAAATGGCACAAATCCAGCAACATTTCCCAGGCCTCCAGATGTCTAGAGGACGTTTAGTTAGGTGCTCTACTCAAAGTCTAGGTGTTCTTTTATACATCCCAGTGTCTACCATTGAATTTAAAGGATTATGCAAATTAAGTCTTCCCCCAATGCAGTGATCTCATCTTCTTGGATCTAAGTCCCCACATGGCATCATTTAAGAGCACCCCCATTGCACCTCCGTGAGGTTCATATGCCCCCGGCCACCAGTGAAACTCATGGAGTGCTATGATGTAGGACAAAGTCTAGCTCATATGGGGGATCCCTATAAGTTATGTGATCGTACATTCCATACCTCTTTTTCAGTCTGATAAATTTTCATGGTCATAGTTCAATATATGATCAAACAACTGTTATTAAGAAACCCATTTCATAATATTTGTGTTATGTTTTCTCTCCCCTTTTTGTGGAGGTAGAAGTCAAACTCTGGAATAGTTGAATATTATTTTAATGATAACTAACAGGTGTTACAGGAAACACTCCCACTAACTTATGACCCTCTCTTTTTTAAGACTGAAAGAAATGTCATCTACAGTTATATTTGATACAAGAATAGCTGATGAAATCACACTCACACATGCTATAAAAAAATGTACCTATCTTGAGAGACGATCAAGTAGAAGGCCCCGAAGACTTGACTATCTTCTTAGAACAGGTGTCAACCAATCTGGGGGCACATTTACAAATGGCATCCTACCACCAGCCCATGACGCCTGGTTGTTTTGTCTAATCTTCATGGGAAAATGTTCCATCCATTGGGATAATTGTAGCTTTTTAACACATTTCACTATAATTAGTGAATCTGCATGTCAGTTTTTTTTAGTGTATTCCATGATTGAATTGGAGATCATTTTAGTTCTCCCCATGACCCGTCAAAGATAAAGAATTTGTTTACTGTAAATTGCACACCACTCACTCCTATATGCCATCTGCCACACTTAACTACACAGAGCTACAATTTTCTAATAATAGCTCTTCGAGCTCAAGAAAAATCGTCAGAGGTGTTAATCATACATGCTAAGGGAATATTTACCTCTCTTTATCAACCTTTTACTCCTTGGTGGGATTTTCATTTTAGTGTGTTAAGTTGAGATGACATTGTACTTCTGTTAAATAGTGCACAGCCAATCAGGGTTCAGAGATTCCCCTAAGTGGTAGTTATTTAACATACTTTTGAGAGGTGCACTTCCACAAAAGGGTAGAAAGTTCCATACTCCTGAAAGGAATTTAGATTTTTATCATGGCTCTCACTGTCAGGTCATGGGTCAAATCCATGAAGTTTGTCTCTGAAGGTGTCTCACTGCCTGCTTTACTGTTTTCTCCTCTTTTCTTCATCTTTTATGGAAACCTTGGGTAACCATGGGGTCTTAGTGTCATGTTCTTAACTTACTCTGCACGATTTTTTTATGATTCCCAATGGCTCTTCTTGGCTGCCATATTGGAAAAAGTAATCAAAAGTTAATACATTATTAACCAATAGACCTTGAATGTTACCAAGGCCTTCTTTCAAAGAAATGAGTTGCTGAAATATATCTATCAGTGGCAACATTGTATAGACACTAGAAGTCTTTATTTAGTTAGAGTGCTCATAGCCCTTTGTAATGAAATAGCTGCCCTCAATTGAGGTATCTGTTCCTGCAGCATCAGAACAATTAAATTTCTTATTTATAAAAATTAAATAAAACAATAAAAACAAAAACAGTAATTCCACTGCCTCTTTCTAGAGTACTGTAGTCCATTGCTCCTTGAGAGTTTTGTTTTTTCACTTGGATAATCTTAGAGGACACTGCATGATGGAGGAAAGCCAGGTGGTTGAAGGGCAGCTTGAATTCCTTTTTCAACATTTAATATTATGTTCTCAAACATATCCCCAAACATTTGAGGATATTGATGTAATGACTTTATTTTGTTATCTCTGAGTCATTGCCCTGCCAGAGCCCTCATTTAACTAACTGTGATGAAAGAGCAGCATGGATAGTCTGTCCTGCAGAGGACAAGCTGTAAACTTTTCTTTTGAAATTTATCTTTTGTACTTTGATATTTTTGTTACCAAATGTCCCCTGTGCTTCACAGGCTTGTGGATAAAATGAAATTGCTTTTGTATTTATGACCATATTTCAATGGCTTTAAAACCTCACCTGGTTTACTAGCAAGGCTCCCCTTCCCCAATTTCCCTAAGACTCCCCAGGGATGCTTACTCACAACCATGAATCCTCTTTGAATAAAGAGAAATCCAGACCTTTGGTATGAATCCTGCTGAGGCTGACACCCAGATATCTTTACCTGTCAGGTACACCCCCATCAGTCAAGTACCTCCAGGTTTGTTGGAGTCCAATTGCTGTACATCAATGAGAGCAGCCCTAAGGGCCCCAGGAGTTTCACAGAGCTATGGTTTAGTTAAATATTCTGTTCCTCCTGGTTCTAATGCCTCACTTGCTGATCCCACTGCTATCATCACTGAAACTCCCACCTCTTTGGGTGCTTTGTTCAACCTTGAGGTTTCCTCTTAGTGAGGAGGAGGACATGTCTTTCCTTGGTTTCACACTCTGAAGGAAGATACCCACAACAAAACTACTTGGGTTTCAATTTTTGTTAGTGACGATGCTTCAGTTTGTTGAATGCACAGATGCAGAATCAGTCCACCAGACACACCCACAGTGCAAGAATGACCGAATGAGAATGGGTTCCAAAGTTAACCAAAAAAGGAATCCAGAAGCAACAGTCCCATCTGGAACATAAGTCCAGACCCCTTCCTCTTTCTGGTACATTTTCAGTCAGAAGCCCTCATTGTCCTTGGTTAAAAAAAGACATGACTTTATATTTTGAACTTTAATTTTCTGATGGGTTGGTGAGTGGGAAAAAGGAGAATTGTGGTTCTTTATCGTCCATAAGATTCCTATTCATCTACATGGATTTGTGGCATCAAATATATGTGCTGAGGGAGGTTTTTTTCCCATTTTCTCTTGAGCCAAGCCATTGGGGAAGGAATGGCCTTTCATTTCTATCAGTGATTATGTATAAGTATAGATTTTTTACTCAAGCAAAACTTTTTGTAAATTTTTATGTTTTCTGTGATAAAGTGTTCTGGATACTTAGAATTAATGCATTCATTTTGCTGAAGCATACCAAACACTTATGATATGAGGACAGAATTTCAGTAGGAGAGTTGAGGTTAAGGTTCTACTTGTAATGTAAAGAATATATATGGATAAGAGTCAATTTTTTTCTAACTTGAAACAATAGCATTAATTTAACTTAATGAAAAGCAGCATGAATTTAAGTGATGAAAAGATCTGTAAATTACATGATAGCTTTTTCTCTTTTCCTAACTACCCATGTTCTCATTATATTTTTAATATGCTAACATCTATTTTAATTTTAATCAGGCAAGGACTTGGAAATGCCTGGATAAATTATATACAATCCTCACTCTTGAGTTCATGGTCAAAAGAAACTAAGTTAAATACATACCCCTGCACACATTTTACTTTATTAGAACTCAAAAAGGGTCTGAAATTTCACGCTATTAAATCTTTAATAAATGAGCCTGCTACTGATTCATAGATGCTATCACAAGACATAAGATTCCTGGCTCAGAGAAAAGGATTTTATTGCTCATAGCACAACAGGCAGCATGAACTGCCTGCTCTCATGGATTCCTTCCCTAATCCTACCAAGTTCCATGGCAGTGATGTAAAGTGGCTCAGGTAGATGTATATAAAGTGGGTTTGTAACAAAGTTGAGGAGCCCTAAGCTTAGGAAGCTCCCAGGATTATAAATGAAGCTGCTAGCAAACTTGCTTAACCTTCACAGTGGTAGGAGTCATTTTCTTTAGTATTAACACAGATTAGGAAAAAACTTGCCTTCTTCCCCCTTGAAGGGAGACATTATCTCTAAGGCAGTTTGCCATACAAACATCCTTAAAAAAGGTGGGTGGAAGCAAAATCTGTCAACGTCTTTGCTCAAATGGTCAGAAATGCAAAAGCCTTACAGAAAATTTTTCTCTTCACTTATCGAACGGTAATAATAACAACAGTGTGATAAATTCTGCACAAGAGTAATGGGTATGCCATAGAGAAGAGCATAACCAAGTCTGACTCCTAAAGTCTAGGAACAAGAGAGATACATTTTAACTTGATATGAAGGGAAGAAAAATTCAGATGAAAAACTTCTTAAGCCTTGAAATACTTAGTGCTGCTCCAAGACTGCCCTCTAGTGTGTGGAAAGGCTTCACCTCCCTGACATTCGACTTTAACATCTCTACACAATAGAAGGATGACTCATGCTTCTCTGAGTGTTGTTGCTTTGGAGGTAAAAACCAGCTCCTTGGTATATCACCTGGGGACCTCTTTCTTTTGGCCCTTCTAAGAATTTGTACTACTACGAGTTTCTCTCACTTTAAAGTTTCCTTGCTGCCTGTATGTGGTGAATTTAAGGAAACACTTTTTCTTGGGGTCGGAGAGTAGAAGAATAACTATTGGCTTTGACAGTATACCCCTCACTCTGTAGATTATATGTGTATGACATGAGAGTCTGGCTCGAATAAACGGAGTCATGGAGACAGAATTTTTAGAATCAAAAATTTCCTATGGTTAGTTGAATTTTTTCCTTCCCTTTTTCCTTCCCTTCCCCCCCCAAGCACTTTCATTGTATACTATGTATTTGTGTTCCATGCTGGAATGAACATATGGAATGAGAAACAATGGTGTCTTTCCTTAAGCTGCTTGCAGAATAGTAGGAGTGAAGATACTTGGTCAGTCAATTACAACAAACTGAGGTAAGTTCTAAGACAAAAGAAATTGCATATGGTTAGGAAATCTGATTCAGATAAGGGTATCACAAATGAATATTCAGAGAAGATAATTATTGAATTGGGTCTGGAAGGATGAGCAGGGGATATCCAGGGAGAGAGTAGGTAAGCAGGCAGTTAATCTCTATCAGGGCTTTTTTATGTCTCTACCAGGATTTTATCCCAGTTTGTATCAGGAAACTTTTGGAGGATATTTATCAAGGAATTGATATGATCATATTTGCATTTTAGAAATGATTACTTTGGCAGCAGTGAGGGAACAAAGTGAAAGGAAAAACACTGGGCATATTGGAGATCAATTAAGATATTGTTACAGTGACCTAGACAAGAGATTGATTAGGCTCTGGTTCAGTTGTTAACAAACAGAATAAAAGGAATGTCTAGATACTGGCCATGAAATCACTAAAATTGATAAGATGAGGGAAAACAGGAACAAGCAAGGACTCTGAGGTAAAAAGTCTTGAGATTACTTGAGGTTTTAGCATACAGTGACCTCGTCTTCTCTGGATCATCCATTCAGAAATATCTGGACTTAGGTATAGAGATATGGGAACTCACTTTTACTCTGACCTTTCATTGCTGTATCAGTATTTATTCTAATTTTTTATTTCTTTCTGCAGACCCTTTTGAGGTCATCATGCTTGAGCAATAGACAGGCTGTTGCAAAGTATTGTGGGCTCTCTACTTCACTGAGCACATTTCTGTCCTCTGAATGCTCATACATCTGAAGGCAGTTCTTTCATGTAAATCTTTGCTTTATATTGAATGTGACTTGAAATTATTGTAAGGTTCACACCTTTATTTGAAAGTCATTTAATTCATTGGTTCTGTGTCATGAAAATGTTTTTCAATAGAATTTGCTTTTCTTTTCCCCTCTCTGTTGGAAGTATTTTGATTGTTCTGCAAATGTGCATAGCATTCTCAGAACTCTATTCAGCTTGCCCAATACTTTTCAAATCTGTTATATCTGGAAATTGTAGATTTATATGATGACAAAAATAGTTTTACTTCCTTGTTATTATTTGCTATTTGTGGAATTTTGTTTCTACCAATTATATTTATTCATCATGACTTATTTAGGAATAGGACCTATCAATGAGGCATTCTATCCACTTTAAAAAACAGAACGGTTTTTGCTTTTCATTTTATCATCATCCTTTGTTCTATGCTCTACAATTCAACCTCTTAACAGTTGCAATCTTAAGTTTATTGGTAGCTTAAAATCTACTTCATCTTTTGTATTATGCTGAATAGTGAATATACACTTAGTTTTAAAAATATTTCTCATCTTTTTGTAAACAGAGTGACTCTAGCTAGACATGAAGAAATGATTGATTTCCATCAGAGAAATGAAACTTGAGAAGAAAAGGATCAGCCTGTGGTGTATACTTAAGGTCCCCTCAGATATTTTCTGAGTCTGTACCTTTGCTTGGGCATGTCTGGTCATTTTCTAATTTCCCCCATATATGCAGTTGCTTTAGGATGTCTAATCTTTAATTTCTGGCTCCCAAAAGAGGAAAAAGAGAAAAATCAAGTGGGGAGAAAGAAAGCTAACCCTTTAAGTTCTACTTCAGCTCTGGAGGGTGGGGCTTGCGAAAACAGGGAGAGGTGCAACAACACGGACCACCTACCTCTCTGTCTACATTTTGTCATCAGAAGCAGCAATAAGCAATCAGAACACAGATCTCCAATAATTGGAGAACAGGGTCCTTTTTGTCCACCCCATCTCTGCAAGCCCTGTGCGAGTTGCTCCAAGAACGTGTGCACAGCTGCCTGCCATGGGGTTGGTGTTGGGAGATAGTTAGCTTTTACTGTGCTAAGAGCTGACGTTAATCAAAATTAACTGCAATTTACTGTCCAAGTCTTCCCCTGGAAGGTCCAAGTCTTCAGTAGACTCCAGAGCTCCAAGATAGTTGTATCAGACAGATTCTGCCACTGCAATTATTTTCTTGGTGAGGAGATAGATTCCTGGTGCTTCCTAATCTGCCATTTTCCTTCCCTCCCGCCCCTCTTTCCTTCCTTCTTTTTCTGGAGATCCAGTTTACCAGCACACCACTGGAAACGCTGCAGATATATGTTCCTTGGTATAAGCTGGGCTAGGATCAATTAGGCCAGCTGCTCTGACAGCAGTTCTCTAATTAGTCTATTTTCACATTGGCCCAGGGCTACTTCCCATTGCTGCTTCAATTCACTGACTCAGGGAATTATTTTAAATGGAAGAGTTGGCATCCTGTGGTCCCAAATTATTTTCAAAATCTGGATCTCACTCTTACCTTGCTTAGGCAGACACATGTCCTACCTAAGCACAGATTTGCTTTCTCCCACCATCAGTCCATACTTAGACTCTCCAGTGTTGTCCTGTTATCATCAATTTCTCATTATTGCCTGGACCATTTTTATGAGCCTGGATACATATCCTAGGGTCTTACTTCTTTTAAAAAAAATAATGACAAAAACAAACCGTATCTTGACCTATCTTTCCTGTCTGGCTTCCATTCCAATTCCACTGCTTATCTTCATTTTCATACTTCCTAATTAATCTTAATCCTACTTCATTCCTTCAGTGTTCTTGTCGGTCACCAAGGACCTCCATTTTCTCAAATTCAATGGAGTACTATTTGTTGCATTGCTTCAGAGCTTGTTCTTGTATATCTTCTGCTGATTTCACTCTTCCACAGTAAAATTTATCAAGACCTATTTTTAAAATACAACTTATACGCTGATGATTCTCAAATGTATTTATCTAACCTTGACATCTGCTCTGAGAATCTCCTGTAGACAAATATTTAATTGACACCTTTACTTGGAGGTCTAATAAGCTTTTCAAACTCTACACATTCAAATACAAACTTTTGCTTTCCCTTCAAAACCTGTCGGTCTCTTAGTCTGTCTCAGATCAATCACTTTACCAGCAACCCATAAAAAAACAGGAAATTATTTTTATTTCCCTCTTTCTTTCATCTCCCATACACAGACCACAAGGAATTATTCTTATTTCCTCTATAACACATCTCAAATCTATTTCTATTCCTTTTCATTGTGTTCTAAGTCACTGCTATTTCTTATCTGGACTGCTGGAAAAGTATCCTAATTGGCCCCCCTAAAATTCCTTCTTTACAAACCAGTCTTTAAAGAACATAATAGGCCTAGCCACTTACATGTTCAAAACCTTCAGTAGTTTCCCTGTGCCCTTAGAATAAAGTTATATCTCTTCAGGATGACCTGGAAGTCTATATCAGCTGTTAACTTCTCAAACTTCGTTGCAGATTACTCCCTCCATTTTCTCTAGTCAGGTTCTTTTCTGATTTAGTAGAAACCACTAAGGACAACTGTCCTAAAGAAAGGGTTACATTATACGTGGTTTAGGGGTGGCACCCGAGAGAGAATTTTTTTTACCCTGTTGCTGAGGTTAAAAACTTCTATACCTTGGGTGTGTAAATTAGCAGGAAAAGTCAGATTTACCGTCTTCCCCAAGTTTTTGACCCTCCATTTACATGCCTATAAAGACCTCTCCGCTGCTCTCTTCTCCATGGCTTGCAAGAGACAGAAAGAATCAACACATGATACACATGTTGGCAAAGCCATACCCAATCCCCAGCTCTCTTGGTGTGGAGTTAAGTTTTTATCTATTCTATTGGTGTCTCTTGTCTGTACACTTAAATAGCACCTGGCTAATTTTTTATTTAATTTTTTTATTTATTTAAATTTTATCGGAGTACAGTTGACTTACAGTGTTGCATTAATTTCAGGTATAAACTAGCAAAGTAAATCAGTTATACATATATCCATTTTTTTTCTCATATAGGTAATTACAGAATACTGTGTAGATTTCCCCATGCTACACAATAGGTCCCTGATAACTATCCATTCCACATATAGTAGTGTGTATATGTCATTCCTATTCTCCCAGTTCACCCTTCCATGTGAGGTTTTCCCTATGGTAACCATAAGTTTGACCTAGAAATCTGTGAGTTTGTCTCTGTTCTATAAATAAGTTCCTTTGTATCACCTTTTATTAGATTCCACATATAAGCGATACCATATGATATTTGTGTTTGTCTCACTTACGTAGTATGATAATCTCTATGTCCATCCACGTTGCTACTACTAATGGCATTCTTTTGTTCTTTTTATGGCTGAGTAATATTCCGTTGTATATGTACCACATCTTCTTTATCCATTCCTCGTTGATGGACATTTAGGTTGTTTCCGTGTCTTGGCTATTGTAAATAGTGCTACAGTGAATGTCAGGTGCATGTATCTTTTCAAATAATGGTTTTCTCTGGATATGTGCCCAGGAGTGGAATTGCTGGATCATATAAATAGTTCTATTTTTAGTTTTTTAAGGAACATCTGTTCTCCAAAGTGTTTGTATCAATTTACCTTCCTCCAACAGTGTAGGAGGGTTCCGTTTTTTTCTGTACCCTTTCCGGCATTATTGTTTGTAGACTTTTTGATGATGGCCATTTTAACTGGTGTGAGGTGATACTCGTAGTTTTGATTTGCACTTCTCTAATAATTAGCAATGTTGAACATCTTCTCATGAGCTTTTTGGCCATTTGTCTGTCTTTGGCGAAATGTCCATTTAAATCTTATGACTGTTTTTTGATGGGGCTGTTTGCTTTTTTGATATAAAGCTGCCTAAGATGTTTATATATTTTAGAGGTCATTCCTCTGTTGGTTGCAAATATTTTCTCCCATTCTGTGGGTTGTCTTTTCATTTTGTCTGTGGTTTCCTTTGCCATGCAAAAGCTTTTAAGTTTAATTAGGTCCTGTTTATTTTTGTTTTTATTTTCATTAGGAGGTAGGTCTGAAAAGATATTGCTGTGATTTATGTCAAAGAGTGTTCTGCCTATGTTTTCCTCTAGGAGTTTTGTAGTCCAGTCTTAGGTTTAGATTTTTAATCCATTTTGAGTTTACTTTTGTGTATGGTTTTAGAGAATGTTCTAATTTCATTCTTTTACATGTAGCTGTCTTGTTTTCCCAGCATCACTTATTGAAAAGACTGTCTTTTCTCCACTGTATATTGCCTCCTTTGCCATAGACTACTTGACCATAGGTGTGTAGGTTTATCTCTGGGCTTTCTGCCCTGTTCCATTGATCTAGAGTCCTGTTTCTGTGCCAGTACCGTACTATTTTGATGACTGTAGATTTGTAGTATAGTCTGAGGTCAGGGAGCCTGATTCCTCCAGTTCCATTTTTTGTTTTGCAAGATTGCTTTGACTTTTCGGGATCTTGTGTGTTTCCATATAAATTTTAATATTTTTTGCTCTAGTTCTGAAAAACATGCCACTGGTAATTTGATAGTTTTCAGAGTACAGTTCTTTTGTCTCTGTAGGTGATTTAAAAATTATTTTATTTTATGTTTTTGCTTTTTAGGACCCCCCCCCCCATGGCATATGGAAGTTCCCAGGCTAGGGGTCGAATTGGGACTGTACCTGCCAGCTTATGCCACAACCATAGCATTGTGGGATCCATGCCATGTCTGCAACCTACACCACAGCTCATGGCAATGACGGATCCTTAACCCACTGAGTGAGGCCAGGGATCAAACCTGCATCCTCATAGATACTAGCTGGATTCATTTCCACTGCACCATAATAGGAACTCCCTAGGTAGGTTTAGTCCTAGGTATTTTAGTCTTTTTGATGCAATGGTGAATGGGATTATTTCCTTAATTTCTCTTTCTGGTCTTTTATTGTTGTTAGTGTATAGAAATGCAAGTGATTTCTGTGTATTAATTTTATATCCTGCAATTTTAACAAGTTCATTGATGAGCTCTAGTAGTTTTCTGGTAGCATCTTTAGGATTTTCTTTGTATAGTATCATGTCATCTGCAAACAGAAAGTTTTACCTCTTCTTTTTTGAATTGAATTCCTTTTATTTCTTTTTCTCCTCTGATTACTGTGGCTAGGACTTCTAAAACTATGTTGAATAAGAGTGTTAAGACTGGACATGCTTGTCTACCTGGCTTATTTATTTTTTTGGTCATGCCTGAACATGTGGAAGTTTCTGGGCCAGAGATTGAACTGGCACCACAGCAGCAACTCTGGCCTGTGCAGTGTCAATGCTAGATCCTTAACCCACTGACAACAAGGGAACTCTTACCTGGCTGATTTTTGTATCTTGAAGTCAAAAATTCTATTATTGATTATCATATTTTTTATTTTTTTCACATGGTATGAGTTATCTGTGTTTTGAACAGCCTAGGATTTTTAAAAATCCTGAAGGAGAAAAATCTAGGTGCTTATAGCAACTTTTTGTTTTGTTGTAACTGGAAATACATTTTGGATAATTTTAGTTACTGATGGTCTAAGATTTTTATGTCTTTTAAGTAGGGCCTGGATTGCTGAATACTTCATAAATACCTGTGCACGTGATTCTGCCCTTTTATCATAATCCCTATGTTGTAGAGGAGAGGGTGGCAGCAGTCATACTACTTTTATTCCACTTTACTAAGAATTATTTCTACCCTCTTGCGATCACTATGCTTATGTGACATGTATCTCCTAACTAACATGCATAATACTTTCCCTGACGTGCATAATCTATTTGTGATATTTAATTCTACTCAAACCTTAAACACCAGCTGGTTTTCCTACTTTCCTCCACTCACCAGGAATTATTCACTGTTCCTATTCCCCCTGTTCAGGCATATGTCCCATATTACCCCAGAAGTGGTTGTCATGTCACATGACACATTGTTACTGATAATCTTGAAATCAGTTTCCCTTCAAACCAGTTTTGTGATTATTTGGGTGTACTTTTTCTTAAGCTAGAGCAAGGCAATTTGTCTTTAACACTGTTGTTTTTAAATGTCTTTAGTAATTTACAACTTACTATTTCTTTTGCACAAAATGCT
Source organism: Catagonus wagneri (assembly GCA_004024745.2). Taxonomy (NCBI): domain Eukaryota; kingdom Metazoa; phylum Chordata; class Mammalia; order Artiodactyla; family Tayassuidae; genus Catagonus; species Catagonus wagneri. The sequence goes on along the minus strand of PVHT020000173.1, from coordinate 22,389,566 downwards.
TTTAAAGAATGTTGAGCAATTAGCTATGTACACGTGCCAAGGAGTTTACAGACTTGTAAAACAGTAGGCCATTTCAAGGATTTCTCTCTCAGTAGAGACTTTTACAGGGAAAAGAGTGGTGAGATTAAAAAACAAATTTTGTTCAAGGTCTAATGACAGTCAACTGGGTTGGGTGGCTTATTCCTTTCGTCAAAGAGGTTTTTTTTTTTTTTTTTGTCTTTTTGCCTTTTATCTAGAGCCGCACCCACGGCATATGGAGGTTCCCAGGCTAGGGGTCTAACAGGAGCTGTAGCTGCCGGCCTTCGCCACAGCCACAGCAACGCGGGATCCGAGCCGCGTCTGCAACTTACACCACAGCTCATGGCAACGCCAGATCCTCAACCCACTGAGCAAGGCCAGGGATCGAACCCACAACCTCATGGTTCTTAGTTGGATTCACTAACCACTGAGCCACGAAGGGAACTCCCATCGTCAAAGAGGTTTAAACAGCTCATCAGGAGTACCAATTTTTTCTCAAGATGAGGTTGTATATTATATTACAAAAAAAGATTCTGCCTGAGAGGAGAGTTGGGACACTTTTTAAAGTCCTCCTTTTGACTCAGACAATCTTCAAAGATCTCTCTCAATCAAAAAACAGGTTTTAATTGTATGTTTGTGCAAAGATCATTCACTGGATGTGTTAGCCCAGTCAGTTTCTTTAAGAATAAATGGCAAAAATTAGATGTAGGCTATATTTATGCAATATATATGGAGTCATGCTTACCAGGTCACCCATAGTGTTTTATATATATTGATATTCCTTTTCCTATAGAATAGGGATATTTCCAAATAAAATACTATGGCAACCCCTCAGAATCAGTATTAGCTATTTTATATAGTCTGTGGACTGAAGTTTTTAATCTATGTTCTTTTCAGCATGGCCTACTTTATTTACCTAAGCCCAGTTAAAACTGTTAATGCTCTTGCTGTTCGCTTCATAAAACTGGAGCTATAGCTTTTTAAGGAAAGAGAATTAACTTCTATTCAGAGATTTAAAAAATACCCAAACTTCAAGCTGTATTATTGTTCCAGAATTTCCTTTTCACTCCTCCTCTCCCCTCCTCATTCATCTCCTTCTTTATCTCTTTATTTCCTGTCCTCAGTCCCTTCCCCTCCCATTTTTTCTTTAATTTTTCCTTCTTTTCTTCCCCCTTCCTTTCATGCTTCCTTTTCTGTATCTGCTCTTGTCACCTTGTCTACTCTGAGGCAAAGGACCAAGAAACAAGGGGCTGTATTTTCTAGGATTACCCCCCCTCAAAATGGCTATTCTTTTTTACCTCTGATAATTCAAATTCATGATTATATCTAGCCTGTCAACAGTGGTGATACATATATTCTTGTAAGGCTAGAATTTTATTAATCATAGACTGGCTACCAAACCAAATTCTTTATATGAAGTTTAGTCCTAATTCATTCAGAGTGGCCTCATCTTTTTTTTTTTTTTTTTTGTCTTTTTAGGGCCACACCTGTGGCATATGGAGGTTCACAGGCTAGGGGTCCAATGGGAGCTATAGCCACTTGCCTATGCCAGAGCCACAGCAATGTGAGATCCCAGCCACATCTGCGACCTACACCATAGCTCATAGCAATGCTGGATCCTAAACCCACTGAGCAAGACCAGGAATCAAACCCGCGTCCTCATGGATGCTAGTTGAGTTCATTAACTGCTGGACCATGATGGGAACTCCAGGGCTTGTCCTCTTAATTAAATGATTTTTGCCTTCAAGTGTGACATTTCTGGTACATTTATGAGTATAAATTTGTTTATCTAATTATGTTGAAACCATGTTAACAATTACATTTCCATGAGCATTACGAGGAAAGGGTGAAGGCACTGTGCATAATAATTGACCTATTTAACGAGCAGTTTCATAGCAAGGCCAGTCCACATATATGCTATTTTTGTAGAATCATTACAAATGCTATTTTTTGTCTTTTTTTCTGTCGTTTTAGGGCCGCACCTGCGGCATGTGGAGGTTCCCAGGCTAGGGGTCTAATCAGAACTGTAGCTGCGGGCCTATGCCAGAGTCACAGCAATGCTAGATCCCAGCCACATCTGTGACCTACACCACAGCTCAGGGCAACGCCGGATCATTAACCCAATGAGCGATGCCAGGGATCGAACCCGCAACATCATGGTTCCTAGTCGGATTCGTTAACCATTGTGCCATGATAGGAACTCCATTATAAATACTCTTAAGAGATTTGATTATTCACAGGTATTTTCTGATTAGAATCAGTGAATTTTATACCAATATCTTTTATCTAAAACAATTGTGGGTTTTATCCCCCTTGAGCTCAACTCAATTTTAAAACACTCCTGAATTCCAAACATTAGAGACATTGTTCAAATTCTTTTGAGAACCCACTATTACACTTAGAGTTTTCATGATATGAATTCATAGACTCATAGCTGTTGTGTAGATTCCATTGGATTTTCTACATAGACAGTTATATCTTCTGTGAATAATGACAGTTTTACTTCTTCCTTTCCAATATAGATTTCTTTTATTTTTTTTTAATTCTTGTCATATTGCTCTGGCTAAAACCCCTGGTACAATGTTGAATAGAAATGGTGAAAGCAAATATCCTAGTCTTATTCCTGAAATTAAGGCAAAAAACATTCACCATTAAGTCTAATGTTACCTGTAAGTTTTTTATAAATGCCCTTTATCACTTTGAGGAAGTTTTTTTCTGTTCCCAGTTTTTTGAGAGTTTTTATTAGGAAAGGATGTTGGACTTTGTCAAATGTTCTTCCTGCATCCATTGAGATATTATATGGCTTTTCTTTTTTTAGTTGTCTGATATGGTTGATTGATTTTCAAATGATAAACAAATCTCACATTCCTAGAATAAAACTCACTTATTCATGATATATTACGTATTTTATATATTGTTGGATTTGGTTTGCTAAGATTTTGTTTCACATTTTGCATGTATATTCTTTAGGGATATTGGTTCGTCATCTTTAAGTCTTCTTTGGCTTTAGTGTTATGGTAATGCTCTTTCTTTTAGAATGAATTGGGAAGTATTCTTTTCAGTTTTCTTAAAGAGTTTCTAAAGAATTGATACTATTTCTTTCTAGATATTTGATAGAATTCATCAGTGAAGCCACCAGGGCTTGGAGTTTTCTTTGTCAAAAAATTTCTATCTAAAAACTGTTTTCTTTAATATGTATAAGGCAATCTAGGTTATTTCTTTTTGAGTGAGCTTTGGTAGTTTATGGCTTTCAAGGAATTCTAAGTTGTTGGATTTATTCATTTATTGGTTCTTTCCTTGGTACCCTTGTCTGGAAACTCCATTAGAGAAGCTGGTTGGGGAATGATGAGGCTTACCTCATTCATTTTTCATCTATCATGGGTCACTGTCTTCCATTGCTTAATGTCCAGTGTCCTGAAAACCCTTACATATTTTGTGTTTTTTTCAGACAGGAGAGAAAGTCTATAGTCTTTATTTCTTTATTTTGATCAGAACCAGAGTTCTTGACTCAGGTATTTTTATTTATTTATTATTATTTTTTAGGGCCACACCCACCGTATATGGAGGTTCCCAGCCTACACCACAACCACAGCAACGCATGATCCAAGCCGTGTTTGTGACCTACACTACAGCTCACGGCAACACTGGATCCTTAACCCACTGAGCAAGGCCAGGGATCGAACCCGCAACCTCATGCTTCCTAGTCGGATTGGTTAACTGCTGCACCACTACTGGAACTCATTGACCAGGTATTTTAAACCCAGGAGTAAAATTATCCTAGAAGTCAGTTTGTTGGAAGTCACTGTATCAGCCCATGTTCAAAAACGTGACTATACTTCTCTCCATCTTCAAAGGTAATCAAATTATTCAATTATAGTCATATTCATAACACTTGCTCAGTTTAGACTAATCTAGGTTTGGCTGAGCTTCTCTTTTTCACTTGACCAATGAAATACGGAGCCTATTTATCCTAATTCACTGCTGCTAGTACCTTCCTTTCCAAGGGCTTAACCTCTGTTACAGGGAGAGGGAGTCTGTGCTTTGGGAGAGTACCAGAGATGATGTGAATATGAAAAACACCCGGTCCGTTTTATTATTGTAATTTGAGGACTTATCCTGGAATTATTGTTGGGTAAAATTACAGGTTTCCAAGGAAAAGAAATAGCCACAGTGTTAGCTAATTATTAACCAGAGTAGTAATACATTCTAACTACCAAAAAAATGTTAGCATTATATAAGTAAAAGTCTCTTATTTTCCTGTTGGTTTGCTTATATTTGTTTACAGCTATGAAATATGCCAAAGCGGGTCAAATCTCAATAAACCTTTTTCACAGCCTAACCATATGCAGCGGTTAGGCTAAAATCTTGACCTCTGGGTAGAATATGAAGAAAACAGAAATATTTTTGTACAGCTTCATATCTAAAACTGACTATACTCTTAAAGGCCACTTTGATTTGTGATCTACAAGAGCTCACTTTCTCCATGATACATAGTTTCTTTTAAAGCTTAATTTTATTACCACCAAATGTTTTTATTTTGAATATATATATATATATATATATATATATATATACATGTACTACGCAATAATGAGATGATATCACTAAACAGCAACATGGGTGGAACTGGAGACTCTCATACTAAGTGAAGTAAGTCAGAAAGAGACAAATACCATATGATATCACTTATATCTGGAATCTAATATATGGCACAAATGAACCTTTCTACAGAAAAGAAACTCATGGACTTGGAGAACAGACTTGTGGTTGCCAAGGGGGACAGACTGGAGTCTGGGGTTAATAACTGCAGACTGTTGTGTTTTGGAGTGGATAAGCAATGAGATCCTGCTGTATATAGCACAGGGAACTATATCTAGTTACTTGTGATGGAACATGATGGAGGATAATGTGAGAAAAAGAATATATATGTGTGACTGGGTCACTTCATTGTACAGTAGAAATTGACAGAATACTGTAAACCAATTCTAATGGAAAAAATAAATCATTTAAAAAAACTTGTAACAGTAGCTTTAAAATGTAGGTATTCTTATGAACACATCTTAAGACAATATTTCACTCCACTAATATTATCCTTTTAAAATTAATATTGAGAAGTACAAATGTGTTTACAAATAAACACGAGTACATAAGTAAAAATTACTGTGCGGTGATCAAGTATTTTTGTTTGGTACTAAAGCTAGCATTCCTACCTGTTAAATACCACATCCCCTTTCTCAAGGAGTAGTTTCTATTTATTTTAATAACTTAAACATTTTTAAGCCTTGGTCCTTAAAGTTAATTAAGTCTGAAGTCATGAAGTTAATTAAGGGCCTTAGAATTAAAATTTAAATTGACACTAAAGAATAATATATCTACTTGGTATTAAACAATTACCCTGAAATTTTACTCAGATAATACAGATAAGGTAACTGTGGATTTATGTAACTTGCAGTGTTGCTTAAAGTTTACAAGAAAAATACTTAAAATGCTCATTATTTTAACTCTATATAGTTTTACTTATTTCCACCTCTGAAATATATAAGGCTCAATCTTACTGACTCACAGACTTTGAAAAATTTATGGTTTCCAAGTGGGGTAGGTTGGGGGGTGGGGAGGGTGCACTGGGGGTTTGGGATAGAAATGCTTTAAAATTTGTTGTGATGGTTGTTGTACACCTTTAAATGTAATAAAATTTATTGAGTAATTAAAAAAATGAATAAAATGAAAATAAAAAACTCAATCTTAAAAGCTCAGTATAATTATTACTTATAAATCTATACAACAGGTGTTAAGGTGTTTCCAATAAATGGCTCCCTGTCAGAAAAATAAATGAACTGTGTGTGAACCAAAATGTTTTTTACATTTTATCCCTCACTGTGATAATATTTAATTTGTCCAAGTGTTACCATAATTAGGAGTGTTGAATATTCTAATTTTATATAAAATATTTATTTGTAAATATTTATCAGTTATTAAAACATTTTTATACTAATATCTAAAAATGTTTTTGAATAATGGTAAAATCTCAACACAAAAATTTTTCTTAAGAATGGCCTGATGACTATTTATATTTCTTTCTTTTAAATCTTAGTCACCAGGACCCTAACCATTAAATGAAATTCATTTGTTCCCTTTTTGAAGATTTTTCTGCCTTTCTGTAAGGGGAATGTAATTATTTTTAGAACTGTATTATCAGGCCACCCAACGTGGCCCTTCTGTTGCGCTCTGCCTGTACAGCCCCTGCTCAACTAGTGCCTGCTTCACCTACACCCCACTCAGAGGACTGTCCTTCCTACATACTTGCCCCAGGCCCCAGCTTGTGATTGTTCTAACCTTTAGGTCAGAACATCTACACCTGATAGCTTATCAAGGGGAAGGAGAGGGGCTTGGCCCTCTGCTGGTTTCCTTGGTAACCAATGAGACAACCTGACATCACTTCCTTCTATTACTGGTAACCTCCCCTTCCGCCCCTCGGCGAAGATTACTGCCGTGTCCTGCTTGCTGTGTGCTACATGCGTTGGGGTGTTGCTCTAGGACCTTGCTTCAAACAGGTAAGATCCCCCATCTATTAAATATTGAGGTCTCTGTTGCAGACTTGGGCTCTTTCTTTGGTCTTGAAGCTGGACAGGTTCAGGCCTTACAGGCCTGTGGGGTGCAACCCAACAAGCATTTACAACCAAATCAGCAATATATGCGAGTTCCAGTTTCTCTTGCTTTCCCACTAATATTTGGGGCTGTCAATTTGAAACAGATTTATAGTTCTATCCTTTTACTGTATGTGTAATGGAATTTCATTGTGTTTTTTTATTTTTTTTTTGGTCTTTTTGCCTTATCTGGGGCCGCCCCCGCGGCATATGGAAGTTCCCAGGCTAGCGGTCTAACAGGAGCTGCAGCTGCCAGCCTTCACCACAGCCACAGCAACGCGGGATCCGAGCCGCGTCTGCAACCTACACCACAGCTCACGGCAAGTCCGGATCCTTAACTCACTGAGCAAGGCCAGGGATCGAACCCGCAACCTCATGGTTCTTAGTCGGATTTGTTAACCACTGAGCTTTTAATTTGCATTTCCCTAATGTGTTATGTTGAGCACCTTTTCCTGTGCTCATTGTCATTTTTATGCCTTCCTTTGTGAAGGTTTATTCCTGTCTATTGCTCATTTACTTTTATTTGGATTGCTTTCTTTTTCATATTGAATTATAACAGTTATTTATGTATATCCAGAAATCAGAACTTTGAAATGCATTTGGACAAATCTGAACATCTCTAAGATCTCTGTGTTTACATGAGTTTTCATAACTGCTACATTTCTCAAACCAACGCTTATTTTCACAGATTTTTTTAATTGTCTTCTAAGATGTTATGTTGACAATGTTCTGATACACCATGAATCTCATCCAGAGTTGCTCTTTGACAATTGAACTTTCACTTTTCACTAAGCTTTCAATTCCACAATTTAGTCTTAAAAAATAGCAGCCAAAGTGTTCCTATCTTTATGTTAGGACATGTGATACCAGAGTGTTGTCAAAATAACTAATACAGGCAGACTTAGTAATTTGTTACTGGCTCCCCAGAGTTTTGTAAATGATTTTGTATTTTGGCTCGGTAAAAGATAATTTAAATCTTCTGTTTTGAAGAGTAATTTTTAAATGGACTTTGCTACCAAACCAAACTTGGGTCTTCATCATACAGTAAAGCCAGTACTGACATTGGGTTGTGGTGAAGGAAAGTGCAGTGCTTACTGCAGGTGCCAAGCAAGGATTCTAGGAGGTAGAGCTCAAAAGGCCTCAGCTCCCTGATGGCTTTCAGGCAAGTTTCTAAAGACAGGGTGAGGGATTTGGTATTGGGTTGCAGGGTGTGTGATCCTTCAGATCGGTTGTTGGTGAGATTCAGGAGTCAATATCATCAAGCTTCTGGTTCCAGTTAGTCTGGAGTCTACATGCATGTGGTCAGCATGCACTTAACTTCTTCCATCTGGTAGCGGTTTCAGTATCTGCAAAAGAGCTCAAAGGATATGGCCCAGAATATTCTCTACAGGCCTTGAGGAGGAGATAAATGTCCTTGACCTTTGTTTATGGCTAAACTATTATTATTTTTGTCTTGCTTGGACTGTTTTCCTTTGTTTATACATTTTCTCACCCCTCTGATTAAATTTATTGTTTGGAGCTTGAGGAACGCTGAGGAGGAAAAAGTTTTTCTATAAATAAGAGGCGGGCAGAGTTTATGGTAGGGTCTGGTCCCAGGCAGGCCCCATGAGGTTCTACTCAGTTTTAATTTTATTTATTTAATCTTTTACTTTAAATGTTAAAATTTTCTAAAATAATTTATTTCGAGGAAAAGTTGGACAAATTATATGATTCTACGTGAATTACCCTTCATACAGACGCTGAAAATATTAACACTTTAATCACACTTTTTTCTCTTATATTATGTAAATATGTAAAAATTATTGTAATTTTTGAAGTTTTTGAGCATAAGCTGTAGATCTGTAACAGTTTATAACACCACAAACATTTCAGTGCATATTTCCTATTAACAGGGACATTTGCTTTTATAACTTGGCACAATGATGAAAATCAGGAAATTAATACCAGTACAACAGTATTATCTAATCTGAAGACCTGATTCACATTTCACTAATTGTCTCCCTAATGTTCTTTAGAGAACAGTCCAATCTAGGAACACACATTGCATTTAACTTTTCTATGTTTTTAGTTTCCTTGAATCTGAAACAGTTCCTAAATCATTCTTATCCTTTCATCCCTATAGTTTTGAAGAGTGCCATGTATTTATTTGATAGAATCTCCCTGAATTTTGGTTTGTCTGAGGTTTTGTTTTGATTAAATTTTGATTGTGCAATTTTGGCAAGAACATCACAAAAGTGATGCTGTGCTCTTCTCAGTGTGTACTGTTGGAAGTGTGTGACATTTATTTTTCTCATAACTGGTGAAGTTAACTTTGATCATCTGGTTAAGGTCATGTTTGCCAGGTTTCTTCTTTCTATAATTAAAATGTCTTTTGTGGTAATTTACTTTGAGATCTTGTAACTATTCCTCTTGTTGTTACTTACTGAGTCCAATAAGCTCATACCACTTTCGCTTCAGGACAGGCCAGTAAATCGAGATGCTCCCTTGTTGGGGCAGGGAATAATGACTTTATTCCCTGAAAGCAGACAGGCTGAGAAGATGGTGGGCTGTTGTCCCAAAGAGCCATCTTACCCAAGTTAGAATTCAGGCTTGTTTTATACTGTCGGGGGCGGGGGGGGGGCGGGAAGGGGGGACTGTGGCTGATTCCTGCACACTTGTTGGTGCTGGAATCCTTTGTTCTTGTAGCTGTCCACATAGTTCCTATCACAATGTTCGTATAAACTTCCAACAGGACAAATGCTGTTCTCTGTTACGCAACTTTTATCTCTATGTGAGTGGAAAAGTATTACAAGTTTAAAGGTCGGAGCCTTGAGAATAGGCTATCATATATATTTAAGGGTATGGGAAATATTAAGTTGTAGCAAAAGCAATAGAATGCACAGGTTAAAGTAAAAGAAATAGATCCAATATGGAGTCAAATTTTTTCTTTCCTATTACATTCTCATCAACTTTACACCTAGTAGTTTTAGTATCTATGGGTGAATTTTTTGCCCATTTATCCATTCTAAATGCAATAATTGCATCTGCTAACCTCAAACTACCAGTCCATCCTATCCCCCCCCCCCCCGGCAACCACTAGTCTGTTCTCTATGAGTCTGTTTCTGTTTTTGAACTGTATTTTAAAGCACTCACACTTGAGAGTTATGTTTTCTTTTTGAGAATACCTTATGTCCATTGTCTAGGGCAGACACTGTGAGAAATGCTGCTACTATTTGATTTGAACATTTCTCTAATAAGTGAGAAATGATTTGCTTTGGTTACATTAACAGAGAGCTTCAGTGGTCTTTTGTGATATATTATATTATATATGGCCATAGAGTCTCTGCAGGCCCTTCTGTCAAGCTTTGTGACTTGCTTTGACTAATGGGGTGTGGCAAATTCCATTTCTTCTTTGTGGAATTTTGCTCTGAGATCACCATGTAAGGAAGCCAGTCTAGCCTACTAGAGGATGAAGGTCCATCTAGAGAAAAACCAAGGCTCCCAGTTATAACCAGTACTAACTGTCTGACACGTGAGACCATCATGGATGTTCTGGCATAACTGACTCTTCAACTCACTTGGTTGCACGGGTGAGATCAAGCAAAGCCAGCAGAAAAAACATTTGGCCACACCACCGTGTTGTGAAGAATAATAAATATTTTCCTTTATCTCTTTAAATATTGGGATTGTTTGTTACTCAGCAATAATTAATTTGCCATTATAAATATGAATGATTTCTAGTTTAATAATTCCATGTTTTTAAGTATTTTAGAGCTTTTCTCAATAATACACAAATTGGCAAAAAGTCCTTTTGGGTCCTTATGAGTTAGCTAGCCCCATGGTCACACAAATGATAAACCCTGCATGGAATACTGTTTTTGCATGAAGGAAAAACTGGATTTTTTTGAATTCCTTCAAGTCTTAGGTAGTTGGCAGACACATTGTTGAAAGTGAATGAGGTGGGTTGATCACTTTAAGAAAAACCTCTCATAGTATTTGTTGCCAAACATAAAATTTGAACTTTGAAGTAAAAAAATTGCATTTTATATAGCTTGTATCTTCCACTAGAAGCTTTAGATCTTCTTAATACAATTTTGATATTGGTGATGATTCCAACTAAAGTGATTTTTTGGTTATTATTTTATAATGAAATTTGTCAGTATTTGGAAGATCTTCATAACTTAGTGGATCTGTATTTTCCAGAAGACAAATGCATGATGTTACAAAATTATATATGTGTCAAAAAGATCCATCCAAACAAATTAAAACCATGAATTTTAATGTAATGAGGTACAAAGGTTTATTCATATGGTATCAAATTCCACATGCTAACTAACCTTTTAAAACTACCACTTGTAGATTTTTAGTGTCAAGATTATTCACAGTTATTTGAAAGGCTGTTTAATAATTTTCCCTTCACTGTTTACCTGTGTAAATCCAAATTCCTTCAAACCAAAACAACATATCGCAACAGGCTGAACACAGAAAAGATTATAAGCATATACTTTATCTTCTATTATTTCAAATATTAAAGAGCTTTGCAAATTAGTAAAACAATGGTAGTCTTATAACATATTTTTGTTCTGAAAAATTTTAGCTCTTCATAAAAATATACTATATGAAAATTGTTTTAATTGTAAAATAATTAATAAATATGTAAATCTTTTCTTAGTTTTGAAATTCCCACTGTGGTGCAACAGAATCAGAGGCATCTCTGGAGTCCTGGGATGCAGGTTTGAGCCTCACCCAGCATAGTGGGTCAAGGACCTGGTGATGCTGCAGCAGCAGTGTAGGTTGAAACTGTGGCTCAGATCTGATCCCTGGCCTGGGAACTCCATATGCCCCAGGGTAGCCAAAAAAAGAAAACAAAGAAAAAAACTTTGTCTTACTTTAAATTTGCAGTATATTGAAAATCAGTGGATCTAGCTCCCGTAAAAAAGCTGTTTGGAGTTCTTAATTTTTTTAGGATTATAAAGGAATCTTAGGACCAAAAGTTTGTGAACAGCTGCTCTCAGCAGATGGACAACTGTATATCTAAAAGGTTCCTGGAGAATTTCACAGACTGTAAACATAAAGGCCTACAAGCAACTTCTTAAATACATAGGTAAACGTATAGAGAATCCTGAGTCAAATATAATATTCTAGCCAAAAGGCAGACACACATGTGTCCGAAGATAAATTTTTCAGGAAGAAGACAATGTATACTGATAAATTCATCAAACATCTCTAAAATTCCTCAACACAAAGCATTTATCGGAACCTTGAGGTACCATGTCTAATTCCCCTTCTTGGAGAATCTGATATTCCCTACTAGTCATATCACATGCTCCCACTCTGGGGAGGTCACTCATAGGACCCAGATTGCAACAAGTAACTTTCCAAGTTCTTAGTTTGGATGGCAAAATGTCTCAAAAGCAATCATCCTTTAAAATGGCTGAATAATTGCCCCCCACCCCCACCCTCATATGGCTGTGTCCTAATCCCTGGGACATATGAAACCCATGGAACCTGTGTTGCATGGCAAAAGGGTATTTGCAGATGTAATTAAGATTATAAACATTAAAAGAGAGATCATCCTGGTTATCTGGCTGATGGAATCATATGGGCCTGTAAGATTAGAGACTTCTGGTTGGACGTAGAAGAGATGAAGCTGAAAGAGGAGCTGGAATGATTTGAAGTGTGAGGAGGACTCAGTGCACTGAGTTTAAAGATGGAGGCGATAACACGGCAAAGAAAGGAAGCAGAATGAAAGAGGCAACAGAGGATTCCAGCTGCTGTCCAGCAAAGAAACAGCTACCTCAGTTCTACAACCCCATTAACTGAATTTGTTTGTCAATGTGAATGAGTTTAGAATATTCATCCCCAGAGCCTCCAGAATGGAAGGTAGCCCAACCAACACCTTGACTTTAGCCTTCTATTCTGTACCTGGACTCCTGATCTAAATAGTCTTGGTAAAATAGATTAGTATTGCATTAAGATGCTAATTTATGGTAATCTGTTATGATAGTAATAGAAAACTAATACAATGGCCATTGGCCTTTAACATGTGAACACTCTGAGAGTGAGCCCTGGTTTTGACATCTCAGCAAAAACTTCCAGTCAAAGCTCAGGTACTGGAAGGTCAGGGCAACGCACGGGATCTCACCAGTACACTTGTGCAGTTCTCTCATGCCCTTCACTCTGGTGAGTCTTTGTGAGAAAAGCTCATCTTGATGGGTCCTCCAAAACTGTTATACTTTTATGACAGTTGTTAGGAGCTTATGTCAACATTTTATTACAATTCTGCTGCAACTGGAAAGATCTCTAGCAGGCAGTTCAGAGACTTCTCTTGGTATCGATATTTGTAGAAGAAGGGAGGAGGTGGTTTAATAATCATAATCACGGATGGACCAGAAAAAAGGGAAATGGATATCTGATTACAGGCTGACAGTCGACTAGGTTAGTAGTTTCCAAGACTCCTAAAACCAATTAAAATCCATCAGAATATTGCTTAAGCATTTTGTCAGGGACGCTAATTCCTTTCCAGATATGAACTATGAATTACATTACACTGAAGGTTCTGTCCAAGTCAAGGGTGGGACAGCTTTTTTCATTTTAAAGGCTCTTTTCTATCTTCTTTACTGAACTAACTGCTACTCACACTTTATATCTTGCATCATGTATCACTTCCTCACAGATACCTCCTGTGACCTTTCTAATTCCCAGCTCCCTAATTATGCATCCACAATGCACTTCATGCCTCTTTCTACACTTGCAATTTTACCTTTGTTTTGCTGATTCTTTAGGTAATGCCTCTCTCATTTACTGGACTTTAAATTCCCAGGAGCAAGGGCTATAACTGTTTTAACTCATTATTAGATCCTCAGTGTTTAGTAGTGCTATCTACATGATATGGGCTCAGTAAATATTTTAAAATGAAGAAATGAGCATCACACTATATAAATGTGGTGAAATACATGATATTCTTTATAGGAAAATCTAGTTGCTTCTTTCTTTCACAGTGTCTTACTACAACTGTGTGGGCCAGTGAGATGTACAGTAACATTGTTTGAGAACAGTTGCTCTTTCACAGTATTAAAAAGAAATTTTTGCCTAATTTAAGTAAATTTTGTTCTGGTGAGAAACTGGCCCATTTTATAGTTGCAGAAAATTACAGCCTTTAACAAGTTGACTGAAGTCAAATAGAAAATCAGAGGTGAGATTATTTTCTTAGGTTTCTCATCTATTATTTTAATAAACGGAAAAGCATCCTTACAAAAAGAAAGTGACATTTTATATTAACGAATAGTAACTGCAGGATGGTAAATAGGAATGAAAGTATGTCAGTAAACTGAAAATGTATTTTTCTCAATTACAAATAAGGTAACATACCTGAGTGTTCTATAAAGCTCATATATGCAGGGAGGGTGTTAGGAAACCCTTTGTTTTATTGGCTTTCTATTCAGGATATGAAATATTCATTGAGCTCTCTCATGCCTTCTCCCTTTTTTCTCCAAACTCCATTCTTTTGGTTACCTACTTATTCTTTTAGTGAATAGCTGCAAAATATCATGGTGCTTAGAAAAATCTCTTTGTAAATGTTTTTCTTTGCTTCTTTAACCAGGAGCCAAAAATATCATGTGTTTATGTTTTGGGAGTGTAACAAAAAGAGCTTCTAAAAAATATGAACGGTATAGCAGAGATAGGATGACAATATTTTTTAGAGACACATTTTTATAGAACCAGATGGTCTAGTATATTCTCAAACAAATATGTCACCTATAATTTGATGAATACCTTCCTAAGGAAAATAATTTTTTCAGGAGATAACAGATGGTATCAGTCAAAAGCATATCAAGACACTTTAAGAATAACTTGATGGCTCAAGTGATTTAACCAACAAGATTTTCTGCAATGTACCAAGAATGTTTTAGGGTCTAATATTTGACATCTGCAAATAACTCAGCCTCATTTCCAAACTTTACTCCATGGAATATTGAATGTAACCTGCTTTATATGATACCTATAAAAATGATGAAAATTCCAAAGTTGTTTTCTGGCTTTGGTTTTCAAGTATCTATTATGTTATAATTAAAAGAAAAGAAAGTACGTATCTAAGTGTCTTAAAACAATAAATAGTTTATGTTAAAATATAAAAATATTTTAATAGGGCTGAACTACTTTTTACCTATGGGAGCATAAAGTTGTATTAATAGTGAAATTTTATTACTTTTCTTAAAGCCCAAGACATATGAACGTAATAGAAAAAAAAATTCTGAAGCTGCAAGTGTGGATTATTAAGGAATATTTAAAATATGAGTCATTTATTTTGCTCTGGTTTTTTGGCAAGTGATACAGTTAACAGGGTTGTTGTTCAGAAATCCCAACATACTGGTATGTTGATAGTAAGTCTAATGACATTCCCAAGCTCGAAGGGAGAGAGGTAAGTGAAAATGTTATCTTTCTTCATGGCTCATATCCATATGCAAACTGAGGTGGGAACCACATAATTTATCATTTTACATGTGATATGTTTGTGAGTAAATGAAGCACTGATTGTATATAAAAAATCCAGCCGTCCAGGGAAAATGGGGATATACATTCATCCCAAGTATACACAACTAGTGCTGTTAATGAATGAGTCTACTGCCTTTTGACTGGCATGTTTTCGAGAGTGGTCCTACCCCGGGCCCTTTAGACATGGGTAGGTGGGTAATGCCAATGATTCTGTATTGTCTAGAGTATCATTACTGTTTTCAGACCTCTGTCAACATTGCAGGTAAAGACTTGTGTTTTTTTTTTTTTTTTTTTTCTTTTTAGGGCTGCACCTGCAGCATATGGAGGTTCCCAGGCTAGGGGTCAAATTGGAGCTACAGCTGCTGGCCTATGCCACAGCCACAGCAATGCCAGATCCGAGCCACGTCTGCGACCTACACCATAGCTCACAAGAACGCCGGATTGTTAACCCACTGAGCAAGGCCAGGGATCGAACACACAACCTCATGGTTCCTAGTTGGATTCATTAACCACTGAGCCACGACGGGAACTCCAAGACTTGTTTTTAAGACCATTTACAATTCTTTTTCTTAGCTTGGATATCAAATAATAAACATACATTTGTTTGTTTGAATGTAATAGAATTGAACTTCTGCTTACAAGTATGATATAATAGACTATGGAAAGACAACCAGCCCACTGTAAGTAGAAAACTAAAAAAATAAAATAAATTACAAAATTGTGCTTTTTTTTTTTTTTAAGAAACTGAATTGTTATATTAGTAAGAAGAATAGATGAAATAAAATTCCCAAGAAGAAAGATGGGTTCATGATAGATTGCCAGCTGTTTTCTTCTCTATGGGCATTTCTTACTTGTTCCAGGAAGAAGGCTGGCCTTAGTCTAAACATAGAGACCCTACTGAGGAAAACTGGAGCTTAAAAAAAGAGATATAACTGACATATAATATTGTGTAACTTTAAGATGTACCGTGTATTGAATTAGTGTATTTATATTGTAATAAGATTGCGATTGTAACAACGGCTAATACCTCTGTCATGACAACAATTATCACATCTTCTAGTGGTAGGAATAATTAAGATCTAGTCCCTTGGCAAGCTTAATGTTTATAATACAGTTTTGTTGTTTATAATCATGTATGGAGTATTAGATGTCCAGGACTTATTTATCTACTTGTTGCAAGTACACATTCTTAAACATCTTTCCTATCCCTTCTTCTCACTGCTGAGCCCCTGGCAACTACCATTACATTTTCTTTTTTTTTTTTTTTTCAAGTTTGGTTCTTTTGAAAAAATTTTAAGATAATATGCTTGACTGAATCCAGAGGAGATCAAAAGTGTAGCTCCTTTTCCCAGTGAGACATTACTGAGCACTGGGTTAACACCTGTGTAAGGTGAAATTTCTTGCAGTTTCCTCATGCTCAGAGACAGGTACTGCTAGAAAGAGAAGGCTTGACATGGCCAGCCTCCACATCAAAATACTTGACACATCACTATGTTTGATATATATTTGAAATAGTGTAAAACAGGAAACTGTAGAGCTCAGCTCAAAATCTGTCAAGGACAGAATAGATTCTCATAATTTTTCAGGATTGAAGAGACAACTTCTCGAGCCCAAAGCAGAAGTCTAGAATTCCCATGCCCAGGGCACATTTTTAAACTTACAGTAAACTGCATTTTACTGAAATTGCAACCTAGACCTGACTCAGTTAAATCTTTGATTGAATTTAAGTAATCAACTTAACTGCCTAAGAGGGGAAAAGAATAACTTTTCTCTGGGGAAAATAATATTCTCAGCAGGTGCTAGAATTATTTTTTGTACAATGTAAAATATACAATAAAAATTATGAGAAGATTCTTCTGGTTCCGTCCCACAGCAGCCTGCCAATCAAAGCTTGCCATTTTATCTAGGACATTACCAGCTCCTTCACCCTCTGTTCACCCCCACTGGTGCCTTAAAGGGCCCTTGTCCACCCAGGGGGTACTCACCCTCCTACCTTGGTGTTGGGGAGAGAGTGAGGGATGGGGATCAGAAGTTTGGAGTCATGCCCTAAGATTAAAGAGTTTTACCTCTGACAGATGAGGAAAAAAAAGATAGTATGACCAGTAAGGAAGGGCAAAAACAGGCAATAAATGCAGACATTTAACATTTCTTATAAGGTGAATTTATTAAAGGTAATAAATTTAGCTTTTTCTTTTCTACAAAACTCTTTATCTCTCCTTCACTTGTGAATGATAACATTCCTGGTAGGTTATTCTTGTTTGTAGGTTTTTCGCTAGTAGTAGTTTGTATATACTGTGCCACTCTTTTCTGGACTGCAAAGTTTCCACTGAAAAGCCGGCTGGTAGTCATACAAACATAGACATCTTTATGATCACTGCCTCAAACTTTTAATGGGTAGATTGCTTATCTCTGTTTTGTTTAGTCTTTTTCCTGAGGTTTTGTTTTTTTACTTGGAACATATTCCTTTGTCTCCTCATGTTATCTAACTCTCTGTGTTTATTTCTTTGTATTAGGTAGGTTCATTACATCTCCTGCTTTTGGAGACAGGGCCTTATATAAGAGATGTTTTATAGGCCCAACCAGCACACTGCCCTCTGGCTACCAGAGCCAGATGTTTCAGGCGTTTTCCCTACATGGGCTGTATGAGTCTTTCTGTTGTGTTGTAGCCAAATGCTGCGGGTGCACTGGTGTGTGAGACAGGCCTCCCGTGTAGCTGGTTGTGAGGCTGTTGGTGTTTGCCTGCTGTGGGCATGCTAATGGGTAGGGTAAGTGTCCAGCACAGCTGAATGTGAATCCTGGTGGTATATGAGTGCTGTGGTGGTTGGTGGTAGAAGACCATCTTTAAAGGGATGAAAGGAAAATAATGACCAATACAGAATTTTATCCACGGTAAAATATCATTGGAAAATTAACATACTAGATGCTATTTATTATCTCAGTATGTATTCTGGGAAAGAAAAATAACATTAGTGGAAAATATGGTGAAATATGAATAAAATCTGCAGTTTAGTTAATAGTAGTGTTACTGTTTTAGTTTTGAAATGCACCATAATGATTTCAAATGCTAAAATCAGGGGTATCTTTGTGAAGCCTATAAGGAAGCATGCAGCACCATATTTGCAACTTTCATGTAAATATAAAATCATTCAGAAAATAAAGATTAAACAAAGAAGTTCTTAAATAAAATCTGGGCATATTTGTCACCAATAGAAGTAAACTGTAAGATATGCTAATAGAAATTCTTTATACTAAGGCAAAGTAATTCCAGATGGAAGCGTAAAACTAGAGGAAGAAAAGGGCAAGGGAAAGTGTAACTATATGAGTAAATATGAAATGATATTGATGTTTAAAGCAACAATAATAATATCCTTGTGATTTATAGTATAGCTAAATATAAAAATGTGACTATAATGTCATAAATGTTGAGACACACAAATGCAATTAGATTGCTGTAAGGTTATTGCATTATTTGGAAATAATAAAAGTACTAATACAGGATAATTGTGTGATTGCAAAGATAAATATTATAATCTCTAGGGTAATTCTAAAAAATAATTAAACAAACAAAAAATCATATGAAAGGAAGTAAATAAAAATTTATTGAATTCTAAAGAAGACAAGAAAAGAGGAAAAAGGAACAAAGACCAGATGGAGCAAAGAGAAATAGTTATTGAGGTTTTATTAAATGCAACTGCATTGGTTATTAGATAGACTGGATTAAACACTATTTAAAATGAATTTAAAAGTAAAGTTCAGATGTACGCTTCCTAAAGAGGTCTGTTTTAAATATTGACACTGATGGAAAATAAAAGGATAAAAGCAGATATTAACATACAAACAATAACAAAAAGAAATTCAGCATGGCTATGATAATATCAGGCATAGAAGACTTTACTGAAAGAAATAGTGAAAGATGAGAAGATATTTAATAATTAAAAAGGATCAATTAAACAAGAAGTCCAAACAATCCTCAGCATGTATGCACTTAATAACAGTTTCAAATATATATAAAAATTGTCAGGATTTATTATGACTGTAGGTTTATCTTTTTTTCATTTTAATCTTGTTAATTATATTCTAGATCTTGATCTGTGTAGTGATTGCTTTTAACATTTGTTTACTATTATGTATGTTATACTTCAATAAAAAAGTTTGTAAGAATACATTATGGACCGTGTATCCAGGTAAAAATACTTAATATGGTATTTTTTTTTTTTTTTAGGGCTGCACTCGCGGCATGTGGAGGTTCCCAGGCTAGGGGTCTAATAGGAGCTGTAGCCACTGGCCTACGCCGCAGCCACAGCAACGCAGGATCTGAGCCGCGTCTGTGACCTACACCACAGCTCATGGCAACGCTGGATCGTTAACCCACTGAGCAAAGGCAGGGATCGAACCCGCAACTTCATGGCTCCTAGTCGGATTTGTTAACCGCTGCACCATGACGGGAACTCCCAATATAATATATTTAATATTTCACCAAATCTCTGAAACTGAATAGTTTTTTTTAATTTTTTTTTATTGTGGTAAAATCTAGTATTTATCATTTTAACCATTTGTAAGTGTGCAGTTCTGTGACATTACATACATTCACAGTGGTTTTTATTTTGTTTTTTGTTTTTAGGGCTGCCCCCATGGCATATGGAAGTTCCCAGGCTAGGGGTCCAATTGGAGCTGCAGCTGCTGGCCTACGCCACAGCCACAGCAACTTGGGATCCAAGCCACATGTTCAGCCTACATCACAGCTCGCGATGCCAGCTCCTTAACCCACTGAGTAGGGCCAGGGATCGAACCTGCATCTTCATGGATACTAGTCTGGTTTGTGAAACTGAATAGTAAATAGTCCTATGTTAGAGGTTGCTAGCATGTTTAAATGGTATTTGATGGATAGGAGCAATCGTAAAACTCATCAAAGTTGTAAAGACTTTATGACACACAGTAGATGTGAAGTTTCCATTTTCCTAAAAAACACAATGAGAAATATAGGCTATATTGTATTTTAAGATATTCCCCCCAAAATGATGTTCTTTATAAAAAATAGGAAACAGAATATTACCATAGATATTGCTAGGTCCAGGAAGACAAACTGTGTCTAAACATTGAGAAACTTTAAGCAACTTCTCAAATTAGTACTTATTTTCTGCATTGTGTTAAGCAATGCTATTAGGATAGCTATTCTAGTATACATTATGTTCTTTAAGATACTTTATATTTATTCAATTCTCTTAACTTTGTAAGGTATTAATGATTTATATTTTCTGTGTGAACACTTGCATTTGCTGGTAGTTAATAGCTACCATATGTTTTTTGTGGTAGTTGCTAATGATAATTTAAACAAGAATTTGGGCGAGTACTATAAGAAATCTCTGTAGTGTATATAGATGGTCCCTGATTTATGATGGTTTGACTTAAGATTTTTCAATTTCGTGATGGTGTGAAGTAAGTTACATAAGAGTCAAAATTTTATTATAAGGTAGGCTTTGTGTTAGGTGATTTTGCCCAGCTGTAATATAATGTAAGTATTCTGAACACATTTAAGCTAGGCTAACCTAAGCTACGATGTTCCATAGATTAGATCTATTAAATATGCTTTCAATTTATGATATTTTCCACTAACAATGGGTTTATTGGGATGTAACCACATTGTAAGTTGAAGAAGATCTGTACTTTATTCTAAGAGCTTTATAAAGTGATTTTGAGTCTTAGAATATTTAAAATATAGTTTTATCTAGTTTTTGTTTAGTATGTTTTGTGACAGTCATTACATACACAGGAAGCAACTGGGGTACACTTTAATGCTGAACCAGTTTAAGCATTTGCAGAATTGCAGTTGGACCTAGAGGGTAGGTGGGATTTATAGGAAGAGAAAATCAAGTGTCTTGATACGAGAAGAAGAACTGATCATAGTATCATACTGAAAAAGAAAAAATGTATGTGTAATGAGATTCCCTGTCTAAAACTTAGATATTTGTGTAGAAGATGCCATTTACTGCCTAGATTCTTCTTCTGGAATGAAGAATTTTTTCCCCCAGCTACAGAATATGATGCCGACAGACAGCTCTAACCTGTCAGCTCCTTTGGGGATTGTCTTAGTTGAAGAGAATCATGTAGCCCAAGGTCGTTATGGATTCCAGGAAAACCTATATCCAGAGACTGGTTATTTCCTGTAATAGGTTGGCCTCCTTGTGACAACTCTGAGAAGTCATATGGAGGTTTCCAGCCTAGGGGTCGAATTAGAGCAGCAGCTGCCAGCCTACACCACAGCCACAGCAATGAGGGATCTGCGCTGCATCTTTGACCTACACCACAGCTCACGGCAGTGCCAGATCCTTAACCCACAGAGCAAGGCCAGAGATCAAATCTTCATCCTCATGGATACTAGTCAGATTCATTTCCACTGAGCCACGACCTTAACTGAGTTCTTTACTAAGACTACATTGCATCCAAACTTCTCCTTCTGTCCAACTCTCTTTCCTTTCCCCCAAGTACAATGCCTTGAAGAGAGGACTTAATTTCAGCCTCAAAATTTGCTTTGCATGAGAATAGTTTTTTTTTTTCCTCATGAATTTCAGCCTTGTTTGTTAACTAAGTTGTAGGAAATTAGGAGAAGGTTCTTCATTGCTTTGAACAGAGTGGAAAACTGGAGAACTGTGTCTTTGCCTTGAGGTGGGAATAGTTGCTACTGGAGGCCACTGGTGGTACTGCAGACCAATAGTAGCAGAGCCAGGGCTGTCAAAGTTTAACCAGAAGACCAGGGAGAAAAGAACATGAGAGAGCTGCTTCAGCTATGTGACAGTGCACCTGCTATCCTTAGGAGATACTGGTAGATACTTTAGAGCTGATGAACTTCTTCAGGAGTGTGTAAGTATTTGTACTTCGTAAACAGGCTTGTGAGGTCAGATAGTCACAGTTAATCAGAGTCTTGGTGAGGACAAAGGTTCAGAAGATAAGAGGAAGTAGAAGAACGATAAGTAGTGTGTTAGAAGTTTCATTAAATATTTGAGAATGACCTACAGATTTTATATTCCCCTTAAATAGTTTATTGGCAGTGGGCTGGAAAAAGCGATGGATTAACCTAAAAGAGACGAGACCAGGCACCAATGTCACGAATGAGGCAAGAATAGTGGAAAAGAGCTGTGAAGCTCTGGGTGAGGCCCCTCTTCCAGAGTGAGTGTGTGAGGAGGTGGAGGCTGGAGTATATGGGGAGTATGATGGGCATGCTACAGTTCTTTTTTCTTTCTTCTTAGAAAATGGAGATCATAAACCACTGAAGATAAGTAGAATTGTTATAAAAAGGAATTACAGTAATTAGAGGTAGAAAATTCCTTGAAAAGAGAAAGTTGAGAGTCTCATAATAAAAATGACCCATGTCATTTTTTTTTCACAGATAAATGGTGACTTTTTTTTTTTTTTCTTTTTGCATCTGCACCTGTGGCATATGGAAATTCCTGGGTCAGGGTCAACCCAGAGCTGTAGCTGCTGGCCTACACCACAGCCATGGATCCTCGCTGCATCTATAGCTTGTGGCAATGCCGGATCCTTAAACCACTGAGTGAGGCCAGGTATCAAACCTGTATCCTCACAGAGACAACCTTAGGTCTTTAACCCACTGTGCTGCAATGGGAACTCCAATGGTGACTTCTTTAGTAAAGAAAATTTTAAATTAAAACATGATATTGAGCATCTTGGAAATGACGACAGAATTGTTTAATAAGAATCCCATAGGTCCTGAACAATGTGTTTGGTATACAGAGGAAATAAAGCTACAGGCTTTGCCCTTGAGAGGAAATAAGATTTTCTTTCATAGAGAATGCAATCCAAAGCAATGCACTTATTGAAAAATGAACAGTATGATGATGTGCTATTGTAATTTCCCAAGTTTGTAGACACTTAAATTGGAGCTTAAATGCTAGTGTTTCTTTTCCCCCCATAAATGTTTATGCTGACTTCTTTCTAGGAATCAGAGGGCTATAAGATTGGTGTTAGTAGTTTGATCCCTTGTTCAAAATATCCAAAACTCCATTTGTATTAGGTAATTTGCTAGGTTATAATCTTCTCTTCTACTATATGTCATGTAAAATTAGTCTTTCTCAAGAGAAGTGTATCTCTAGAGTTGATTTCATCCCTTCTCACTTTGAAGAGACAGATGTTAAGGTTATTTGATTCCTGAAAGCCATTGATTAGGAAAGCTTCTTTTGTTTTAGTTTTTAGTCTACCACTTTCCCCAGTGCTTCTTTACACCACTTGTGATTTGCAAACCAATCGCTTTGGTCTAGCATCCTAAAGAGCTTCATGTCCTAGTGTCTTAGCTCTGTCATCTTCTCAAGATGTTGATTAACTCCCCCCCCCCTTTATGGCCGTGCCCACAGCATGTAAAAGGTGCTAGGCCAGGGATCAAACCTGTGCCACAGCAGTGACCTGAGCCACTGCAGTGACAATGCCAAAACCACTGCCCACAAGAGAATCCTTGAGTCACACTCTTGACACCTGCTTTTAGTATTTTGTCTCTAAGGCGCTATCACCATAGCGGCAGTAGAATTAGACGCTGTGTATAGATCTGGTTTTATAAGAGTTGTCTGAAGTCTCTTGAATTCTTGAGAGGAACAAGGTTCTGTATATTCTCCTGTGTTCTATACATTGGTCAAAATTGTGGACCACTAACTTTTCATAGCCCAGCATGCCTTTCTAGGGCTTATTGGGGATAACCTAATATTGTTTTCCAGAAGTCTTCCAGTTTGGCATCCACCATCAAATAATTTCCATTGAATATTTTTTTCATTAGAGGAGTACATGTATATTGAGATCCAAGAATAAGCTGGGCATCTCACCTTTCTTTATGACAGTGGGCTGGAATGGGTACAAACTTGAGTCATAAGATAATTAGAAAACTTACCTTATTGACTGTAATAAGAATGACTTGGAAATGTGAAGGAGCTCTGAATAAAGATGTAGGCCTGTTTCTTTCTATTACTTAATATAATATCTTAAACAAATTTGTATTTTCTTGCCCACAATTCCCATGATATGACCATTCCCCCAGTGGCCAGAGATTCCCAGATTTCCTTGAGGAGCATTAAGAGTGATTCTTTCGCTTTGCATTTCAACTATAACAATGTTCATTTTTTGACTTCTAAAATAGGCTTTTGAAACTCACAATAAAATCAGTATTTTCAAAAACCAAATATTACGTTATAAGAACTGAATTTGGTTGAAAGAAAAGCAGTCTCTTGAGAATCAAGAGAGAAGATTCTGAAAGAAGCAGGCACAAACATTGGTACAATAAGAACAAATAGTAATGGGAGGGAGAAAAAAAGAAAGGCGTTTGTTCATGGTTCAGTGGGTGAAGGATCTGGTGTTGTCACTGCTGTGCCTCTGGTTACAGCTATGGCATGGTTTCAGTTCCTGGCTTTGAAACTTCCACATGCTGTGGGCATGGCCAGAAAAAAAAAAAAAAAGTCAGAGAAAGGGCCAACTACCCCACCCTTTGGGACATTGAGCAAAAACTGTTCTATCAGTTAGGAATTGTGTTTGGTTGCATGTAACAGAAATCAGCCAAAGTGCCTTAAGCAAGCATGGATTTATTTTAAAAGACCGGAAAAAGGCATTCCAGGCTGGCCCAGCAGTTTCATGATGTCAGTATCCAATGCTCTATCTTTCTCCTAAGTTATCCAGTTATCTCTATCTGGCTCTCATTTACATAGCGGTTTCTTGGTCACAGTATGGCTGCTCCAGTCCCACCTCTGTGTCCTAGGTGGACAGAAAATGGAGAGAATGGAAGCAGTGAGGGCAGGGAAAGCAAAACACTCCCAGGAATATGCTAAAGTACTAAATAAAGGCCAAAGAAGTCTCTGAAATGTCTTTTTGAAAAAAGTTATTATTTTTATTTATTTATTATATATATATACATATATATATACATATATATATATACATGTGTGTATATATATATATATATATATATATATATATATATATTTGTCCTTTTGCCTTTTCTAGGGCCATACCCATGGCATATGGAGGTTTCCAGGCTAGGGGTCAAGTTGGAGCTGTAGCCAGTGGCCTACGCCACAGCCACAGCAACGTGGGATCCGAGCCGTGTCTGCGACCTATACCACAGCTCATGGTAATGCTGGATCCTTAACCCATTGAGCGAGGCCAAGGATTGAACCCGCAACCTCATGGTTCCTAGTCAGATTCTTTAACCACTGAACTCCTATTATTTATCTTTTATACCTTTTTGACCTTCCCCTCCTTTTTCCCCATTTCCCCCCCTTTTTTTCTTTTTTGGCCAGACCAGGGGTCAGATCTGCCATGCTGGATCCTTAATCCACTGTGCTGGGCCAGGGATGAAACCAACGTCCTGGCCCTCTGAGAGACTGCCGATCCCATTGTGCCAGTGGGAACTCATGTCATTTTGTTTGAAGTGGCGTTTCTTCCCTAAAGAAAGTTTCTGTTGGGTTGGGAGTTGAAGAGTGAAGAGCTGGATGGGAAATACATTGGGGGGATGTTGGTGAGACCTAAGATAGGTCCTGCGTGGATGTACCACATGGAGAGAAGCTGAATGGATGTCATTGTGCCAATGCTATGAGCTTTAGGTAGTCTGTGCAAAGAATCGGCGTTAATTTGTGGAGAGGACTGGACCAGGAAGGACTTTCCATTGACATCTGCATGGAGATTTTGTAAGATGTGTTTGAATTGGCTCCTTTGAAACTGGCTATGCAATGGAGAAACTCACAGCCTCAATAACAGAGGGTGGGTTTCATAACACATAAAGACACAGTCCAGGGTAGAAGGAAAAACTGCTCTTCCTCTTCAGCAGGACCGCTCGGAGGCAAAATTTCCTCCTATTCATGGCTCTGCCAATAATTTATGAACAAACATTATAGAATATCTCTTTTGTGATTTAACATGTTGTCTTAAACTCTTTATGGCTTAAGTTTCAGTTTTAAGAAAATCTCAGAGATAGAAAAATATGGAGAAGGAATAGGGGAAAAACTCAAGAGGAGTTTTCAAATAAAGCTGTGTCTAAGCTTAATACTGAAATAAATTCAAGAGACTTCCACCAACTATTCGTACTATAAAAGCACTTAGAAATGTTCTTTGACAACTTTTGGGAATGACCTTCATCATTGCTTTTAACCTTTGTGTCTCTGAGTGTGCTTCCTTTTACCTTTGTTGATTTACATTGTTATCAAAGTTGTCACACTTCTACTACAGGGCCTTGCAAATGGATGTCCATGTGCTCACCATTTTTTAAAAGAGTGTTGGGCAAACAAGATGTTTCCTCTCACAGGCTATCCCAGAAAGAACACATTGTAAATAAGTAATGCCTCCTTAAAAAAAAGAAGGGGAAAAAAGTGTGTAGATTTGGATAAATATAAACCGTCTTTGTGTTATCTCCATAGTTCCTGAATTGAGGGACTAGATATTCTTTCTCCACCCAGAATGCATTAGATGGATACTTTCAGAGGTGTGTGCTTTTATTATGCTATTCGTTTGATTGATGATTCATAAAACACCTTTGTACAAAAGCTGACCAGTGTCTAAGCCAACACACTGAATTTAAAGATACACTTTGGCCATATTTCTCTGTGCTCTGATTCAAGCAGCAAGGAATGCCAGCAGAATTTAAACTCCTAGTCTTTTAAAGTAAAATTTGATCAAGAAAAGCTTACCTAATAAATCGCTGATAAAAGTAAAAGGAAGACAATGACTAAGACATAAATAATAGGAAAAAAACAGAATTTTTCTCTTTTGGAGTTAAATTTTGGAAAAGAAAATGGTTAATCTTTCCATTCATGCCATTAAAATATTTACCCCACCTTTGGAAAAATAGCATTATTATGCAGAAAAGGGTAATAAGATGTTTTATCTTTAAGTGGAACCAGAATACTGAGATTAGTCACTCTAAGTTTTAAAATCTGAGAACCTTATTAGAGCCAGAGGTATATACGGGGTTTTAGTGGATGGGGAGTCTGTTTATATTCGTCTTGACACAATTCCAGCAGTGCTAGATTCCAACAGTCACCAACAACTCTACTCTCCATTTGTTTTGATGAGCGGAGTAGTTCACACAATACCGATATATTTTTAAAATGGTTTTTCTTATATAATGGGCTTTTACTCTTCTCGGTAACATAATCAAAGGGGTAAATAACAGCAGTTAGAGCAGAATGAAGCAGTGAGCAAAGGGGAGAGCCCACTGCTACACAGCGTTCTACCCTACCAGAGCTAAGAACTTTAAAATAAATGGTGGGTTTTTTGTTTTTCATTTTTTAGAAATTAAAAAAAATTCTCACTAATAAAACTGGTGTCTTTGGGGGGATAAGTTTCTCGTTAAGCATATATTCAAAAGCTTTATAGATATATTAAGCTGTGAATAAGGGGAGGGGACATTTTGTGTCCAGCACAGCACAAAATTCTTTGGATTTTATATCTAGAGTCTTGGTTAATAGTTAACATTATTGGTGAAGGGTAAGAAATTAGAACCTCATCAGTGGTACTCTCACTTGCTAGAGCCTGTTAGGAAATACTACCTGAGCTTGTTATCTTTTTTCTCTGTGACTCAAGTACCAGGCGTATAGAAATAAATCTAGAGTCTAGAGCCTTCTTGATTACCAAGGGGGTGGATCTTTTCTTTATTCTTTCATTCTTTTTTTCCCCAAAAATAACTACTTTTAAATAATACATACATAGTATTTTTATCTCTTAATTTTTGCAACAATACCTTATATTAATCATGCTATGTGATATTATTTCCATTTTGTAGATGTGTATGAGATCTTAAGATGTGAAAATGTTTGTTGACTAACCCATGCCTAGAACATCCTGTAACTAAGACTGGAGTGTCCTGGAGTTCCCTTCGTGGCTCAGTGGTTAACGAATCCGACTAGGAACCATGAGGTTGCGGGTTCGATCCCTGGCCTTGCTCAGTGGGTTAAGGATCCGGCGTTGCCGTGAGCTGTGGTGAAGGTTGCAGACGCAGCTCGGATCCCGCGTTGCTGTGGCTGTGGCGAAGGCCGGCGGCTACTGCTCCTGTTAGACCCCTAGCCTGGGAACCTCCATATGCCGCTGGTGCGGCTCTACATAAAGGCAAAAAGACAAAAAAAAAAAGACTGGAGTGTCCTAAAACCTAGAATCTCTCCTTGCTGTTAACACAGTGTGGCTTTCCATGCCAGCAAGATTGGATGACCTCCAGAAATTCAGGTGGTCCAACTGGCTTGATCTCCAGCATTGGCTCACCCAGCTGCTCACTCACCAGCATGGAGGTGGTAGGGACATCAACTGAAAGAGAAACATCTGATTCCTGTCTGGAGCTTGCTCCCTCTCTCATGTAACGTTGGCTGTTTGAGAGTAGAGATTCTGTCTTTGTAGTTTGAAATATGGCACAGGGCTGTGGAAAGTGTTCTAATGAAGTACTTGTAGGAAACAAAAAAGAACAGTTTGTCTGTCACTGTAGTGCTCAGAAAACTTAGCTCTGAGTAAGCAATGCCTAATTGCAGGAGACTGCTGTGAGAAATAACTAAAGCAATTCACACTTGATATCAAAGCACTTGATAATGGCAGCTATAAAGCATCCAGTTAAATCACCATTTAGTGCTTTTACCTTCCCTGGTCTGAAGTTAATATGTTGATTACAAATGACTTTTATTCTTAGGTGTTCATTTCAGAAAGAAATACTCTATATTTGGGTGATATGTTCTACTTTATTAACGAAGTGCTAATACATAGAAAAGAAATTTTTGTCTTTCTAGGGCCGCACCCGCAGCATATGGAGGTTCCCAGGCTAGGGGTCTAGTTGGAGCTGCAGACGCCGGCCTACGCCACAGCCACAGCAATGTGGGATCCGAGCCACGTCTGCAACATACACCACAGCTCACGGCAACACCGGATCCTTAACCCACTGCGCGAGGCCAGGGATCAAACCCGGAACTTCATGGTTCCTAGTTGGATTAGTTAACCACTGAGCCACAATGGGAACTCCGAAAAGAAATTTTTGAAATCGTTGAAGAACTCAAAAGAGTGGTATTTTGCAAGTAGTAAATACATCACAGGAGTTCCCATTGTGGCTCAGCAGGTTACGAACCCCATTAGTGTCCATGAGGATCCAGGTTTGATCCCGGTTTTATTCAGTGGGTTAAGGATCTGGCTTTGCTGTGAGCTGTGTTGTAGGTCACAGACATGGCTCAGATCACACGTTGCTCTGGGTGTGGCTGAGGCTGGCAGCTGCAGCTCCAATTCGACCCCTAGCCTGGGAACTTCCATATGCTGCAGGTGTGACCCTAAAAAGACAGAACAAAAACAAACAAAACAAAACAAAATAAGACCCCCCCCCCCAATCACACAGCATCAACTCAGAGTTGGAAGGTTCCTGGAGGAGTCAGGTGTCCTACCTTATGCATGAATTCTTTCTAAAACATCTTGAATGCACTATCTCCGGCTTCTACACAGATCCTGACGTGGACAAAATCATTTTCTTACAGCCTTTAATTAGAGTGCTGGATTCCTGTAGTTGTTACAGCTCTTTCTAATACTGAACCAAAATCAATTTCCTCTGGATTCCTTCCACCCATGCTGCTAATCTTTTGAAAAAGTTTTTCTTGTCTTCTGGGGAGTAAAACGGCTCTAAACTTGCTGGGATGGCATTTAAAGTTAAATTGAAAAAAACAGTGGGTAGTATAATGCATATGCATGTTTAAATATACTTTATGAATGGTTGTTTGAACTGGATCCTTCAAATAATAAAAGAAAAGGGTAAAGACAAACATTGAGAATGCTTCATTTTTTTGGCCATGCCCATGACATGTTGAAGTTCCCAGGCCAGGGATCAAATCTGAACTACAGCCATTGGTAATTTGATAGGGATTGCGTGGAATCTGTAGATTGCCTTGGGTAATATAGTCGTTTTGGTAATACTGATTCTTTCAATCCAAGAACATGGTATATCTTTCCATCTGTTTGTGTTATCTTCAGTTTCTTTCAACAGCATCTTATAGTTTTCAGAATACAGGTCTTTTGTAGGTTCTTCTTTAGGTCGGCTTAATCCCAGATATTTTATTCTTTTTGGTGCAGTGGTGAATGGGATTTTTTCCTTAATTTCTCTTTCTAATCTTTTTTGTTACTGTATAGAAATGTGAGAGATTTCTGTGTATTAAATTTGTATCCTGCAACTTTACCAAATTCATAAGCTCTGGTAGTTTTCTGGTAGCATCTTGAGTATTTTCTACGTATAGTATCATGCCATCTGCAGTGACAGTTTTACCTCTTTTTTTCAGTTTGAATTCCTTTTATTTCTTTTTCTTCTCTGATTGATATGGCTAGGACTTCCAAAACTGTGTTGAATAAAAGTGGTGAGAATGTACATCCTTGTCTTGTTCCTAATCTTAGTGGAAATTCTTCAGCTTTTCACAACTGAAAATGTTGTTAGCTGTGGGTTTGTCATATATGACCTTTATTATGTTGAGGTAGTTTCCCTCTATGCCCACTTTCTGGAGGACTTTTTAAAATCATAGGTTGTATTAGATTTTGTCAAAAGCTTTTTTTGTATCTATTGAGACTGGATTTTGTCATAAGCATTTTCCGTATCTATTCTTCAATTTGTTAATGTGGTGTATCACATTGATTGATTTGCAGATATTGAAAAATCCTTGCATCCCTGGGATAAATCCCACTTGATTATGGTGTATAATCCTTTTAATGTATTGTTGGATTCAGTTTGTTAGTATTCTGTTGAGGATTTTTGCATCTATGTTCATCAGTGATACTAACCTGTAATTTTCTTTATTTATGTTATTTTCATTTTTATTTTTTTTCTCCTCATTTGTTCTACATTTAAGCCTCCCCAT
The DNA here is from genome assembly GCA_004024745.2 of Catagonus wagneri. Lineage (NCBI taxonomy): Eukaryota > Metazoa > Chordata > Mammalia > Artiodactyla > Tayassuidae > Catagonus > Catagonus wagneri. The sequence continues at coordinate 22,358,587 of PVHT020000173.1, read as the reverse complement.
CAGACTGTTTCACTCATCTAAATAAAAATAGGAATCCCAGTTTTGAACTAAACTAGAATTCAGACACTGTGGCATGATTGCCATCTGGTGGGTGGATCCATGATAAGCTAATTTGTAGTAAAAAATAATGAAGGGGCGCAGTTAGGAAGAAAGTGGTTTGTCTTGTTTGGGCACCTGACTGAGGAAGTGAGATGTAGGGAGAAGAAAGGTGTTTGCCTGTCTACTGTCCCTGTGTGAGTCTGTAGAACTACAGCCAGAAGGGAGAGGGACTCTTTGCATGAAGGACTCCAAGAGATAAGAAAAGAGTAAATAGTGCTTTGGCCATATCGTAAGTTCCAAAGCGTGACTTGAGACAGGAAGAGAGGTGTTCTCTCTGAATTATTTTGAGTTCTTGAGGGTTTATACTCTGCCGGTCTTTCAGTGGTAGCATTTTGGTCTGGATAAACTGCACTGGATGGAGTTAAACAGACAAGGAAGACTTTATTCAAGATTATCATAATGGTGAGAAAGAATGAATTCAACTCCAGTAAGACAAAAGGTTGGAGAGTTTTTAAGCAGTGGGGTGAGTTGGTGGAAAGTACAAAGAGAACATTAATGAGAAGTTTGGGCCATGTGTTTGATCCGTTAAGTGTTTGCTGATTGGAACTTACTGACGTCAGGCACCCTATCCTTCCACAGAGACAGGGAGCTAGGTGCCTCATCTTTCTCAGAGATTATATTTCAGAGGGATGGCTCCAACTCCTTAAGAAAGACATTCCTGGGTGGTAAAACTGATAAGAAACTGGGAGAAGATTTACACCTCAAAGGGTCAAAGAAAAAATTTAAAGTAGCAAGTTTTTCTAAGTAAATGCTCTAAGAAAGGGGGGATATAGGGGCTAGGGTCAAGAGGAAGTCTGTGTAGTTTAGTCCGGCTGAGGGAATATTAAGGTCACCTTGGTCAGACATTAGTGTTTTCCCGGAATATGATTGCAGCAGTAGCACCAAAAGGCATTGCCCTCAAAAGAGGGATTTTTAAGGAGTGGGCATCACTGAAAATATGGAGATGGGAGATTCGTGAAGTTCTTCCCGGCCTTGCAGAAGCACGTGGAGGGGTTTGCAAAGGACTGAGAGTATGTGCTATGTATATAGAGGCAAGACCAGTGAAATGTAGTTATTGCCATTAATGAGGTCTTATAGATAGCCAACAACTGGCAGGGCCCGGGAAATACAGATTACTGAAGTAAAACATTTCAAACTGACTTTGAAACTTATTACACCTCTTAATTCAGAAATGTGCGCACTGTGACAGCTTGCCTCTCTGTCCTTTGTACAGAGGGTGCTGTGGTAGAACAGAAATAATACTTCTAGACAGCTAGAATAACTGAGGGGTTTTGTTTGTTTAATTCTAACGACCAGCTAAGTAGTCTTGTATGAGTCACCCATATTTCCTTTATTTCCTTATGAGGAAATTAAGAATAATATATCTACTTCACAGGGTTGTTATCAGGATGAAATCAAGGTATGCGACATCCTTTGAGAAGCCTTATGTACAATAAGTATGATATATTTTCTTTCTTTTTTTCTTTCTTTCTTTCTTTCTTGGCCGTACCCATGGCATATGAAAGTTCCTAGACTAGGGGTCAAATCAGAGCTGCAACTCCTGGCTTACGCCACAGTCACAGCAACGCCAGATCTGAGTGGCGTCTGCTACCTACACCACAGATTTTGCGGCGATGCTGGATTCTTAACCCACTGAGCAGGACCAGGGATCTAACCCACATCCTCATGAATGTTAATTGGGTTTGTTTCTTTTGAGCCATGACAGAAAAGTCCTCCTGTGTTTCTTCTGACTTTTAGGGTCTCATCCTTAAACACATCCTTATGTGATCCAAACCACATCTCGGTAGGACCATTGTAACTTTTCATAATCATATTATTTTTCTCATGCTTTGTTTATACAAACGTATTCTAGTTTAATTCATTTATGCAGCACGTACGTGTTCTAAATAGATTTTTTTCCCCTCTCTATTTCTGACATGCTTTATCTATCTCTCAGTTTACCAAGTCCTGGACTTGGACTTTTGTCTTTTCTACAATTCTCTTTCTCAGGAGGTCTTTTGTGATGAAATGGAAGTCAGCTGCAGTCTTGCCCCTCATACTCCTACCTGGATACAGTGTTGCCATTTGCTTGCTAAACTGTATGAGTTTTCCCTTAGTGATTTTTATGTTCTTTATGTGTCTGTTTGCATTTGTCTAAATTATACTGTGTAGTCATAAGCTGCTCAACCTCAGTATCTACACATGATAAATCTATTTGGTTTAAGGAGTGTTTACAGAAGATGCCAAAGAAAAACTCATGCCCTTTGATAGAAATTATGGGCATTGATAAGAAAAGAAAATCATTATTTGGTAGGAAAGTTAAACATTTGCTTACCAGAAAAAAAATAAATTCTTAACTTCAAAGGAATTGCTTATTTTTCCATTAAACACTCAGGACAAAAAAATAACTATTTTGAGAGGACTATCTAATGATGCAGTTGTAGTTACTTTGGTATTTGGCCCTTGTTGCATAGTAATTTATTCTGAACAAGACCCGAGTGTATGCTATTCTTTGGCTTTATGGTCCTCTAACCATAGGCACTGATGGCATTCACGATTATGGATGAAATAGGGCCAACTCTCGTCAGTAATTTGTTAGAAAACTCCCACAGAGACACCTATGGTTCAGCTGAACAATGATGTTGGTAGTGTGTTATTTTGCTTTAGGAAAAGCTACAGCCTTCCAACACAGGGTTCAGTGCCTGGTACTGGAAAGCTCGACTCTATTTGATGTAAATTAAACCTTGAGTACACACTGCCGGGTATTGCAATTAGCATCTGGGGCCTGACCAAATTCTAATTTGTACAATTGCAGATTACTTACCACTGCATAAGAAATATACTCAGTCATATCCTTGCTTTGTTATATAATTTTGCCTGGGGTTGTGAAATCACTGTTAAATTTTGCCACTGTGGGCAGCCAGTGGGCTTTTGAAATTTCAGCATGAAAGGCTCTCAAGAAAACATGAAAATCTTTTAACATAAGGTTATCTCCAGGAGACTACTTTTTGGTTTAGTTATGTGATTGCATTCGAACAAATGTGTTTTTCTTTAATTCTACTTAGTGGTTTGGAAATTGATGGACTTTCATGATAGATTTTCGCATTTTGTGCTTTCAATTTCATTTTTGAGGGGGTAAGAGTTTCAGAATGAGATATGCAGTGTTTTGAAATGAAAAAATAAAGATATGATCAATTAGACATTATTTTGCTGATCTGAATTTTTCTGGAAATAAAAACAGTAGAAGCCTAGATTCTTAGGAGAAAAAAATTTTTGCAAAGACAGCTGCTGGATAGTCTGATTTTTTATTTAGTGATGAAATCTTTCACCTTTTGAAGAAAGTATTAATTGAAGTGCAGTTGTGTTCTTTGTGAGGCTGCGAAAAAAGGGCAAACAAAGTGAGCAAACTACATCAAATCCACCACCTATTTTTGTAAAACAAAATTTCAGTGGAGTATGGTTATGCCCATCTGTATGCATTTTCTGTGTCTGTTTTTGTAGTGACTGAATGGCCTCTAAGGCTTAAAGTATTGCTATCTGGCTGTTTCTAGAAAAAAGTTTGCCAACCTATGGTTTACACCATTAGCTTTATCTTATAGGGTCAGAGCTGAATGCGTACATCTCTAAACTATGGGAGAATCAAACCACACATTTGACAAACAGTTAAACCAAGGACTTTCCCTTCCCTTGAACTCTGATAGACATTTGAGGCAACCACAAGCTTTCTTTTTGTGTCCTTCATTCTCAAGTTGCAGAGCCCTAGCTCTTGTCTTTGTGTCACTAGGAATTTGGGGTGGATAGACTCTTGTTGGAAAAATCATGTGTGTGTTTTACCTAACACTTTACCTAAACCCATTCAGTTATGTTTTGAATCAAATGGAAACATTATGCGTGTTGTAGCAGCTGCGCATTTTTGGCTGCTGTTTAGAACTGCCCTTGTGCTACAGTTTGCTCTTATGCTATAAAAGTAGAAAAGCATGTTTCTTTTATAAGTTAGCGCAAACTGATCATACACCCCTATCTAAACCATGACTGTAGACTAATCAGAATGTACTTACATCTGCATTTTGGAATAAGGATGCTTAGCCCTGCATCACTTGGGAGAAGGGTGATTACCTGGAATGGTTGTTCTTGCTCCTTCAGAGTTACTTCTTCTCCATCTATTTTATCTTGGCCCCACCCCAAAGCAGAACTTGAGAAAAGGGGTACGCGAAGGTAGATCTTTGGAGAAAGGATATCAGGCAGTGGGAGCTAGGAACAGGGAATAGTGAAACTGAAAAGGAGGTAAAGTCAGTTCAAGGGTGGAGTTATTAAATTTGAGTGTTAGTTACTCTTATGGGTAACTCGGGCTCAAGCTAACTGGGAAAGAACCCTCTGAAGGACTGTGCAGATCCAATCTCACAATTGTCTGCTCAAGACATGGAAGAGATGACATATATCTATTGGTTTCCAAACCCAATCACTCAAAGGTTGCCCCAAGGGCCGCTAACTTACTTACAGGTACAATTTGAACATTCTGCAGAATGGGTAAGCAGGCTAGTCTGGTGTAGGTGTCTCCCACTGTGAAGGCAAAATATTTGTGAGGAATAAGAGACATGCTGTGGAGCTCATTCCAGCAGCTTTTGCTGCAGCTGGTTGACATAGCAATGCTCGGGACAGAATGGTGGGCTAAGGAATGTGAGACAGGACATGAAATCTTAACTTGCTCTTTATCTCGGGGCGGGGGGGGGGGCTGATATCTGTAACCTAGATCACCTGATCTTCTTTGCCATCTGGCTTATCATTGAGTCTTGGTACCAGAAGACATGGGAGGAAATTTGAAGGCAGGAGAAGCAAATGGCAGGGATGTTTATTTCCCCCAGCTTCCTCCCTCCTTGCACTGCCATGGGCACAGCTCCAACTGGTTAGGTCCCTTTGTGGTTCCAGCTCTCTTTGGGTTTTGGTAACACCATTTTCTCTCTTCCAAAGACCACTGCTCCTTCAAAAAGAACTTCTCCTGTAGCTATAGCTTGCTCTTAGATTTAGTAATCTCTTGTTACCCTTTTCCTTCAAGTCTGAAATAAGTTTTAGCTCCCTGCTATTGCTGATCCTTAAAAGCTGCTCAAACCACTCTCAATAGTAGTTTCGTTAAATTTTCATCCATTTAATTCTTTGATTATACCTTCAGTTTCTATCTAAACAAAATTGATATTTTGTTAGTAGTAAAGAAGGGGAAACATCTTTTGAGTTGGCTCCTAAGTGTCCATTATTCCTCTTATGAGGGCCAGTATCAGCAGAAACCTTGCCACCAGTTGTAATAGCTTCAACACACTTTGAAAAAAGGCATAGAGATGATATTTCACTTCTTGGACAGCTTTCACCTTCAGTGGTCCCTATGCCCGTATTTTGGGTTTTTGAACTCCATCCAAATGCCATATTTTAAATTTTCATTGCATTTTTCCTTAAAATATTTGTATCTTTTCAATATAAAGGATTTAAGCAATACAAAAAAAACATAAAGATGAAGGTGAAAATCTCCTATAAGTCAACTACCCATAGATAAGTATTAACATATTTATTCCCTCACACTCTCTGAATGGGTCTGTAAAATAAATCACCACCTCAATATTAGGTTTGGAAGGAAGATACTATATGAAAGTGCAAAGTGGTGAAGAGAAGGAAGGAAAATTGTCACTTTGTTGCTGTGTAAGCACCAATTTGGATCTGTTATTATTCAAGGATGTGCAAACAAGAAAAAAGGAAATAGAAGAAAAAAGAAAACAAAAAGAACAAGCGTTTACAGTTCCCTTAAAAAAAAAAACCCACAATTCAAGAGTCAAAGAAAGAGTTCCCATCATGGCTCAGCAGTAATGAACCTGACTAGTATTCATGAGGGTGTGAGTTCAATCCCTGGCCCCACTCAGTTGGCTAAGGATCTGGTGTTGCCACGAGCTGTGGTGTAGGTCACAGGCATGGCTTGTATCCTGTGTTGCTGTAGCTATGGCATAGGCCAGTAGCTGCAGCTCCAATTTGACCCCTAACCTGGGAACCCCCATATGCCACAGATGTGGCCCAAAAAGTCAAAAAAAAAAAGTCAAAGAAGACCATGCTTTTCAAAAACACTTCCATGTTTAAATACTTGTGGCAAAGAAAATGGCCATCATGGGGTGGTGGATGAATGAATTACAGTGGACTCATTCAGTGCTACTTGCTTACTACTTGGAGAACAGTGTTGTTTCAGTGAATAAAGGTGATAGACATTCTGTGACACATTTAAAAGAAGTGTTTATAAACATGTGAAAAAGATATTTGTATGATTGCCCCTTGTGCACTGTTTTGAGAGCAGTGTTGTTAAATGCTAGTAGAATGAAGTAGAATGTTATATGCTAATATGAAATGATCTTCAAGATATATTAAATGGAAAATGCAGGGCTTATAGAAAACCATCTCATTTGTATCAAAAAACAGAAAATAAGTGCACATGTACGTGAATATATATATATACATAAAACAACTCTGGAATGAAATGAGAAATTATTAAAAATGTTTTGATTATAGGAAAGGAATGGATATTTGGGATAAGAGGGAGATTTGCTCTTTTTTGTGCCACAGCCACAGCACGTGGAAGTGCCCCAGCCAGGGATCACTGAACCCAAGCCACAGCAGTGACCCAACCACAGTAGTGATGACGCCAGATCCTTAACCCACTGAGCCACCAGAGGACTCTGAGATTTGCTCTTAATTACATATATTTTTTCATGTTTGATTGTTCTTTCTGTTCATATATTACTTATTTAACTAGTGAAGATTTACTAGAGGGAACGCAATTACATCTTTATTCTGCACTCAATTAACTTTAAAAAGGCACAGAATCTCTGAAATGAGAGAAGAAAGATGACATTAAAAAAGTAGAAAAGAGGTTTCTGCACAGTTGTAGGTATAAAAGAACTGACGAGGGAAGTTTAAATGTAAGGAAATTTAAAATATAATGAGGAAATTAAAGTCTGTGTTAGAAGCAGTACGTGTAAGAATCATCTCTCAGAGAGGTAACCAGTGACTTGGAAGACATCTTTCAACAATTCTTCCAGAGAATAAGAACAAAGAGAGGAAATTAACAAGAATGAAGAGCACATGTGTGAACGGCACCTGTTCAACCTACAGAAAATTGGTCTTCCAAGAAGTGAGAGAAAATTGAACAAAGCAAACATCAGGAAATAGCAGTATAAAAACTTCCTGAGGTGAATAATATCCTGAGACAGCACATAAGGCAAATTGTGAAAAAGGAAAACAACACCTAAACGTATCCTGGTGAAATTTTTGAATTTTAATAGTAAAGTATCTTCTGCACATCCAGAGAGAAAAATACAGATATGACTTGTTTTAATCCTTTCCAGCATAACAATGAACATTAATGCCAGTGGAGCAATATGTATAGAATTTTGAAGTAAAGAGAATTTGAGATCTAACCAGAAATTTCCTATTCACTCATGGTATTGTTTATGTATAAAGACAGAATTACTTTTATTTAGTATATGTGATCTATGTATCATGAGCTTTAGAAAACATACCTCATATATTATTCTGATTTTAAAAAATTACTTGAAGATGCATTTAAACTAGCCAATATTTTTTGGTAGATACACACAAGGGTATTCTAATATTTAAATTGTTAAATCAAAGGAACTAGAATAGCTAAAATAATTTGAAAAATGATAAATTAGAAGAATTAAGTCTACCCAGTTTCTATGGTGTCTAGACTATATATTATTGGAAGAGAAACAGACACATAGATCAATGGGCAGAATATAGAATTGAGAAGTAGTCCCACACAAATATGCTCAATTGATTTTTGACAAAGGTACAATCTAATGGAGGAAAAACAGCCTTTTCAACAAATGGTGTGCAGCAAGTGGACATCAGTAGACAGCCAAAGATATATACCTTTAGAAAACCAAAGGGAATCTACTAGTTGGAAATAGAAGTGAAACAAAAAGTATAATCAATATTGGAAAAAATGGGAAGAAAATAAGTGTAGGAATACAAGAATATGCCTACCAGTTGATAAGCATTAAGCATATTGTAAATAAAAAAAGACTAAGACCAAATATATAAATTATGATAATACATTTAAATGAATAACCTTTTGAATAGGAAAATCAAGATATTCAGGTCTGGTTAACAAGCATATATCAAGTAAAAGTACAAAACAACATCTAAAAATTTAAGCTAAAAGCCATGTAAAAGATACACAAAGAAGGAATATTTCAAAATAAAAGCTAAGAACAATGTATGTTGGGCAGAAACAATAGACAGAAAATGCAGATTGCAATATTAATGTCAGAAAAAAATAGAATTCATGGCAAAAAACCATTAAATGGGACCAGGAAGTTCTTTTTATATAAATGTAATAGTCATTAATTTTTTATGTAGTGAATTAAAATAACATCAAAATACATAAAGCAAATAGTAAAAATATCAGAAGATTTTGAACACAGCTCTTTCAATTTTTAATAGATCAAAAATAAAACAAAGAAAAAGAATATCTAAATAAAACAATTTATAATAGCATCTAACAACATGATAATTTGTAATATAAATAATATACTATATGTTTTAGTATAATACAGAATACGAAATAACAATAGCATCTAAATGAAATAATTTGTAGTATACTTCACTGACATATTTAGGTTTATTAGTAACAGAATATACATATTTATCAACTCACAGTAAACATTTACAAAAATTAAGAAACTACTCTTCCATGAAGAAACCATAATAAGTTCTAGAAAACAGAATTATAAAGGATACATTCTTTGTCCCTAATGCACAATAAACCAGAAATTAACAATAAAGAAGCAAAATATCTGACCTTTTGATTTTAAACAAACCTTAATGCAAACTAGCCTCCTATAAATTCTTAAGTCAAAGAGATGTTCAAATCACTTGTTAGAAAAATAGAGCAAGGATGACATTAAATAAGAACATTACAGATTTGGAGAAGATATTTGCAAATGAAGTGACAGACAAAGGATTAATCTCCAAAATATATAAACACCTCCTGCAGCTCCATACCAAAAACCAAACAATTCCATCAGAAAATGGGCAGAAGATCTAAACAGACAATACTTCAAAGAAGACATATAGATGGCCAAAAAACACATGAAAAATGCTCAATAGCACTGATTATTAGAGAAATACAAATCAAAACTACTGTGAGGTACCATTTTACACCAGCCAGAATGGCCATCATCAAAAAGTCTACAACAATAAGTGCTGGAGAGGGTATAGAGAAAAGGGAACCCTATTATACTGTTAGTGGGAATGTAAATTGGTGCAACCACTATGGAAAACAGTAAGGAGATTCCTCAAAAAACTAAAAATAGAGTTACCATTTGATCCAACAATCCCACTCCTGGGCATCTATCCAGAGAAAACCATGACTCGAAAAGATACATGTACTCCAATGTGCATTGCAGCCTTGTATACAGTAGCCAAGATGTGGAAGCAACCTAAATGTCCATCAACAGAGGACTGGATAAAAAAGATGTGGTACATATACACAATGAAATACTACTCAGCCGTAAAAAGGAGTGAAATAATGGCATTTGTAGCAACATGGACAGACTTAGAAATTATCATGCTAGGTGAAATTAGTTAGATAGTGAGACACCAACATCATATGCTATCACTTATATCTGGAATCTAAAAAAAAAACGGGATACAATGAACTTCTTTGTGGAACAGATACCGACTCACAGACTTTGAAAAACTTTTGGTTTTCAAAGGAGACAGGTTGTGGGGGGAGGGATGGGCTGGGGGTTTGGGAAGGAAATGCTGTAAATTTGGGTCATGACGATCATTGTACAAATGTAAATGTAATACATTCAGTTAATAAATGGAAAGAAAAATGAAGTATCATTTCCAGCCCACCCCCAATATCAATGGCATATTATCAAAGCTGTAATTAGAGGCAAATTCATAGTTTTTTTATGTTTAAATGAGAAAAAAACTTAATGCAAGAAATTATTAAAAGTAAAAACAAATAACATGAAGTTAAGCAGATACATAAATTTCTATAAGCCTCATGAGGACATGGACCTTGTGTTTTCTGTTCAGAGCTTGGAGCCCACCTTTGTCCTGAACCTAGGATAGGCAATTGACGTATGTTAAATTGATATGTGATTAAGTGATCAAACAAACTAATTAATAAAAAGAGAATTTGTGGCATAAAGACTATTGATAGAACTGAAAATATGAGATTTACTCAAATGCAAATGCCTGTTTCCAGGGCAAAAAGGTAAGCTGAGCTAAGTGTGGTTTCAGATTCACACGTGCACAGTGACAGAGACCTCACTGTTCATTTGGCACTTGCTAGGGGCAAAATCTGCCACAGAGGGAGGCTTGCCTCTGGGAGGACATGCTTGTGGCAATTTAAGGACTGCAAGAGAAAAGAGCCTTCCTTCCCTCTCTTAGTGCTTACCCTTGAAATCTTTTGAACAGGTGCCAAAGCCTTCCATTTCAACCCCCCAAAAAAGAAAAACAAAAACAAAAACCCTCGTAGTAACAAAAGTGTTTGAGGCTTACTGTGAGGTTTGTTACTGATAGTCAAATGTTTCCTGAATGTGCAATTTGAAATAGAAGGTTGCTTCAATGCTAAGTGCTGAGAAACTGAAGGAGAGGCAGGGTTTTCATCCAAAAAGAGCAACCAAATTTGAAAGAATGCGTCAAAATTTCAAAGTAGTGTATAATTCAGATAATTATAATTTTTTTTTTTTCACAGCCGAGGATATCCCTATCCACCTGGCCTCCCACTTAAATAAAGATCCCGACGTACTCTTTTTAAATCAGAGAGTATTTCCCGGGATCCTATTTAGAATCCTAGCCAAACCTAACTTCTCAGGGGCTTCACATGAAAGACTAGTTTGCCTTTTTGCTTTTGTTTGGAAGGTCACCTTTATCAGGGCTGTAATTAATTCTTGCCAGGCTAATAGTGTTCCCTGTGACTCACACAGGTCTTGAGGAGAGAAAATTGATAATCTAATAACCATAGCAAAGTGAGACATCTTCACCTTCCAGACCAGGTATCTGGTGCTCTCTTTTTTTGGCTGATCCAGCTTGGTCTGTAGCTATGATTGCTGCTAGCTGTAGGAAAAAGAAAAAATTGCTCACCGGCTTTCTTTAGTTTAGCAGCATCTTCTGTTTCTGTTTTCAAGTACAGAGTCAGATTCTGAGTCAGCCCGTCTCTTTACCTGGAAGCAAAGACTTTTCATGCATTGAGATACAACAGCTTAGCTTGCATGAGGTTTTTGGGAAAAGGCCAAATATTCAAAAAACCATCTGCTTGCTGTGCTCATAAATCACAGAAATGATTGCCCTTGATCTGCAGCCATTCCCCATTATAGAGGATATTGGTTTCCAAAAGATGTCACAGCATATTGAAATGAGATGGTCTCTTCCAAGCAGAAAATTCCTCTTCACCACTGCATTCTATAACGGAGTAGAGTTATGTCATGTTAGCCCTCAAAGGCAGATAGGATCTCAGAAAAGATGCAGGGGGAGGGGTGGCTGTAAATTCTGCAACTAGCATAAAGGACAAGCCACTAAATTTTTTTTTACGCATCGCTTCAGTCAAATGCTATGGGAATCGGAAATGATTGGAAGCAAGGAGTTCTGTTTCTGAAGATGTCTTTTAGCCAGGTGTCCATCTTGTCACCTGTAACACTGTTTCTCACCAAGAGCAGACAATGGCAGTTAATAGAATGAGTATAAAGAATGACTGTCCTGCACATAACCCATGAAAGCTAGACACTGTTATTATTTAGCACTTGGAGAACCATCTGCAGCATGCTTGGCATTGTACAAAGCACAGGGGATGACAGGATGTCTGGCTAATGACTATGATGGTCTAAGTGAGACGCAACCTGAGGAGCTGGCGTGGCACAAACATGCTCCACTCATTTGCCCTCTGTGGAGAGAGCCAGTGAACTGCTGGGTCTGAAATCCCCATAGGATTAGGAAATTCTTGGTACCGTGTTTTTTCTTTTCTTTCTTTCTTTTTTTGCTTGCCAGTTAAAAACTGCCTTTCTAACTTTTGGACCTATCTTTTTAAGTTTTTTAAAAAAGTTTTATTGAAGTCTAGTTGATTTATAAGATTGTGATAATTTCTGCTGCACAACAAAAATGATTCACTCATACATATGCACATATCCGTTCTCTTACAGGTTCTTTTCCAATGTAGATTATCGCATGATACTGGATAATGGTCTCTGTTCTATACAACAGGTCCCCATTGACCAGTCGTTCAATATACCTCTCCTGGTACTTTCTTTAACACCCACAGTTCATTCCAGCTGGGCTGATCTGACAGCATGTTCTGGGTGATCTACAGGGACATGGTTGCTATAACAATCTTGTATGCGGTCTCTGTTGAGAAAATGGCTGCAGTGAGGGCTTTCTCATTCTGAGTTTACCATCTGGCCTGAAATCGCTTGTACGGTCTGTACCTGAGAGACAAAAAAATTCCGTTGTTACTAAGCAGTGTTACGTACCTCAGTGGTGTATGTCTTCAGATTGTCTTCAATAAACATTGTCCTGTCGCTGTAGTCAGCCTTGGTTAGCGTTAGCGTTTTTGGTTTAAATTTGTTTTTGTGGCCCTAAAAAGCAAAAAACTGAAAATAAAAAAATAAATTTGTTTTTGTGTTTAAGTTCTGTGAAATCTTATTAAACTGTTTTTATTTACTGACGATGTTAAAATATGTTATGGCTCATGCTTGGGGTTGGGGAGTAGGGAAAAGTCCAGAGTAGGGGAGAATAGAAGAGAGTGGTTAAGTGAAAGATTTTGGTGTTTTACAAACCTAGGTTTGTATTCCAGTTCTACTACCTGCTTTGGAAATATATGACATTGCACAAGTTATGTAACCTCTCTAAGACTAATTTTCTTCATTGATAATGATATCCCTACCTCATAAGAATGTTGTGAAGATTAAAATTAGACATACGTGTGTTTGTATGTATATATGTTTGTGTGCATGTGTGTGTGCATGTATGACGTACTCAATAGAAGGTGGCTGTTATTACTACCATTCAAGAAAGCAGCAGTTCCAGCCCCAGGACAGACTTAGATAGAACAGAAAAGTTAGTGGCTGAAAAGGATGAACAATCAAGTAAAATGTCGTCCCATAAAGACGAGGGCAGGGTCATATATCTCCAGCTGGTTGTGTGTTTCAGCAGCTCTTATGGGGGACAGATTAAAAATTCAAATGAAATCAACACTGAGCATGTGTGTGTGTGTGTGCAAGTGCACGTGCCTGCCTCTGTGTGTATACTTCAGTTTGCAAGGAAAAGAAATAGGCTTGGTTACCACAGGGATGGGAACTATGGAAGCAAGGAAATACAGGGAACTCTGTGCAGCTGCCTTGGGCTTCAAGAGCCTAAAAGGAAGTTCACAGCTGTTGAGGTTACAGTAGCAGCTCCAGCGACTGCTGTGTGCATGAAGATTCCATCATTTGTCACTCCTCAGAAAGAGATGCTTATTACCCACTGCCACTCTGCTCTAGTGAGCTCAGTTGTCTTGGCTAAAGTCATACCTTTTCCTGGTTCATTTGACTTTCAGAAGAGCTCACTGTCTGCCTTCTATTGCTTCTCTCTGAGGACCGGGTCTTCTGCTGTCATGTGTGAACTACAAGGTCTTGCCTCCCTGGCCTGGCTGACTGATCCAGGGGTGGGTACCTGACCCAAGCTGGGACAATATTCTCCTTTCTCCCCAGAATTATAAAAACAGAATGAATATCTAGGGAGTAGCAGCTGACTTTAGACTCTCTCGAGCAGGTTTTCTCAGCTTTTCATTTTCTGCTGTTAAGTTTGCCATGGGGACTGTTCTATCTGTGCATTGTAGGGTGATTAGCTGTATCACTGGTCTTGCCCACTAGAGGCCAGTAGCACTCCTTCTTCATCCCCATCTCCTGGCTGCCACCAAGGGAGGATCAAAATTGTATCCATTGGGAGTTCCCGTCGTGGCTCAGTGGTTAGCAAATCTAAGAACCATGAGGTTGCGGGTTCGATCCCTGGCCTTGCTCAGTGGGTTAAGGATCCAGCGTTGCCATGAGCTGTGGTGTAGGTCACAGATGCCACTCAGATCCTGCGTTGCTGTGGCTGTGGCGAAGGCTGGCAGCTACAGCTTCTGTTAGGCCCCTAGCCTGGGAACCTCCATATGCCACGGGTGTGGATCTAGATAAAGGCAAAAAGACAAAAAAAAAAAAATGTATCCATTGACAGATGAATGCATTAAGCAGATGTGGTGTATATATACAATGCAATACTATTCAATCATAAAAAAGGACAAAATAGTGCCATTTGCAGCAATGTGAATGGAATTAGAGATTCTAATACTGAAATCTGAAAGAGAGACAAATACCATATGATTTCACTTATATGTGAAATATAGTACAAACGATGCTAGCTGCAAAACAGAAACAGGTCATGGACATGGAGAGCAGACTTGTGGTTGCCAGGGGTGGGGGGTGGGCAGGGAGAGAAGGGGATGGACGGGGAGTTTGGGGCTGATAGATGCAAACTGTTACATTTAAAATAGATAAGCAATGGGGTCATACTGTACAGCATAGGGAACTGAGTCCAGTGTCTTGGGTTAGAACGTGATGGAAGATAGTATATTAAAAAAAGAATGTATATATATATATATATATATATATATATATATATATATAAACTGGATCACTTTGCTGTATAGCAGAAATTGAAGGAACATTGTAAATCAACTGTAATAAAATTTTTTAAAAAGTAAATCATCCAAACTCACAAGTAAAATTCATATATACACACACACACACACACACACACACACACACACACACACATATATATATAACTGTATTCAGATTTTCCCAAATGTCTCTTTGCGGGGAAATCACCACAGTCAGAACCGCCACTGCTCTAGAGCAAATGCTAGAAAAAGTGTAGTCTATGGACTGGCAGCATCAGCGTCACCTGGGGGCTACTTAGAAATAGAAATGTTGGGCATCACCTCAGAACTACTGAATCAGAATCTGGTGGTGGAGTCCCAGAATATGTATTTTTACAAGGTTTGCAAGGCCTTTTATGTTGATTAAGTTTCAGAACCACTTCTGTAGATCTTTGCTGCCCTAAGTGTGGTTTGAGGATCCATAGCCTCAGATCACACAAGAACTCATTAGGCATACAGAATCTCAGGCCCAACCCAGACCCAGGTTCAACATCATCTGGAAATTTGTTGTAAATACAAGTCATTTCTAACTGGTTTTATGTAAATCAGAAGCTCTGGGATTGGCGCCCAGCAAACTGTGTTTTAACAAACCATCCATGTGATTTTGATGCAGCTAACAGTTTCAGTCACGGCTGCGATGAGAATCACCTCTGGAATTTTACTGGATATTGATGCCTGGGTCCCATTCCAAAAGATTTTAATTTTAATTTATTTAGGGTATGGACCGAGTATTGGCACCAGGATTTTATAATTCCCACGTGATTGTAATGCGCGGATGAACTGGGAACCTCCTGTCAAAGAGAGAGGGTCTCTCATCTCTGCTGCAAATGTCCCTGGAGCTCCTCTGGTGTCTTCACATCTCCAGTCTTCATTTGCTCAATTCCTGTTTTAATTTGTGAGCCACCCCTACCCATTCCTATAAGGTTTTAATTCAGCTGTCAGAGTCCACTTCTGTTGCTTACAAACCTATAACCTCAACCAGTATAATCACTGTGTAGGAGAGAGATTGCAGGCAGGAGACTTAACACAAGGGTGAGGCTAGGTATTTGGAATTGGTCACTGGCTTAGTGTATGTGCAGGCATCCCTGCATATTCTGAGATGGAGGACTAGCAGCCTGCAGTCTCCATTCAGCCATTAGGAACCCTGCTCAGTGAGTCTCTTCCTGCCTGTAGCCGTTGAGCAAAAGTAACTAATTACTGCAGCAGTAAGTCATTAGCGGGTAACACTCCAAGTACTTGGGGAACTGATATGCCAGCCTGGACCAGGCGCTCTTGGCACACCACCAAGAGTTAGCACTGTATGTGTTCATTACATCAATGATGTCAAGGTGGTGAGCCTAGGAAAACAGGAAATGGGAAACACCCCAGATGTTTTGGTTCAAGGAGGAGGAGATAACATCTGCAGAAGTTCTGAAGGTTGACACTTTGACATTTCTGTGGCATTAATGGTTTAGAACATGTTATAGGATATTATTTCCAACTGAAAATACAAGTTTATTTACCTGGTGCCCCTGACATGGAGAAGGGAGCCTGACACATGACAGGTGGTCTGCTTCAGATTTTGAAGGATTTGTATCATATTCGAAAGAAGTTTTTTTTTTATTTTTATTTTTCTGTTATAACTAGTTTACAGTTTTCTGTCAATTTTTCAACTGTATAGCATGGTGACCCAGTTACACATACATATATAGATTCATCACAAGTGATTATAGACATAGTTCCTGGTGCTGTACAGCAGGATCTCTTTGCTTTTCCATCCCAAAGGCAATAGTAAGTCATTAGCGGGTACAACTATTAACCCCAGACTCCCATACCATCCCACACCCTCCCCCACCCTCTTGGCAACCACAAGTCTGGTCTCCAAGTCCGTGATTTTCTTTTCTGTAGAAAGGTTCATTTGTGCAGTATATTAGATTCCAGATATAGGTGATATCATATGGTATTTGTCTTTCTCCTTCTGACTTACTCACTCAGTATGACGGTCTCTAATTCCATCCATGTTGCTGCAAATGGCATTATTTTATTCTTTTTTATGGCTGAGTAGTATCCCATTGTGTATATATATCATATCTCCCTAATTCAATCGTCTGTTGATGTACTTTTTGGTTGTTTCCATGTCTTGGCTATTGTGAATAGTGCTGCAATGAACATGCGTGTGCAAGTGTCTTTTTCAAGGGAAGTTTTGTCCAGGTACATGCCCAAGAGTGGGATTGCTGGGTCATATGGTAGTTCTATGTATAGTTTTCTAAGGTACCTCCATACTATTTTCCATAGTGGTTTATACCAGCTACATTCCCACCAACAGTGCAGGAGGGTTCCCTTTTCTCCACACCCCCTCCAGCATTTGTTGTTTGTGGACTTATTAATGATGGCCATTCTGACTGGTATGAGGTGGTATCTCACGGTAGTTTTGATTTGCATTTCTCTAATCATCAGTGGTGGTGAGCATTTTTTCATGTGTTTGCTGGACATCTGCATATCTTTGGAGAAATGTATATTCAGGTCCTTTGCCCATTTTTCAATTGGGTTATTGGCTTTTTGCTGTTGAGTTGTATAAATTGTTTGTATATTTTAGAGATTAACCCCTTGTCAGTTGCATCATTTGACACTATTTTCTCCCATTCTGTAAGTTGTTTTTTAATTTTCTTTTTGGTTTCCTTTGCTGTGCAAAAGCTTGTCAGCTTGATAAGCTCCCATTGGTTGATCTTTGCTTTCATTTTTGTTGCTTTGGGAGACTGACCTGAGAAAACATTTGTAAGGCTGATGTCAGAGAATGTTTTGCCAATGTTTTCTTCCAGGAGTTTAATGGTATCTTGTCTTATATTTGAGTCTTTAAGCCATTTTGAGTTTATTTTTGCACATGGTGTGAGAGTGTGGTCTAGTTTCCTTGATTTGCATGCAGCTGTCCAGGTTTCCCAGCAATACTTACTGAAAAGACTGTCTTTTTCCCATTTTATGTTCTTGCCTCCTTTGTCAAAGATTAAATGACGGTAGGAGTCTGAGTTTATTTCTGGGTTCTCTATTCTGTTCCATTGGTCTGTATGTTTGTTTTGGTACCAGTACTGAAAGAAGTATGTTATACATTGTCTCTGACCTGTTTACTTGGCATCTTAGTCTGCTTTCATTCAGTATTACTCTGTGTCAAATAACCTTGAGAATCTCAGTGCCTCAAAAAAAAGCCTTTCTCTCTCCTTCACTTGCATTTGACGTCACCATGGGAACCCTAATCCAGGCTGCAGGTAAGGGTTCACTGCTCCACAGGCCCTTCTCATTCTAGGGCCAAAGCTGAAAGAGGGCTACGTACTGGTGATGTTTTCTTGGTGCAGGGCAGGGATGCAAGGGAGGAGCAGGTAACACACATCATGCCTTAAGGTCTCTTCTAGGAACTGGGACACTGCTATCCACCCACATTCCATTGTTAAAAGCAAGTCTTACAGTGGTGAAGCCCAGTGTTTGTGAGACAAGGAAATAGACTCTATCCACAGTGAACCGTGGTAAGAAAGAGAGGAAGGACTGTGAATATGTCACCTCCACGTGCCCAGAAATCTCCCAGAGCAAGAGAAGCACCTTTGGCTTCCCCCTTAGCAAAGTTCATGGTTCTCTTTCTTCAGCCCTTATAACCCAGCAGGTCCAAAGGTGCAGTTTAGAGACAGGTTGCCCAATGGATTCTGTGATAAGCCCTCATGGGACAGTCTAGGCTGGTCCATGGATGTCATCACTTTCCTTTATTACTCAGGATGGTGTTTAATCTCTGGGTTTATGAACAAGGCAGGGTTCATGGCAGAGATAAATGCTATGTTTGCTATAGACTCAGCTGTGTGAATTTCCCGTCACTAGTTCTGACTTGCCTACCCAGGATCATTTCTCAGTGCCCAAGTTTTCAAGCAGTGGTATCCAGTCTAGAACTACCATCTGTCCCCCAACCTCAAGGGTACTTTCTGGGTACCTGGTAATCAGATCTACTAAACTGGGCCCCTGCCATGAGTGAATAAATCAGGGATTTTAACTGTCAGACTAGATAAGCGTGCTCTGGCTTTGGCTTTTCTTTTTCTTCCCTTTATACCTATGCACATCATCTTTGAGTTTATTGAAGGTCATGAGCACTGTCACAGTAAACATGCTATCATCAAATTCACTTCACAGCAAAAGTGCTCAGGCAATGAGATGCTATCCCAGGGATTGATGGGTACTATCATAAGCCCTATCATTCAGAAAATACTGGCCTTACAGGATGATTCAATGACCTATAAAAACCCAGCTGTGACATGAGCTGGCAGTTATCACCTTGCAATTTTAGGGTGCTATTTTGTAAGATGCACTGTGTGGTCTGTTATTGGTAGATTTGTACAGAAAAAAATCCAAGACATCCCTGAAGCATCCATATTTCTATTTCTTTCTAAGGGTAGGTTAGTCAAGTTTTATTTTTATGAAATACACTAGCATATGTTTAACCATTCCCGATTCATGACTTTGCTTCAGCTTGTTGGTTTGTTCCGTTCCTTGCAACCAAAAGATTATTAATGAATACACTCTACTACTAAAGTATTCTTCTTCATTTTTTGTTTTATTTTTATTTTTAATTTCTTTTCTTATTAGGGCTGCAGTTGCAGCATATGTAAGTTCCTAGGTTAGAGGTCTAATTGGAGCTGCAGCTTCTGGCCTATGCCATAGCCAAAGCAACACCGGATCCAAACTGCATCTGCCACGTATGTCACAGCTTGAAGCAATGCCAGATGTGAGGCCAGGATTTGAACCTGTATCCTCACAGAGACAGTGTTAGGTCCTTAACCCACTGAGACACAACAGGAACTCTCCTCATTTTTAAAATAACAGTAAGAGAAACCCTAATGATTTTTATCAAGGCATATAAAAGTTGACAATTTTTCAAGAGTATGGCAGACATTTTAATTGTATATTCCATATTCATTTTCCTTTATTATTTATTTATTTATTTATTTATTTATTGTCTTTTTAGGGCCGTACCAGCAGCATATGGAGGTTCCCAGGTTGGGGTTGAATTGGAGCTGTAGCTGCGGGCGTAAACCACAGCAACAGCAATACCAGATCCAAGCTGCGTCTGTGACCTACACCACAGCTCACGGGAACACTGGATCCTTAACCCACTGAGTGAGGCCAAGGATTGAACCTGTGTTCTCATGGATACTAGTCAGAGTCATTTCCACTGAGCCATGATGGGAACTCCTCTGACGTTCTTTAAGAAAGCAAGGTACCTAGCTAAAAAACCCATGGAAGGGGATGAATAAAGAGGGCCACAGCTCTGGTGACGTATTGCAAGTAGATGCTGCTTTCAGGAAAGCCTTCGAATGAGGAGAATAAACCTTACACCTTTTACCCTTGGCCCCTCACATTCCCTGCTTTTTTTGCCTGAAATTCAGACTGGGTTGACTCTACCTTGTATCCATGGATAAACAATGAAAAGAAAAGCTGGCTGCTGGATGGCAGAGCAGGACGGAGGATGTGGAATCAGCGGGCTAGCTCTCTTCCGCCTGCCTCTGGACTTACTCCCATGGCAGAAAAGCAGAACCCTCTTTAATTAAAATGCTGTACTTTTTGGGTCTGTACATTTAACCCAAGGCAATACTGACCTGGCATAACAGTTTCCCTTCTTTAAATTACAGTTTCAGGCCTGAACAAAAATCTTTCTGTTTCTGTGTAGGTGACAGAGCCAGGCAGATGATTTCAGGCTATTGAAAGTACAATTTATGGCCTTTTTTTTAAATTATAGGAATTCAAGTAACTAATAAATTTTGTTAGGATTGCTGTGATTTTAGCTGACAAAAGGAACACAGATGAGTTTAGGGCAAAGTAAGTTTTGATGTGCCAATTTCAAGCACATTTGTTTATTTTCAATTTATTTCTCCAAACACAGTAATTCCTTTATTTTTATTTATTTTTTATTAGTGTACAGATTATTTACAGTGTTGTCAAATTTTGCCATACAGCAGAGTAACCCATCATATATGTATGTGTGCGTGTGTGTGTGTGTGTGTGTGTATTTTTTTTGTCTGTCCTTATTTTTTAAAAAGTGCTACCTTTCCTGTTACCAGTAAATTCTACCATCACCAGGGAATATATTCTTCCCTCTAGTTGTGTGGATGGATTTGTGTTTTACCTTCGACTCTGCAGAACTGTCTCCACATTTCCTTGAGGAGCAGTTGCATTTGTTTTGACAAGCAGTCCTTAGTCCCCTGTGAAGATGCTTTCCAGGGCTGACACAAGGGTCCTGTCTTTAGGTTCTCTTGTTCTGTTTCCCACTGAATAGCCCGTGAGATTTTGTACATGGCTTACTGGGGGGGTTCCGTTTTTGTCATAAGGATTTTGTGTCAACATATCTGCCAGGTCAGAGGGCATGACTGTAAGTGTCAGGAGTCCCCGGTGCTCATACTGCCTGGGCCAACATCTAGACAAAGTCAGAGAATCACAGTGTCCTCGAGCTAGAAGGGATCTTGAGGATCAGGTCACTTGTGCCCTCACGACAGAGTGGCCTGGACAAGGACTAGGAAGGTAGAGAAGCCACGCTACTCTGGAACTAGAATCAGGGAGCTGGAAATGGAGCCCTCATGTCCTATTTGGTGCTCTTTCTAGGAACTTACGCTGCTCTCTCCTCCTCTCTTCAGGTCTTTTCTCCTCATACTTCCTTTCTATTTAAATTCCTCTCCCGCATGTGACCATTTATAGCCAGTTTTACTTCTTTTGAATTTTTTGAACCAGAAAGGACTTGCATCTAGGTGTTCATTCATGATGCACACTCTTTGCATGTATCTAAAGTCACTAATCAGAAGTCAGGATCTGGCTAACACCCCCTCTCCCAAGGCCCTGACAACAGTGTTCTGCAGGTGTCTTTTGCACTGACCCAGAGCCTCTCCAAGAATTCCCTTCCTAAGCACTGCCACCCCACCTTGTATTTTAAGAACTTCTATATTGGTTTCCTACAGCTGCTGTAATAAAATGCCACAGAGTCCTGGCTAAAAACAACACAAATTGATTCTCTTATAGTTCCCGAGGCCAGAAACCCGGAAGATTTTCCTCTGGCTGAGATCGAGGCATGGCAGGGCTGTGCACCCTCCAGAGACTCTGGGAGGGATTCTGTCTCCTTGCCTTTTCCAGTCTCCAGAGGTCACTCGTATTCCTTTCCTCCCTCTACAAAGCTTTGCTCCAATCACTGCTTCCATTTCCTCTAAAGGCGAATCTCTCTCTGCCTTTCTCTTAAAAGGACACTTGCAGTTCCATTTAGGGTTCACTGGAGAATCTTCTCCTCTTGTGATTCTCGACTTAATCACATCTGCAAAGTCACTTTGGCCATGGAGGTAACATTCACAGTTCCAGAGGTCAGAACCTGGCTATCTTTGGGGGCCGTGATTCAGGCTGCTACAGCTGCCCCTTCCTGTCTTGACCTCTGTTTTGCCCTCTGGTGACAAGGAGCATTTTCTGAACATACTTACAGTCCAAGGGCAGGTTGCCTGTACAGGCCCATCGAAAGGTTAGCCTGCATTTTATTCTTTTTATTTTATTTTATTTTATCTTATTTTATTTTAAATACATCTTTGCCTATCACTTTTATTCATTTATTTGGCTGCCCCTGAGGCTTGCAGATGTTCCTGGGCCAGAGATCAAACGCGCGCCATGGTAGCGACCCGAGCCCTGGCAGTGACAACTGGATCCTTAACGTCAAGCCACCAGGGAAGTCCTAGCCTGCATTTTAAAACTGGTTCTGAGAAAGGTGGTTCTGTGATTGCCCAGCAAGCAGAAGCTATGCTGTGTAAAACTCAGGGCACTTTGTGGTCGTGTTTTACCACCATGCGAGCAAAGATCAAAAGATCATGACACCAGCTGAGACAGAAATACCATCTTCCCACCTCTGCTGTGGGACTGAGAAACACACGTAGCGGAGGTGGGAAGCCCTGCCCTGATCCCACAATCCTGCCTCCATTCTTGAGACGTCTCCAAGTCCCCGCCCTTACCCTGGTCTCCTGGTTAAGACTTTCTTGGTTTCTGTGGGATACCTCCATATCTTAACAACAAACTCCTTTTCCTCCCCCTTAGTCTGATTTTGCCAACTAAGAGTCCCAACAAATGTCAAGATTATAGAGACAGAGAGAAGATGTATTGAGGTAGAGAGAGAGAGTAAGACCTGAAGCTAAGGGTTTGACTTTGAGTCCACTGATACCAGGTAGACGGGAAGGCTAACTGCTGGAGTGAAACAGGGCTTCTAGGACACAATAGTCTGATTCTGATAGATGGTTTTCCAAGGTCTAGATGTTGTCTAGTGAAAGCAGGTGATGTTTGCAACCAAAGAGTAGGGAGGGAAGTACCTGTGGCATTGAAAGAATAGCTCTTTTTATTCTCTGCTGCACTGATACTTTAATCAGGAAAAGACTGTTACAGTGAAGGAAGAGGAGGACATGGAGACAGTAGGAGCCCTCCTGAGAATCCCTAATCCTGGACAACTTCCTTGGAGTCACTTTGGGGATTTTATTTAGAAATGAGAAAGGAGCCACTGTAGTCACATAGCGGGTCTTTCTTTTCATTTTTCAGTTGTAAATCTCTCCGGAAATGACCCCAGCTTAAGCTGGTGTTACTGACCTGTTAGCCAGCAGCAGATAGCCAGCCAGAAGGGGAAAAAAAGGTGCCTGGGGATGACGGGCAGGTAAGCATGGTGGTGGTGCAGGGGGCCGTTTTGCCTTGGATTGGCTGTGTCCTCATGACCACCTCACCTGTCTAAAGCGCAGGGTTGAAACCCATCTTTTTTTTTTGGATTTGATAAACCAAGTTTTGTGTATATCTCATATAGTCCTGCCATTGAATGGGATGCGAGAGCTTTCTACATGGAGGAGGAGAACTTTGATGGGCTCCCCAGTTTCAAGTCTGGGAGGAAAGATTCCCTGCCTTGTGAGTGCTAGGACACCCTTCTTGGCCCAACAACTACCCGAGTCAGCAGTGCTTCGAACCACCTTTCTTGGGAAGAATCAAAAATATCCTCCTAATGCAGAAAGAGCAATGGCGTTGAGGACGGTGGGAGAGTAAAAGAGAGTAAAAGGGGTTCACTTTCCTTTGAAACTAAGGAGTGGGAGGTTAGCCCTCCCAGCCAAAAAAGGAAGGAAGTGGGGTGGGAGAGCGAGAGAGAGCGGCAGGGGGTGGGGGGGGGATGCTTCTGGGGAAGCAGGGGGTGGGGGACCCCTGGCAGCACAGCATGCCCACTTACTTCCTGTGAGAGATGGGGACCGCTCATTGTTAGGGTTACGTTCTAAATGTTAGCTTAGCTGACATGACATCTCTTAATAAGTGGCAAGGACTTCATGTATTTTTGATAGTGCACCAGTGACAAAATCCCTCTCAGTTTAGCAGAGAGAGCCTGCAAGAGTAAATTGTCGATGACAACATCAGTGTCTTCCCACGGCTTCAGGGATTAAGTGACAACAACCATGGCCAGGCCCCCGAAATGCCTTTAGCATCTTTGAAAAAAAAAAGGCAACCAAATTAAAGCCACATTCGTGGGGGAGGGAAGCCTCCTACCCTGGCAGAGAGATACCTTTGATTAAAGCTCAGTCTGACCTTCCTGCCTCATCTCCATGGAAATTGAGACACATTTCCTAAATGGCAGGACTTTGCAGAATCATAATGAGCAGAAACCAGGATGCTGTTTGTCACATTTCCACCTTCTCTCTGGAGCAGGCAAAGGAAAAACAATCAGGGAGGGTCTCCACTATGTTATCAAAAGAACAATGCAGTTCTCTCTTCCTCGTTTCTTTTGTGCTGAGGCAGAATTATCTGTGTGACAAGCAATTCATCCCTGGACATTTTAGATTGTTTTTCTGCACAGCCGAATTCTTAGGTTATTAGTGTTTAGTGGATGCCAGTAGTTTGGTGGGAAATCTTCCCTTTGGAGGGTGAGTTTAAAACAAAAACAAAATCCAAGAAAACAAATCTGTTTCAAAGTGGATGAGGTTAAAATAAACCAGAGGGTTTTACTTTTAGGTTCTTTGATGTTTCATTAAAACAGTTACTTAAATGCAAAGTGCCCAAGTCAATAAGTCTTTGGAGTTAATAAGCCTTGGCTGTATTTTTATCACATTAATTTTGTTGGGTCTGAGTAATTTCTATGAACTTGGAAAATAGGCTCAGTCTAACACTGTATTGTTCTGCTTGTGAATTAAAATAAAAAAATAATAAAAACTGGGTCCTTATATTATTAATACCCTCCATTTAATGTTTTTGACATAACTTACAGAACCAGCACCTTTTTGGTATTAGTAAAAAAAAAAAAAACACTGTAAAATGATATCCTTATATTAGAAGTAAGGTCTCAAAGAAATTGTATAAATATTTTTTAAGCTTGGAAAACTGTACCCATCCATCACGTTTTTATGTAAGCCATGTATGTTGCCATATAGTTTTGGTGGATATATACTTACCTAAGGAGGAGAGGTGAACAGTGCTTATTAAAGTGAAACATTCTGCCAGTTTGTGTAGAATGAGATTACATAATCTCAAACATAATCTCTACCGTCTCCATTGTCATTTAACATTTTCTTTATGCATGTCAGGTCTGTGTTTATGCAAGTGATGAGCATGTGTCCAATAAAGTCACACCTGTGCCTGCAGAGGGAAGGACTGTGTTATGTTCACATCAACATTCCCAGATGAAAACAAACACATTGTTTAGACTAGCTCCGCGAAAGGGAAGAGGGAATGTTCAGAGGATGGAAACAAAACCCTTATCAAAACTGAGGACATGCTGCCCTCTTGTGGACACCTCTGGTGCTAACAGTGTACGACCCGAACTGTGGGATCCTTAACCCGCTGCTCTACCGGGGAACTTGTCGCAATTGTTTCTTATAGAAAAAAAAAAAAGGCTTTGCCGTACGTTCCTCCTCAGAGAGAATATCCATTCCTTTCCTTCAACTACCTCCTCTTCCCTGTCTTTATTGATCATATTGTGAGTAGAGTCTACAGCTTTCTCTAAAACTAAAGAGGTCTGGACATTGCCATTTGGTTTTGCAGTTGTCTTTAAGAGAAGGTAATTCATGCACAAATCTTGGGGTAAATGGCACATGAGTGAAAGCTAAGGATAATATTGGCCCCAAGCTGAGGAGATGAAAGAAAGATGAAATGAAGGTGTTTTACCCCTCACCCCCCCGCCAAGTGCTTTGTTCGACTGTCCTCTCTCATCTCACCGCTCAGCACACTGGTTTTCCCTTCCCTGAAAGATGATCATCTTACTTCTTACTTTACTGAAAAAAGTAGAAAATGGTACATTAATCTGAATTCGAGTTATAGTTTTTCACCTTAAAATGTATCTGGGCCCACATTCCAAACCCTTCCGCTAACTGCCAGAATCGTCCTGCCTCTGGGCAAGGCTGCTGTTTTCCTCTCTCAGGAACGCACATCTCCTCAGGGTCTGGGGTGTGTGTATTTTGAAATTCTCTGCCTCTACTGACTCACTCCCAGTTACCTACAAACAAACACAGGTGTCTTCCATCTTGAAAACAAAGTAGAAACAAGACAACCCACAAATAAAACAATACAAAACAGAACACACCTGTTCGAAATCCTGTGCTGCCCTCTATGATGACCCCTACCTCTCTGGACATTGTTCCTAAACTAAAACTCAACGATGTGCTGTTTCTTCCTTCCCTGCTCACCGCTCAATCCACCTGACCTGCGTTCCAGAGCTCACCACTCTACCGGCCCTGTCGTGGAAAGAGGCCCTCAACTGTTTTGCACCTTCCAATAGCTCAGCATCTTCACAAGATCATTTCCTAACACTAGTTCCCTGTGTCCCTGAAAGAAGATTTTAGTGGTGCAGTAAGCCTGGAAAGTGCTTCCTGCTGCAGGCCACCAGAAATTCAGAATAGAAATTAACATCTCTAATGCAATGCAGTGAGAAACCCCCGTGGTAACTGACTCTGATCAAATTAGCTTAGTTTCCTCAACCTGCCTTACAGAGAAGCCCTTTTTTGCTTAATACCTATGGAACACCTAGAGAAATAGCGTTTCACTAAATACATTTTTTGCCATACAAACAATTCTTGATTTATCCTTAATTTATCCAAGTGTGTGTAGGTCTTTTCTGGACATCGATCCAGAGGAGGGATTTGCTGAGTTTTAAGCAAATTTAGATAAACTGCCTATGTGGTTCTACCAATTTACAAAGCTAGTGGCAAGTGTGTTTTCTCCCACCGTTGTCAAATCTTGATATTATTACTTTAAGAAATTACTAGGTAAAAAGGGAAGTCGTATTGAGTGTAATGCTTAATTCTGTGATTATTTACAAGGTAGGGATGCGTATCTACTTTCCCTTTTCTTGAGAGTTGCTGTAGATATTATTTAATCTTTTTGGGGGGGCGATTTTTATTCTTTATACGTATTCTGACCTTGTGTCATTATGTACAGTGGAAATACTTTCACTCAATTTGTTACTTACATTTTAATTTTTATGATGCTTTTCGCAACATTTAAAATAAATTTACTCTTTGGAGTTCCTACTGTGGCACATGAGGTTAAGGATCTGGTATTGTAGCTGTGGCATAGGTTGCAACTATGGCTTGGTATTCGATCCCTGGCCTGGGAACTTCCATATGCTGTAGATTTTGCAAAAAAAAAAAAATTTACTCTTTGCAAGGTTTTAAGTTTTGGTATTGTCAAAATTATTAGCATTTTCTCTATACATTTTACGAAGAACTCTTTCCCCAAGAAAAAAATGTATCTCATATTTTCTACATCAAATCTCTTAATTCAACATTTTAATTCGATCCTTTATATTATCTCAGTGTCTGCTTGTATTGGCATCTCTCTATTCAAGTACATAAGTGTTAATTTTATAGTTTTATTTTACAGTGAATTTTAAAACATAATGCATAGACGTTCTTGAAGAGGATAATTTCAAATGCATATCTGGGTATAATGTAAGCAGATAGGATGACAGAGAAAATCTTTGCTTTCCTTTGAAATGAAGAATATTTGTTTAGATAAAATGATATCTAGTCAGTAAAGTTTTGTAATAGACTAGATGTTAATGCTTATATTATCCTATTCCACATTATCAGTAATATATTATTCAGTAGCATTTTTTTTTCCCATTTAGGCATTAAGGTTTATCTAAATTCTGATTGTTCTGATTGTCTGTTTGTTTGAATTTAAAATTCACATCCTGAAATTCAGTCCAACATTCATGAAGATATAACCGGCTGTTGCCTGACATCATTCTCTTTCTATATTTATGAAATCTCCCTGCTTTACTAGTAAGAATTACAGACAGATATTGTGCTAGATGAATTCTGAAAGCGACAGACTAAAAGTGTTACAAAGTTTCATGGAGGAATAAAATAAAAGAGTCACTGTTCCTCCTGACCCAGCAAATGAATGCCATTAGGTGACTTCTACCGAGCCTTTGTACCATCAATTGTCTCACTTAGTGATTTCAGTGCAAGGATGAGAACCAATTACAGAGACTCAGAGGGAGTGCATTGTCCTTGGGTGGTTTAGTGCTGCCAGTGGGTTTGTTGGTGGCCTTCGTGGAACAGCTGGAACTTAATTTCATTCCCAAACCAGCACTGTAAAGAGTGAGGGTCCTATGAGGATGAGCGTAAAAAGCCACACCAGACAGGGACCTGCCATCCCAAGGCCCGGTGACAGGCATGAGTACTGTCTACGTCTTCTCCCTTCTGAGAAAAAAGGGCTTCTCAATTTTAAAGCCTCGCAGGGCTATGCTTTGCTTCCAGCTTTTACTTCAACCAAAAGGAATCTGTGAAACAGTCTTAACTTCTGGGGTTGCCTAATTTAATTTCAAAGTAATTCTCTTTGGAATAACGAGGTGAACCATTCATTTGGCATGAATTAAAGCAGTGAAAGGGAGGGGAGCAGAGACAAATGTACAAGACCAGTCTACCATCTCCAACTGCAAATCTGTGTCCTTACCCTCCCTACTTTCTGTTTGATTTTAGACAAGAAGCTCCCACTCATTTCTTGAGCCCTAATTTTCCTTGCCATGAATGTACATCATCATGGTGAAATGATCTGGAAGCCAGGGAAGGTGTCAAGTGGGCACAGCCTGCTGAGATGTTGACGCCAACCCTCAGTCAATGCTGATGCTGATCAGACACCTTAGCTGTCACCAAGCGCAGTGACAAGAGCTTTCCAGAACTTCTCCTCAGAGATCGATGGAGAACCAGGGTCATCTTTGCTACAGTGTAAACCACTGACCCTCACATCTCATCAGATACACTCCCTCCTGCCAGCGAATGTACTCAGGATTGTAGGATATTGGAACTGTATCCTCATTCTTCCTTCCAAGGAGAATTGTCCTTTTGTTGTTAGAATGGACTGTGCACAAGTCAGTCTACCTTCCAGGCAGGCTTCTGAGACCAAATACCCTTAGGAGAAGTGGTCCCACAATTAAATCTGGGACAGCCTTAGCTGTCCTCAGAATATCTTGATCTATGCCAGTACGGTGGCTTTTCTTCATTTCGACTCAGTTTATCTTTCTTCATATTCTCTTTGTGTACTCTTGTCTCAGTATGTTTGCATTTACTATTCCCTCTCCTGGAATGCTTATCCTTCTCCTCCTCCTCGAGGTCTCTGGTTTTCTCTAGCACATCTCCTTCTTTGGTTAGACTTTTTTACCCATTTACCGTCGTCTGATATATTGCAGATTTTATATACTTACATATTTTGTACACTTATACGCCACGGAAGCAGGGAGTTTTTGAAACACAGGTTTGTTCACTGCTGAATTCTTAGCATCTGGAAGAGCATCAGGAATATAGTAAGTGCTCAATAAAGGTTTATTTTAAATTAATAAGTAAACATTCACTCTGATCACTCTGAACTACCTACTTTCTCTCTGCCTAATCCATGATTCCTGGACCACTGCTTTTTCCCTTTATTACAAGTCCACACTCCATCCCTTTTGGATCATGACACTGGAGTCCTAGCTCTCCACTTAATTCATGTTACCCCCCTTCCATCCCCCTTTTAACCAGGTTATAGCTCTGGAGAACAGTGACTAGCTTTTTAAATCTTAACCTGAGTGCTTAGGGCATAGGAAAAATTCAAGAAATATTTGTAAAGGGAATGAAATAGTAATAAGTCATTCCTCTTCGGGCGGGGGTGGGGAGCTTACTTAACGGCTGGTAGAACAGGACTGTGTAATGCACAAGTCTTGGTGTTATTTAAAACCTGGATCACAGAGCTCCTGTCCAGAGACAGCCACCAACGTTTGTTGAATGAAAGAAAAGTGAATGGATCACTATTAACAGAAACCAAGATAATGTTACCAATGTAACTATTGATATCTGAGAATTATTTATTTTTAATTAATTTTGTAATTCATACTCTAAGATATTTTAGCATTACTTTTTCAGGATTGCTTGGTTACCTTTCTTTGTGGGAGATATATTTCTTAGAGCAAAGTGTGAAAGAGGATGTTATACACTGAAATCCCACACGTTAAGATGGAGATTATTTTCTTATTATTAGTCTCATCTGTGATTATTAAATATGTCCCACTTACTTGTGTATATGCCATCATTTTAGCATTTTCAACCTCGTTTTAATTTCTCATGGTCTTTTTTTCTTAGGGTTTATTGTTAAGAAGTTACAAGATTTGTTACATGTAGCGTCCCGTGTCTGCCATCTAGTGGAATAAAGTGGTTAAGACACCCTTTAAAGAGATCGTGGCAAAAGTGTGAATCAGGCAGTGCAGCTTGGAATAGAACTGACTCCTTTCATCAGAGTTCAAAGCAGTTCCTGGTTTCCAATTTACCAGATATGTGTGGTGAAAGTGAAAATTGCATTTAATTTTCTAAAATGGTTTCTGAATATATATGTTTGTTGCTTTATTAAATTTTGCAGAGCTTCTGAAGAGTTGAGTAACTAAAGGTAGCTCTATTATATTTGCTGTGAAAAATGTAATGATGAAATTCATGACAGAAATGTCTAGGAGAAAAGCTGAAGTTAGGAGAATGTGTCCTTTCTGAGAACCATCAAAGATCACAGCTGTTTTTGTCCTAGAAAAAGAAAATTGCAAAATACGTTATTAACCTTGTTAACCGTATGCTGTGGAGTATTTTAGGCTGTGGTAGATACTCTGAAAGACAAAGCGCACACATAGCTGTTTTCTCTGAAACAATACTGTAGCAGATTATTTTACTTTTACAGTTAACTCATTTTTTGCACAGATGAGTGAAGAATACATTAGCTATTTGTTATCATCAGTCTGACTTTTTCCAATATATTCTCAGATTATAAAAGCAGCATAATTTCATTATAGATAATTTAGAAAATTCACAAATATATAAAAAATAGACATCTGTAATTTTGCTCTCCAAAACACTCATAATCACATTTTATCATTTTGATGCATTTCCTTTCAATCTTTAATCTCATAGATGTAAATATGTATAATTTTTCTTTGACAAAATTTTAATCAATTTGTTTCCACTTTGCTTAATAACATTACAAGATGAACATTTTTATTAGGTGATTCAAGGACACAATTTTTAACATCTGTAAAATATTTTTCATAAGTATGTACAAAAGTTATTTAAACACTTCTAATTATTAAAAGCAAAGATAGTTTCCAAATTTTGGTCTTAGAAATACTGCCACCTTGAGCTCCTGACATGTACACACTGGTGAAAGTTTAACTTTTGTATGTGTAATAAAATTCACCCATTTTTTCCTTTACTTTGCATTTTTACTTTTTATGTTCAGAGATATCCCTTTCATTTTCCATCTCTGTGGCTGTCTTTTGCATTTGATCTTCCATTTTATAGAGGCCATGTCTTATTTTCATATTTTTGAAGATATCCTTTAGAAATAGAAATCAAGAGTTCTCGCTTGGCTCAGTGGATTAAGGATCTGGCACAGGTTCAGTCCCTGGCCTGGGAACTTCATGCCACAGGCACATCCAAAAAAAGGAAAAAAGAAATGAAAATTGTTTTCATTTGGTTCTTTACTGTCATTTTCCAGTGTGATTTTTCCCCCTTAATCACTGGGTTAAATAACCCAACATCTTCTATAGGTTATTGTGTAAATTTCTCTCCACTTTTAGAAAGGTTTTTTATTAGAGTTCATTTTCATTACTGCTACAAGGTTTTTCCTTTTTTTTTGAAGTAGAATTTTAATGGAACACTGGGGGACACTGGGTGATGAATTTCTTGCCATCCTAAAGAGAGAGGGAGAAATGAGTGAAAGCTGCGGGGAATTAAGATAATAATAAACATATGGTTGACCTTAAACAAATAGACTGCCAGATCTTTCTGTAGCAAAGATGGCTTTATTCTGGATCAACGGAGAATTGCAATTCAGAGTCTGCAAGCATGGAGAGCTATGTACAGATCCCCCACAGCAAGGGAAGGAGAACACTTTATAGCGGGAAAAGGGAAGTTGGAAGGGCTGTAGTAAACAAAGTGTTCCGGGCCTTTCAATGGCTGAGTCCTTACCAGGAAAGAAGAGGAGTATTTCTTCTTGCTGTTGGGCCCTGCTATTGTCACAAGGTGTGAGAGAATTGCTGGGTCATAGGGTAGATGCATAACATTATAAGAAAGTGTAAACAGTTTTCAAAAATCGATGAACCCCTGTATGATCAAGCCTCCCAACGTGATTGTTCTCTCGATGCCTGTACATCCCTTGCTCGACCTGTGCCTGCTTCACCTGCGCCTACTCACGGGACTGACCTGCCTACATAGATGCCCCCCACCCCAACTCAGCTAATGATTGTTCTGACTTTAGATCAGACCACCTCCACCTGTTAGCGTTACCACCTGGAGGGGCTGCCCCTCTGCTGTTTCCCTGGTAACCAATGAGCCAACCTGATATCACTTCCCTCTGTAACTGGTAACCTCCCTTCCTTCCTCTCAGTGGAGGCTGCAGCCATGTCCTTCTTGCTGCCTGCGACGTGCGTTGGGTGTTGCTCCAGGACTTTGCTTCAGACAGGTAAGATCCCCATCTATCAAATATTGATGTCTCTGTTGCTGACTTGGGCTCTTTTTATGGTCTTGAGGCTAGGCAGGTTCAGGAGTTGCAGGCCTGTGGGGTGCAGACAAACAACCATTTACAACCAAATCAGCAATATATGTGAGTTCCAGTTTCTCTTGCTTTCCACTAATATTTGGGGCTGTCAGTTTGAAACAAATTTATAATTCTAGCCATTTATCGAAATGGAATTTAATTGTGATTTTAAGTTGCATTTCCCTAATGTGGTATGTTGAGCACCTTTTTATGTGCTCATTGGCATTTTTATGCCTTCCTTTGTGAAAGTTTATCCCTGCCTACTGTTCATTTACTTTGGTGTTCATTGCTTTCTTTTTCATATTGAATTAGGGCTATTATTTATATATTCTAGAAACCAGAATTTGGTGACATAAAGATCAGAAGTAAAACTCGTTTCAGATGAAAAGATTGTTTCCATAGGAATTTTTAGAGTGAGTCTTGATAGCATGCAGTTTAAGTCTTGAAGTTTTTATTTGACAAGTTTTGTTTTGACAAGTCTTTGCATTTCCGTATAAGTTTTAGAATCAGTTTGTCAGTTTTTTCAAGAAAGCCTGCTGGGACTTTTGAAATGGCATTGATTTCATAAATCTGTTGGAGAAGTGGAAATGTCACGTCCTGGGGCCCACAGAAGTTCTAGGACAGATGTCAAGTGAGGGTTTTTGGCTTTGTACAGGAAAGAATTCAAGAGCAAGCCAAAGTAAAGCAAAAATGAGTTTATTTAGAGGATACATCTCCATTGGCAGAAAGCGGAGCCTCGCAGAAAGCGAGAGCGCCGAGGGCTTGGGGGCCACAGGTTTTTATAAGCTACGTCACTTCCTGGGCTAACTAGTGGGAGGGGTCTTCTTGCTATTTGGGGAACTGGTGGGGATTTCCCAGCAACTGAGTCACTGCCCACTGTTTGGCCTTTTATGGCCCATCTGGGAACTATGCAGTAAGGGGAGTGGTTTTTAGTATTACAATGAAGGTATAATGAGCTAAAGGTCAAACCCTCAAAGCCATCTGGGTTTCAGCTGCTTCTAGTCATGATCACTGGCCCGCAACTGAACCCTTTACTCTCCAGCTTTTGTGTTCTGCCCTTTTCCTCTGCTGTCTCAAAGCTATTTGGAGACAATTGATAGCTTAACAATATTGATTTTCCCAATCCATACATAAACCCAGTATATCTCGTTACAGATTTTTAAAATTTCTCCCAGCAATATTTTGAAATTTTCACCTTTCATTAAATTTATCCATAAGTATTCTACTTTTTGATGCCGTTATCACTGATACAGTTTCAAAATGTTATTTTCCATTTGTTTGTTGCTTGTATACAGAAATTAATTTTATAATTTTATTAAATTCATCTAATTCTTGTAATTTTCCTAATTAAGTTTTATAATTAACCTTGTGCTTTGTGATCTTTTAAAGTCATCTAATAATTGTTGTAAAATTTTCGTAAATTCCCTGGGAATTTCTATGTAAACAATTGTGTCGTCTGAAAATGAGACAATTTTATTTTTTTCCTTTTTGATCTTTTATGTTTCTTTTTTTTTCTGGCTTTATGCAATGTCCAGATTCAGTATAATACTGAATGGAAGAGCTGAACCCAGATATCCTTGCTTAAGATTTGTTCCTTATCTTAAGAGAAAACTGTTAACCGTTAAGTATGATGTTAAACGTAGGTTCTTCACAGGTGCCCTTTATCAGTCTAAGGAAGCTTCCTTGTATTCTTGCTTTAATGAGAGTTTTTATCATAAAAAAATTTTACATTTTAATTTTTTTGCATTTATTGATGAGGTTGTACCTTTTCCTCTTTAGTTGGTTAATTTGATCAATTGTATTTATTAATTAACGAATATGGATTAACCAGTAGTGCATGTTTGAACCTGGGATAAACCTGATTTTGCCATCACATATTATGTTTTTAATGTATTTTTAGATTTGATTTGTGAATTTTAGAAGGATTTTTATATCTGTATCATGGGGGATATTGACAGTGATCTTCACCATTCTTTACCCTCACTGTTACTCTTATGTTTTCTTATTAGTTTAAGCTGGTCTGGTAAAATTATTTGGTTATGTCCTATCATCAAGAGTTAATGTATGGAGTTCCCGTCGTGGCTCAGTGGTTAACGAATCCGACTAGGAACCATGAGGTTGTGGGTTCGATCCCTGGTATTGCTCAGTGGGTTAAGGATCTGGCGTTGCCATGAGCTGTGGTGTAGTTTGCAGACGCAGCTTGGATCCCACGTTGCTGTGGCTATGGCGAAGGCTGGAGGCTACAGATCCTGTCAGACCCCTAGCCTGGGACCTCCATATGCTGCAAGTATGGCCCTAGAAAAGGCAAAAAGCCAAAAAAAAAAAAAGTTAATGTATGGAGTTAATGTACGGAGTTCCCATTTTGTATCTGTGGGTAAAGAACCGACAAGTAACAGTGAGGATGTGGGTTTGATCCCTGGTCTTGGTCAGTGGGTTAAAGAACCAGTGCTGCTGCAAGCTGCAATATAGGTCGCAGATGTGGCTCTAACCTGGGTGTTGCTGTGGTTGTGGTGTAGGCTGGGAGCTGCAGCTCTGATTCAACCCCTGGCCCAGAAACTTGCATGTGTCACAGGTATGGCACTAAAAAAAATAACAAAGAGTTAGTGTAAATTGTCACTATTTCTTCTTTAAATATTTAATAACATTCCCAAGTGAAGCTATCTAGGTCTGAAATTTTCTTTGCGAGTGTATTTTAAACTATTAAGTCAGTTTCCTTACTATATAGAGCAGTATTTAGATGTTGTATTTCTTTTTCTATCATTTTTGATAATATTTGTCCTTCAGGGAATTTATTCATTTTGTCCAAGTTGTTGAATTTTCTGGAGAATGTTGTTCATAATATCTCATGATTATTCTTGCAATGTCCACAGTCTCTGTGTTAGGGTTCCTCTTTGCCCTCTGACATGGATAATTTGTACTTTCTTTGTTTTAAAAAAATTTGATCACTTGAGCTAGGCTTTCATTATTTTTATTGATCTTTTAAAATAATTTGCTTTCAAATATACTGATTTTTCTCTCTATTGTCTGTCTGTTTTCTATTATTGATTGCTGCTCCACTGTTTTTCTTTCTACTTATTTGGGATTTAGGTTATTCTCCATTATTTTTTGCTTCTATGATTGCCATTTAGGTCATTGCGTATAATCTTTCTTGTTTCCTAATTCTAACATTTTACACCATAATATTTCCTCTAAAGCTCCAATCTAGCTGAGTTCCAAGAGTTTTTGATGTTATTATATTTGATATGCCAAGTTAACTTTATTTCTTCTACTGGTGTATTTTGAGCTCTTTGGATACTATTGTTTTTTTTTTTCTGTCATTTTAGGGCCCCGCCCATAGCATATGTACGTTCCCAGGCTAGGGGTGGAATTGGAGTGATAGCCGCTGTCCTACGCTACAGCTATAGCCATGCCAGATCCAAGCTGCGTCTGCAGCCTTCACCACAGCTCCCAGCAATGCTGGATCCTTAACCCACGGAGCAAGGCCAGGGATCAAACCTGTGTCCTCATGGATACTAGTCAGATTGGTTTCTGCTCAGCCTTGATGGGAACTCCAATTCTGAGCTCTTCGGAAAGAGAGACATTGTCTTATTAATATATATCCCGCACTTACCACAGTGCTTATTAGAGAGTAATACTTAATGACTCCTAAAGTAAACAGTATCTTCCCTTGCCAATGTTCTCTGCTCTCAGGGCCCTTCTCAGAGCTGCTCTGTCTCAGGTCATTTTGTTCTCAGGTAGCATAGAAAGTCCTCTCTGCACTAAGAGGCTGGGTCGCTTGTAGCTCACATCCCTTCTCAGCTATTCAGGACATTCTTAGTCTTGATTTGCACTGTCAGCCATAAACATATAACATACTCAAGATCTTTTCGTAATCAACAGTAAAAAAACACTTTAAGGAAATACCCACAGCTGCATAAATTGAAAATAAACAGATTGGTATTCTCTCCCTTTAAAACCTTAATTCAAATTAAGCCTTTTTCCTTAATTCAAATTATTTCTTACACAACCTCCCCATGAACCAAGCAATGTATTGTCCACCACAGTTAACACACTTATTTCCACACTGCAATAATACAATTTATTTCTCTGAAAAAGTGCAAGAGAAATATGTTACTCTTTTGGGATTTATTGGCATTAAGGACAAGTAATGGAAAGAAAGAATCACAGTGTTTCCTAATTAATATTTCATTAACATTTTCTAAAATCTAAAATCTCACAATAGCCTTACTTCCGCAGTCGGTTGCTTTAGACAAGCTCCATTTTATGCTGCCAAGTCATGAACTGCATAGAGGTTTGCATAGAAAAGCTTCCTTGCTCTCCAGATGTACCGGTAGATCTGTGGCTTCTTGAGCATCC
>PVHT020000173.1:22280818-22299017 GCA_004024745.2 Catagonus wagneri | reverse complement strand
TTAGCTCAGTTTGCATCTCTGCAAATGAGTTTTCTAGCTTTTCTTGGCTCCTCCTTATGATTTCTAGCTCCTTTCTAAAGGACTCTGCATTGCTGTTTGCATCTTCTCTTAATTTCTGGATATTCAGCCTTAATTCTTCAAGTATTTTCATTATCTCCCTTCTGAACTCCATTTCTGACAGACTACAGAGGTCAGTTTCGTTGCAGGCTGCTTTAAAAGACTTGTCCTGTTCTTTTAACTGGGAATGGTTTTTGAGCTTCTTCATCTTGTTTGTGGTTTTCTTTTTCTGTGAGTTTGGGGAGGCCATGCTGTAGACTTGGAAGGCTACTTCTAGGGAGGAGCTCCCCTTTGTATTTTTTGGTGGGGTTACTATTTATTTTTGGTGTAGGAGTTTGACTATTTTCTTTGGAATGAGCCGGCTGTTATCTCAGTGGTACTCTGAGTGTTCTCTGTGAGAGTGTAGGAATGAATGGCTAAAGTCTACAGTGGGAGCCTCGTCTCTACGCTCTCAATTGCAGGAAGGTGGCGCTGTCCACTCCTAGTTGCGCAGCCCTGGGAAGTGATCGCAAGCTCTATGCAGATCTGCCAGGTGTCTTAAGCATTTGGCAGTAGCAGCAGCAGGAAGTATGATTTCCCCTGGGAGTGAGAGCTGTGGGAAACTAGTGTTCGATTGCAAAGTCCTCTTTGAGGTGACTGGAACCACAAGCGGTACCCGTCAGAGGCTGGCTCAGCAGGCTGACGTTTGGTCCGCCCTTGCGCTGATGCTTTCTCGTCTGTTGGGGCGGGCGGCAGCGGATGGCGCCGGCCCTGCTCCTCTGCGAAAGCTAGCTCCGTGTGGTCACGTACTGCTCCGCCCGCCAGAGCTACCAACTCTGTGGGCTGATGCAGTCGCCTAGGTCCGTGGACCGGCCCAGGGCCCCGCCAACCCCCCTGATGCTGGCTGGCGCAGGCGCCTGGGTCCACAACCTGGCACCGCGCTCCGCCCACAGGCTTCAAGGCACGGCTCCGCTCCCGCTGCCGCAGCTGCAGCCTCCACTGGCTCCTCCCCACTTCTGCTCTCTTTGGCGGGTCACCGTCGCCCTGCCCTGCGCGCTAGTTCAAGTTGCTTCCTATGGTGGCCAGCCCCTCCTCCTCTCCTCTTCCCTAACAATGGAGGCTTGCCTCCCCTGCGGGACCAGACTTCCTCGGTTCCCTCAGTCCTGGTTTTGCTCTCCACAAATCCTAGAATATCGCTGTTCTTTGTCCTATTCCCACAACCACCGCGGCCACCGACGTCTGCCCTCTCACAGTGACTAACCTTAGGAACCTGTGTCTTAGCTCCCAGGCTGTGGTGTCTGCGCCAGTATTCAGGTCTCTAACTCCGATTTTCCTGTCTCAATCCAGCTGCTGCGTTTTTCTCAGGCTTTGATGTCCCTTTAGTTCTCTTGGTCATTGATCCGCTGATCGTTGTTTAGGTTTCTTCCCAGGAAACTTTTCTTTTTCACAGCTCCCTCCCTGGAGTGCTGGTTATGGTCCTAATTGCTTTTCTCTCTCACCCTTTTTTTTTTCCTTCAGTTGTTCTACCCAGTTATTTCAAGGGTTTCTTGCAGTTTTTGGAGGTTTAAATTAATCAGCATTCAGATGATGATTTGTCCAACTTGTTTTATATTTAGATGCGTTTTATGATGTATTTGTGGGAGAGGGTGAGCGCGACCTCTTACTCCTCCGCCATCTTGCCACAGTCTGCAAGTGTCTTTTTGAAAGAAGGTTTTGTCCAGATATATGCCCAAGAGTGGGATTGCTGGGTCATATGGTAGTTCTGTGTATAGTTTTCTAAGGTACTTCCATTCTGTTTTCCATAGAGGTTGTACAAGCTTACATTCCCACCAACAGTGAAGGAGGGTTTCCATTTCTCCACACCCCCTCAAGCATTTATTTTTTGTGGACTTATTAATCATGGCCATACTGACTGGTGTGAGGTGGTATCTTGTGGTAGTTTTGATTTGCATTTCTCTGATAATCAGGGATGTTGAGCATTTTTTTCATGTGCTTGCTGGCCATCTGCATCTCTTCTTTGGAGAAATGTCTATTCAGGTCCTTTGTCCATTTTTCAATTGTGTTGTTGGCCTTTTTGCTGTTGAGTTGTATAAGTTGTTTGTATATTTTAGAGATTAACCCCTTGTCAGTTGCATCATTTGACACTATTTTCTCCCATTCTGTAAGTTGTCTTTTAGTTTTCTTTTTGGTTTCCTTTGCTGTGCAAAAGCTTGTCAGCTTGATCAGGTCCCATTGGTTTATCTTTGCTTTTATTTTTGTTGCTTTGGGAGACTGACCTGAGAAAACATTTGTAAGGTTGATGTCAGAGAATGTTTTGCCAATGTTTTCTTCCAGGAGTTTAATGTTGTCTTGTCTTATATTTAGCCATTTTGAGTTTATTTTTGTGCGCGGTGTGAGGGTGTGTTCTAGTTTCATTGATTTGTGTGCGGCTGTCCAGGTTTCCCAGCAATACTTACTGTAAAGACTGTCTCTTTCCCATTTTATGTTCTTGCCTCCTTTGTCAAAGATTAATTGACCATAGAAGTCTGGTTTTATTTCTGGGTTCTCTATTCTGTTCCATTGGTCTGTATGTCTGTTTTGGTAACAGTACCACACTGTCTTGATTACTGTGGCCCTGTTAATATTGCCTGAAGTCTGGGAGAGTTATGCCTCCTGCTTGGTTTGTTTCCTCAGAATTGCTTTGGTGATTCTGGGTCTTTTGTTGTTCCATGTACATTTTTGGATTGTTTGTTCTAGTTCTGTGAAGAATGTCGTGGGTAATTTGATAGGGATTTCATAGAATCTGTAGATTGCTTTGGGCAGTATGGCCATTTTTACAATATTAATGTTTCTGGCCCATGAGCATAGAATTTCCTTCCATTTCTTTGTATCTTCTTTGATTTCTTTGATTAATGCTTTGTAGTTCTCTGCATATAAGTCTTGCACCTCCTTGGTCAGGTTTATTCCCAGGTGTTTGATTTTTTGGGGTGCAATTTTAAAAGGTATTGTATTTTTGCTTTCATTTTCTAATATTTCATTATCAGTATACAGAAATGTGATTGATTTCTGAAGGTTAACCTTATATCCTGCTACTTTGTTGAATTTGTTGATCAGTTCAAGTATTCTGGGGTTGAGTCCTTGGGGTTTTCTATATATAGTATCATGTCATCTGCATACAGTGATAGTTTTACCTCTTATCTTCCTATTTGGATGCCTTTTATTTCTTTTGTTTGTCTGATTGCTGTAGGTAGGACTTCTAATACTATGTTGAATAACAGTGTTGAGAGTGGGCATCCTTGTCTGGTTCCAGATTTTAGTGGGAAGGCTTTCAGCTTTTCTCCATTGAGTATTATATTTGCTGTGGGTTTGTCATAAATGGCTTTTATTATGTTAAGATATGTTCTCTCTATACCCACTTTGGTAAGAGTTTTGATCATGAATGGATATTGGATTTTGTCTGATGATTTTTCTGCATCTATTGAGATGATCGTGTGGTTTTTGACTTTTCCTTTGTTAATGTGTATGACATTGATTGATTTGCACATGCTGAACCATCCTTGTGCACCTGGAATGAATTCTACCTGGTCGTGGTGTATGATCTTTTTTATACGTTATTGGATTTGGTTGGCTAATATTTTATTGAAAATTTTTGCATCTATATTAATCAAAGATACTTGCCTATAGTTTTTTCATGGTATCTTTGTCTGGTTTTGGAGTTGAGGTGATGGTGGCATAGAATGTCTTTGGGAGTGTTCCTTCTTCTTCAACATTTTGGAAAAGTTTAAGGAGAATGGGTATGAGTTCCTCTTTGTATGTTTGGTAGAATTAGCCTGTGAAGCCATCTGGTCCCAGACTTTGATTTGTAGGGAGTGTTTTTATGACATACTCAATTTCATTTCTACTGATCGGTCTGTTTAGTTGATCTATTTCTTCTTGATTCTGTTTTGGCAGGGTGTAAGTCTCTAAAAAGTTGTCCATTCATCTAGGTTGTCAAATTTGTTGGCATGCAATTGTTCATAGTATCCTCTCACGTTTTTGTGTATTTCTGTAATATCCGTTGTGACTACTTCTTTTTCAATTCTCATTTTGTTTATTTGGGTTTTTTCTCTCCTCTTAGTGAGTCTAGCCAGAGGTTTGTCAATTTTGTTTCCCTTTTCAAAGGACCAGCTCTTGGTTTTATTGATTTTTTTCTATTGTTTTTTGAATCTCTATTTTATTGATTTCCTCTCTAATCTTTATGATTTCTTTCCTTCTGCTGACTCTAGATTTTTGTTGTTGTTGTTCTTTTTCTAATTCATTTTAGTGGTGGGTTAAGTTGTCAATTTGAGATTTTTCTTCTTTTTTGAGAAAGGCCTGTATTGCTATGAATATGCCTCTGAGCATTGCTTGTATTTCTGTTAGTAGTTGTTGTAGGTACTTGGGTGCTCCTATATTAGGGGCATATATATTGATGATTGTAATATCCTTTTCTTAAATTGGTCCTTTAACCATTAAAGAGTGTCCTTCTTTGTCTTTCTTTATGACCTTCATCTTAAAGTCTATTTTGTCTGATATGAGTATTGCCACTCCTGCTTTTCTTTCTTGTCCATTGGCATTAAATATCTTTTCCCTTCCCCTCACTTTCAACCTATATATGTCCTTTGCCCTAAGGTGAGTCTCTGTAGATAGCAGATTGCAGGTTTTTGCTTTTTTATCCAGTTTGCCACTCTGTGTCTTTTGATTGGAGCATTCAGTCCATTGACATTTAAGGTAGTTATTGATAGATATGTATTCATTGCCATTTTATATCTTGTTTTCCAGTTGATTCTATGTTTCTCTTTTCTTCCTTTCTTGTTTTGATTGGATAGTTTCCATTTTTTTTATTCTTGAGTGCTTTCCTTTTCAGTATTTGTGGATGTGACATTCTGTTTTGATTTGTGGTTGCCCTGTTTTTTAAGTATGTTAACACCTTCTAATATCTGCTTGCTTTAGCCTGATAGCCAAATAGGCTCAAACACATCATTAATTAAAAAAAAATTTAAAGTCATATTTTCTCTCCCCATAATGTATGATTTTGTTGTTTTTTTAATTTTTTAAGCTGTTCGTGTTTAGATCTGTATGCGGGCTTATTTGAATGGTTGCTTTCCATTTGTGGTTTCCTCCACTCTATTGCTTTTTACCTTTGTTTTTAAAAGGAACCCTTTCAGTGTTTCTTTTAGAAAGGATTTAGTAATGCTGAACTCCTTTAGCTTTTGTTTGTTGGAGAAATTCTTTATTTCCTATTCTATTTTAAATGATGTTCTTGCCATGTAGAGTATTCTAGGTTGCAAAATTTTTCCTTTCAGCACTTTAAATATATCTTGCCACTCCCTTCTGGCCTGTATTGTTTCTGTAGAGAAATCAGCTGATAGCCTTATGGAGGATCCCTTATAACTAATGCTTTGCTTTTCTATTGCTGCCTTTAGGATCCTCTCCTTATCTTTAATTTTTGCCATTTTTAATATAATATGTCTTGGTGTGGGCCTGTTTGGGTTCAGCTTGTTTGGGGCCGTCTGTGCTTCCTGTATCTTGATGTCAGATTCCTTTAGATTTGGAAAGTTTTCAGACATAATTTCTTCAAATATATTTTCAATTCCCTTTTCTTTTTCTTCTTCTGGAATTCCTATTATGCGTTGATTGGGCTGCTTTATGTTATCCCATAGATCTCTTATAGATCTGCTTTTATGTTTTTTCATTTGATTTTCTGTCTACTGTCCTGATGGGTGATTTCCATTATTCTATCTTCCATGTCACCAATTCATTTCTCTGAATTATTCAATCTGCTCTTTATTGCCTTTAGCTCAGTTTGCATCACTGCAAATGAGTTTTCTAGCTTTTCCTGGCTCCTCCTTATATTTTCTAGTTCCTTTCTGAGGGACTCTGCATTGCTGTTTGTGTCTTCTCTTAATTCCTTGATACTCAGCCTTAATTCCTCAAGTGAAAAGCCTCCCTTCTGAACTCCATTTCTGTCAGACTGCAGAGGTCTGTTTCATTGATGACTGCTTTAGATGACTTCTGTCGCTTTAACCGGGAATCGTTTCTGAGCTTCTTCATCTTGCTTATGCTCTTGTTTTTCTGTGAGTTTGGGGAAGCCACACTGTAGTATTGTAAGGCTACTTCTAGGCAACAGCACCCCTTTGTATTTTTGGTGGGGTTATTATTTATTTTTGGTGTGGGAGTTTGAATATTTGATGTCTCTTTCTTTGGTGTGAGCAGGTGCTCTGTGTGTTTTCAGGGAGAAGGAAGCAATGGGTAGGGACAGCAGTTGGTGCCTGATCTCTGGGCTCTCAACAGCAGCAAGGACCTGCAGGAAGGTGGCACTGACTACTCCTAGTTGCAGGGCCCTGGAAAGTGGTATTGAGCTCTAGGCAGATCTACCAGGTGTCCAGAGCATTTGGCAGTAGCAGCAGCAGGATGTGTGAGTTCCCAGGGGAATGAGAGCCATAATGGCTAGTGTTTGATTGCAGTGCCCTCCTCTGAGGAGATTGGAACCGCAGGTGTTCAAGGACTGCTAGTGGTCAAGCGGGCCATGTTCATCTCTAGAGCCAGGGATAACTGTGGTGGTTTGCC
Source organism: Catagonus wagneri (assembly GCA_004024745.2). Classification (NCBI taxonomy): domain Eukaryota; kingdom Metazoa; phylum Chordata; class Mammalia; order Artiodactyla; family Tayassuidae; genus Catagonus; species Catagonus wagneri. The sequence continues at coordinate 22,292,414 of PVHT020000173.1, read as the reverse complement.
CCCTCCACCTGTAGACCATGCATGAAGCAACCTGTCTCACTTAGCCCACATAGGAGGTACTGTACAGGTTGTTCCTAGTTGCAGGGTCCTGGGAAGTGATAGAGATCAGGCATATGGGTACTGCCTAGAGCACTTAGCAGTGGGAGCAGCAGGGCTGGTGTGTTCCCAGGAGTTTAAGAGTACCCACAAGTGCTGTTCAGTCCCAATGCCCTCCTCTGGTGCCCTTGAGGTGACTGGGGCTGCAAGTGGTGCCTGTTCATGGACCCCTAGTGGTAATGTGCCATTCCCATCTCTGGAGCCAGAGATAACTGTGGTGGTTTCCCTCTGCCTCCTATAGACCGTGCAGGAAGTACTTCATCCTGCTTAGCCCCTATAGGATGTGCTACTCAAGGTACTCTGTGTTACATTTTCCTGGGAAGGGACAAGTGTCTGGGCACTGCCCGGAATGTTTGGCAGTGGCGTCTGCAGTGCGGGTGTTCTCCCGGGGTAGTGAGAGCAACATCAGAAAGTGTTCCATCATAGTTTCCTTCTCTGAGGTTCCCTCTGAGGTGGTTGGAGCTGCAAGTGATTTTTGTTCAGGTATCCCCTGTGGCGGTGGGCCACACCCACCTCTGGAGTCAGGGATAACTGAGGTGGTTTGCTCCTGCCCCCTGCAGGTCACCAGGAAGCACCCTGTAGCACTGAGACCACACAGGAGATGCTGTACTAGCTGCACCTAGTTGTATGGCCTTGGGAGGGGACAGTGCACAAGTGTCTGGGTGCTGCCCTGTGGGTTTGGCAGTGGCAGCTGCAGGGCGGGTGTGTTCCCAGGGGAGTGATAGCAACAGGGTCTGGTGCTTGGTAGGCCCTGTGTTGCACTTGGCCCCCTGATGCCCTTAGCCCACACTAGAGGTGCCTAGCCACTGGTAGCCTGCATAAGAAGTTCCCAATCTCTGGTATAGGAGCAAAAGTCTTATGGATGGTTGCACCAGAGATGGCAGACAACCGTGGGCAAGCAAGCGGCCTCGGTGTTGCAGGCAGTCTGCACCCCAAGAAGCCTGGTCCTCAGCGGTGTAGCAAGCTGCTTTCCGTCATGGGTGAGCTGTGCCCAGGGACGCCTGATCGATTGGGGCAAGCTAGCAGGTGGCTTCTGGTCCCTGGCAGCACTGGGGGCCTGTGTCCAGAAGACGCCAGGACCACAGCGGTATAGCAAGCGGCCTCCAGCTGCTGGCGGTTTGCACTTGAGTCGTCCTGCCCTCTGTGAGCTCCCTCCAGCTGCTGGAGGTTTGTGCTTGATCCGCCCCACCCTCTGTGCATGCTCTGGTGCAAGGAGTTTCCTATGTGGTCAGCCCCTTCTCCTCCCATCCTCCCCAACAATAGAGCCTTGCCTTTTTTGCAGGTCTGGACCTTGTCCTGTGTTCCCTCTGCCCTGGCATTCCACTCTCCAGTTCGTAGGGTTTCGTTCCCCTGCCCATGGTGTGCTGCTCCTTAGCCCTTTAGGCTGTCTCCACACCACCAACCCCAGCCCTCTCCCAGGGGACTGACCTCCAGAGCCTAAGTCTCAGCTCCCAGCCCCCGCCCAAGTGTCCCAGGCTGTGGTGTCTGTGCTGTTGTTCAGATGATCTGTGAGGCTCTCACTCCGCTTTGCCGTTCTCAGTCAAGCTGCTGCGCTTTTCTCGGGCTTTGAGGTCCCTCTGGCTCAGCTGATATTTCTGTTGGTGGCTTCCCGGGGTGTGGGTTCCTTTCTCCTTCACAGCTCCCTCCCTGGAGTGCTGGTGCTGCCCTGATTCCTTCTCTCTCTCTCTCTCTCTCTCTCTCTCTCTCTTTTTTTTCTGTTGTTCTACCCAGTTATCTCAAGAGTTCTTGCCCTTTTTGGAGGTTTAAGTTCTTCCACCAGCATTCAGTTGATGTTCTGTTTTACATGTAGATGTGTTTTTTTTTTTTGGATGTGTTTGTGGAAGAGGGTGAGTGTGACCTCTTACTCCTCTGCCATCTTGCCGCCTCTCCCCCCATCTGACTTCTTAGAGCTACCTTGCCCTCTGACTTCTGTGTATTCAGGTATTTGAAGTTTAGAGTTGTATAAAAATTAATTTGCCTAGGGTTGTCGGACATCATCATCACATACCTCTACATTAAAACCTTCAGAGGTTTGCCATAGTCTTAAAAGAAATTTGACATTAATCTGTCTGATGATGAGTCATCCGTGAAAATTTGTTTGTGTTATTGCATGCTCAGCTTTAAAGGAGCTTCATTTTCTGAAATTCAAACAAATATCATAGTAAATGTATGTATGACCTGCAAGACTCTCAATCCTATTGCCTTTGATAAAGGCCAGGCTCAAGTTAGCCATCATGAGAAACTAGACATGGCTCTTGGGGTGGTGCTTATGGTAACTTTGTATATGGCCCCAGTTTTTCTCTAAAAACTTGATAGCACAATATCTAAATTTTTTGGAAAAAACAGATATTGGATTCATGGCTGTTAAAATTTCTGGCTATAGATGATACCTTGCATGAGACATGTTGCACTCAATCACTGACTTAGAAAGAAATAGTAGTATAAATAATCTTGTATGTAAAATAATCCAAAGCAGGCTTTATTTGATATTAGAATGCAAATTAGCAGCTTCACATGTAGTTGTTCTAAGGAAGCAAGCTCACTCATTCAGAAATGAAGACTCCTTGATGATGTTAGGCATTACCTGGTTTCTGCTTCTCCACAGAATGCCTTCTGCCATTTTGCTCCAGGTAGAGACTGAGTAGCACCTACTCTAGATGGATGGAGAGCATTGTGCTGGTGATAGAGGCCCACCAAGGCTGGTTTTGGCTTTGGGAATGGCCATTCCCTCACAGCTTAGGTTGTTTCTACCCCAGGTTCAACCCCAAGCAGTGCAAATAAGTAGGTAAGGAGAAACAGGTAGTAGACACAGGTCCCTGTGATCTCCCTGGTTCTTCAACAAAATCCCCCAAAGTTCGGTTGGTGTGACCCATATGGAATGGAGAATCTTCTAGGTCAGGGCGGCTCTGCAGGGGCACATGCCATTATACCGCTAGGCTGAGAATGTGACACGTTGGCATGGATGGGCTACCTACTACCAGGTAAAGGTTGCATGCCCTTATTCTTACTGACTCCGCCTACCGAAGGGATCATTCAAATGGTTTTGTTTCTAATTTTGGGGGCACAGAATTCACCAGCAAGTTTCCATTGCATCTTCCTTTGAACTCTGTCTAACATGAGTGAGGGTCAGAATGTGGACCTCCATCTTTCTGAGGCCTGGATGGCCAACCTGAGACTGTATTTGCCATTCCTGTTGTGGCTGGGGTTGGGTATGTGGTAAATGCTCACTGATAAGCAATGAGTGATACCAAGAGTACAAGAGGTACAAGAACCTGGATTCTTAAAGATGTAAGAGAGCCAGTGATCCAGTCAGTCCTGCAATAATTGGTTCTGGTCTCCTGCTGTGTGAGATAATAACACATGGCCTCACTGCTTTAGCACTTGGATTCAGCTGAAAGCATGCAAATGAATACTAAGGAGGCCAGTCCAACTTTGGGCTTCTTGTCAGGGTTTCACCCAGGGCAAAGACAGCTGATTTAGACCTTTTCAGCATTTACAGACTTAACTCTTTTGCCAAATGTGTTTTAAATTTAGCCTGTCTCCTTCCTGCTGTTGTTAGAGCAGATGTTTTATTGTCCTGTCAGTGGAGAAAAACTCTGTGATATGCTGAGTGTTATTTTGCAGATCTTTCCAGCTACTTCTATTCCAGTATTAATTAATCTCTAGAACTTTAAGACTTTCTTCACAGATCCTATTTTATAACCCTTTAAATTGAACCCAGTGCAGCTAATTATATTGTAGTCTAATTGCTCTTTTTTTTCTTTCTTAAATTATACTTAAAAAAACTTCTAGGCTTGAAAAACTTGGGAGTGGATAATTGTTCTAACGTGACTTCCAAACTCCACAATTGCCCTAAGTTAGGAAAGGCCTGTAAAAATTAATACATAGAAATCTCAATTAAATAGTCAGGAAACCAGAAGGGGGAGCTCTCAGGCCCTGTGACAATAGCAAAGTCCAGTAAAAGGAAGACTCCTTTCTTTCCTGGCAAGGACTCCACCAATGAAAGCCTTGGACTTTTGTAGAGCTGTCCCCTTTCCTCCTTGATGAAAATGCTCTCCTTCTCTTGCCCTGTGGGGCCTTATATGTGCCTCACCATGATTGCAGACCCTGAATTGCAATTCTCTGCTGATCCTGAATAAAAGCAAACTTGCTAGAGAAGTAACTGACAGTCTACTTGTTTTAGGTCAACAGGCCCTTTTAGCTTTGAAAAACAACCCTATGGAGGCCCTTCTGTCTTCTACCTCTCCCTGGGGGCAAAGATAATGTGACATGTTTTAGGTTTTTGTAACTTCCAGGGACCAAATTTTGTTATCTAGTTCTGAGTAACAAATCATACACAAATTAATGGCCTAAAACTGGAATAATTAATTTGGTTCTCAAACCCATGATGTGGGTTTAGATGGGTGGTGCTAGCTTACCTTTGCAAAGAGTGATGACAGGTGGGGTGTCTTCTATGCTAACTCAGTCATCTCGTTATTAAATTGGTGCTGGCTAATGGTTAGGAGCCCAGCCAATGTTTGTTGTTGGTTGGACGCTTGATTCCTCTCTAGAAAGGCTCCTCTGTGGAGCTTCTTGAGCTGTTTCATAGCATGGTGGCTGGATTCAAATGCTCTAAGAATAGATTCTCTGGAGTTCCCATCCTGGCTCAATGGTAATGAACCCTACTGGTATCCATGAGGATGCGGGTTCGATCCCTGGCCCTTCTCATTGGGGTAAGGATCTGAAGTTGCCGTGAGCTGCAGTGAAGGTGGCTGTAGTGATATGGCTAAGATCCCACGTTGCTGTGGCTGTGGTGTAGGGTAGCAGCTGCAGCTCCAGTTAGACCCCTAACCCGGGAACTTCCATATGCTGACCATGGGTGCAGCCCTAAAAAGACAAAAAATAAAAAGCAAAAACAAACACAAATGCTCTGAAAGGAAGAGGAAGCTCTCAATGTCTTAAATAGAGCATCATTTCTACTGTATTCTATTGATCAGTGAGTCCCAACATCTGCTCAATTCAAAAGGATGGGATGTAGCAAAAGCAAAAAAGAATTTGCAGCTATATTTACCAAATAGAAGGTATTCATTTTATGTAGATTTTAAAACCAAGAAAATGGAAACACAACAGTTAACTTTCTCAAGGTCAAACTGTCTGAAAGTATAGAGCTAAGATTTTAATGTAGGTGATATTTTTACAGAGTCCAAAGGAAAACTTTTTATAGCAGACTGCTATGGTTTAATTTTGAGTTCACCAGCCAAAGCTTGAAGAGAACAAAGTCTTGGAATATATATAGGAAGCACTCCTATATTTTGGTCATTGAAGACTACTTTTATTCTAGTGTGGTGATGTAACAAACATTTAACAGTTGTTAATTTTTTTTTTGGTCTTTTTGCCTTATCTAGGGTCGCACCCGTGGCATATGGAGGCTCCCAGGCTAGGGGTCTAACAGGAGCTGTAGCTGCTGGCCTACGCCACAGCCACAGCAACGCGGGATCCGAGCCACGTCTGCAACCTACACCACAGCTCACGGCAACGCCGGATCCTCAACTCACTGAGCAAGGCCAGGGATTGAACCCACAACCTCATGGTTCCTAGTCAGATTCGTTAACCACTGAGCCACAATGGGAACTCCTTTTACACATTTTAAATTCCCATTATCTTTAATTTGTTTTAACTTGGTAAGAGGGAAAAACCTGTCTAGAGCAAAAGAGGCTAACTTTTCAATGAATCTAATTTCCCACAGGCTGTTCTGCCAGGTTCACCAACATTGGAGTCAGTTTACCATGGACATTTCCTGATTGAGCAGAATTTACCATGGGCATTTTCTTAATTATTTAACTATAATTGATTTACAATATTCTGTCAATTTCTGCTATACAGTAAAGTGATCCAGTTATACGTACGCATATACATTGTTTTTCTCACATTATCCTCCATCATCTTCCATCACAAGTTATTAAATATAGTTCCCTGTGCTATACAGCAGGACATTATTGCTTATCCACTTCAAATGATATAGTTTGCATCTACTAACCCCAAACTCCCAGTCCATCCCACTCCATCCCCCTCCCTCTTGGCTACCATAAGTCTATTATTCCCTGTGTCCATGAGTTTATTTCCTTTTTGCAGATAGGTTCTTTTCTGCAGATAGGTTCATTTCTGACATATATTAGATTCCAGATATAAATGATATCATATGGTTTTGTCTTTTTCTTTCTGACTTAATTTCACTTAGTGTGAGAGGCTCTAGTTCCATCCATGTTGCTGCACGTGACATTACTTTGTTCTTTTTTTTGGCTGAGGAGTATTCCATTTTGTATATATACCACATTTCTTAGTCCAGTCATCTGTCGATGGACATTTAGGTTGTTTCCATGTCTTGGTAATTGTGAACAGTGCTGCAGTTAACGTAGGGGTGCATGTATTTTTTCAGTGGAAGTTTTGTCCAAATATATGCTAAAGAGTGGGATTGCTGTATCTTATGGTAGCTCTCTGTATAGTTTTCTGCGTTACCTTTCCATACTGTTTTCCACAGTGGTTGTACCAATTTACATTCATAGCAACAGTGTAGGAGGCTTCTCTTTTCTCCACACCCTCTCCAGCACTTATTTGTAGACTTACTAATGGCCATTCTGACTGGATGAGGTGGTACCTCATAGTAGTTTTGATATGAATTTCTCTAAAAATTATGCTGAGCATTTTTTCATGAGCCTTTGGCCGTCTGTACATCTTCTTTGGAGAAATGTCTATTCAGGTCTTTTGCCCATTTTTCAATTGAGTTTTTCTTTTTTTTTGCTGTTGAGTTGTATGAGTTGTTCATATATTTTAGAGATTAAGCCCTTGTTTGCATTGTTTGAAACATTTTCTCTAATTCCATAGGTTGTCTTTTCATCATCTTTTTTTATGGTTTTCTTTACTGTGCAAAAGCTTTTAACTTTGGTTAGGTCCCTTTGGTTTATTTTTATTTTTATTTCTATTGCTTTGAGAGACTGATCTAAGAAAACATTTGTACAGTTTATGTCAGAGAATGTTTTGCCTACATTCTCTTCTAGGAGTTTTATGGTGTCTTGTCTTACATTTAAGTCTTTAAGCCATGTTGAGTTTATTTTTGTGCATGGTGTGAAGTTGTGTTCTAGTTTCATTGATGTACATGCAACTCTCCAGTTTTCCCAGCACCGCTTTCTGAAGAGGTGGTCTTTTCCCCATTTTATATTCTTGTCTCTTTAGTTAAAGATTAATTGACCATAGGTGCCTGGCTTTATATCTGGCTTTGTGTGTCTGTTTTGGGACCAATACCACACCATTTTGATTACTGCAGCTTTATAATACTGTCTAAAGTCTGGAAGAGTTATGCCTCTTGCTTGGTTTTTATTCCTCAGGATTGCTCCCAAATCCAAACTTTACTCTGTATTATCAATTTCAGTAAGTGGCATTTAAATTTTTGGATTGTTCTAGTTCTATGAAAATTGTCATGGGTATTTTGATAGGGATTGCATTGAATCTGTAGATTGCTTTGGGTAGTATGGCCATTTTAATGATATTAATTCTTCTAATCAAAGATCATGGAATATCTTTCCATTTCTTTGAATCCTATTTAATTTCTTTGATAAATGTTTTATAGTTCTCAGCATATAAGTCTTTCACCTCCTTAGCCAGGTTTACTCCTCGGGATTTAATTTTCTTAGGTGCAATTTTGAAAGGTATTGTATTTTTATATTTATTTTCCAATATTTCATTGTTTGGTATACAGAAATGCAACCAATTTCTGAATGTTAATCTTGTATCCTGCTACTTTGCTGAATTCATTGATCAGTTCCAGTATTTTTTGTGTGGACTCCTTAGGGTTTTTTATATACAGTGTCATTTTTTATATATAGTATCATTTCATCGGCATAGAATGACAATTTACCTGTTTTCTTCCAATTTGTTTTTATTAATAATTATTTTTTCCATTATAGTTGGTTGACAGTGTTCTGTAAGATTCTACTGTACAGCAAAGTGACAGTGTTCTGTCAATTTCTACTGTATTGCAAAGCAACCCAGTAATACATAATATAAACATTCTTTTTCTCACATTATCCTCCATTATGTTCCATCACAAGTGACTAGATATAATTCCCTGTGCTATATAGCAGGACTATTCTCTTCCAATTTGGATACCTTTTATTTCTTTTATTTGACTGATTGATGTGGATAGGACTTCCAATACTACATTGAATAAAAGTGGTGAGAGTGGGCTTCCTTGTCTTGTTCCAGATTTTAGCAGGAAGGTTTTCAGATTTTCTCTGTTGAGTATTATATTGGCTGGGGGTTTGTCATAAATGGCTTTGATTGTGTTATGGTATGTTCCCTCTATACCCACTTTGGTAAGAGTTTTTATCATGAATGGATGTTGGATTTTGTCAAATGCTTTTTCTGTGTCTATCGAGATGATCATGTGGTTTTTGACATTCTTTTGTTAAAATGTGGTGTATGATATAGGTTGATTTGTGTATACTGACCCATCCTTGTGAACTTGGTATGAATCCTACTTGGTCATGTTGCATCCAACGTCGCGAGAAACAGATGTCTGGAGACTTTCAGGACTCAAAAAGATGTTACTTTATTGGTCAAAGTTTTTAACCTGTCCAGGGGCGAACTCTCGGAGACTTTTAGGACTTAAAAAGGTGTTATTTTATTGGCCAAAGCTTTTAACCTGCGCAGGGGCGAACTTTCGGTGTGTCCTGAGACACAATGTTCGCAGGAGCTGTAAATGAGAGTCGCGCCTAACCTGCGCAGGGGCGAACTCTCGGTGTGTCCTGAGACACAGTGCTCACAGGAGCTGTAGATGAAAGTTGCGCCTAACGTTTACAGCTAAGCCCTTTTATAGACGCAAGCAAGCAGTTAACAGAAGCAGATGTAGCGGTTAGTGATTGGCTATTATTGGTGTGCGTGGGACTTCTGAATGTTGCAGACCAGGGGGGATGGAAAATTTCCTAAATGGTAATCTGTTATGTCTCATCCAGTTTTTATCGACATTTTATTGTGAATCACTTTCCTGACACTTCATTGTAAATCACTTTCCTGTTTTCCTAACTTTAACATTCCACATAACTTTCTTATCATAACCCCTCTCTTGCAACACCCTTCTCAGAACCTCTCGTTACTTTATCATAACCCTTCTCTTGTAACACCCTTCTCTCATAACCTTTCTTACAACATACACGACTCTTATATGACTTTCTTTGTTCCTCTGACTTTAACATCAACATAGACACATGACTCTCATATGACTTTCCTTGTTCCTCTGACTTTAACAGTCATAGTGTATGATCTTTTTTTGTGTTGTTGGATTCAATTGCCTAAATTTTGTTGAGAATTTTTGTATCTATATTAATCAAATATAATGCCGTATAATTTTCTTTTTTGATCGTGTCTCTGGTTTTGATATTAGGGTGATGGTGGCTTCATGGAATGTCTTTGGGAGTGTTCCTTCTCAACCTTTTGGAAAGGTTTAAGAAGGATTAAGTTCTTTTTTGTATGTTTGTAATTCACCTGTGAAACCAGCTGGTCCTGGACTTTGATTTGTAGGGAGTGTTTTTATTACATATTCAATTTAGTTTCTAATGATTGGTCGGTTCAGTTGATCTATTTCTTCTTGATTCAGTTTTGATGGGCTGTAAGTCTCTAGAAAGTTGTCCGTTTCTTCTAGGTTGTAAGATTTGTTGGCATGTAGTTACTCATAGTATTCTCGTACAGTTTTTTGTATTTCTGCAGTGTCCTTTGAAATTTCTCCTCTTTCATTTCTTTGTATATTGGAATTCTTTCTCTCCTCTTTTTGGTGAGTCTGGCCAGAGGCTTGTCAATTTTTTTTTACCCTTTCAAAGAACCAGCTCTTGGTTTTTATTGATTTTTTTTTTGGATTGCTTTTTGAACCTCTATTTTATTGATTTCCTCTTTGATACTTATGGTTTCCTTCCTTCTGTTGACTTGACATTTTTTGTTCTTTTTATAATTCTTTCAGGTGGTGGGTTAAGTTGCCAATTTGAGATTTTCCTTCTTTTTGACAAATGTCTATATTGCTCTGAACTTCCCTCTAAGTGCTGCTTTTGCAGCATCCCATACATTTTGAATGTTGACTGAATATGGTGGAGGATAATGTGAGAAAAAGAATGTATATGTATGTGTAACAGGGTCACTTTACTTATAGTGGAAATTGACAGAATGTAAATCAACTGTTATAAAAATTTTTTTTAAAAAGATTATTTTCTCTAATTAGGAAAAGCTGTTGCATTTCTGATTAGAATTTCATTAAATATATAAAAGAATATATTATTTACTTACATATATATATTTATGTTATGTACATTTATATATATTTAATTTCATTAAATAATAATAAAAATATTACATATATATTCAGGAATAAAATTTTTAATTAACTTTTAAAAAGCTTAATTAACTTAAAAATTTTTAATTAATTTTTAATTAACTTGAACTTTTCTTTTAATTTTCTATCCAGTTTAAAATAAAATCTGATCTGGAATTTTTTTTCCCAATTTTTCTCAGTTAAAAAAGTTTAGTCTTAGAGTTGCCATTATGGCTCAGCAGGTTAAGAACCTGACACAGTGTGAGTATACAGCTTCCATCTCTGGCATCACTCAGTGGGTTAAGGATCCAATGTTGCCATGAGCTGTGGTATATTTCAGAGAGGTGGCTTGGATCCCATGTTGCTGTGGCTGTGGTGTAGGCCAGCATCTGCAGCTCCAATTCAGCCCCTGGCTCAGGACCTTCCTTATGCTGCAGGTGCAGCCCTAAAGATAAGGAAAAAGAAAAGTTGCATCTCTTAAGATAGTCTGTCTTTCTCTCACTACTTTTTCAAAGGTGGCACGTGCTCTCGGCATGCCAGGTATGACCTCTTGAGGATTCTCCCCAAGAGCAGCACAAATGCGTCTTTAGTATTTTGAATACCTAGAGGAGCACTCTTCATGCTTTTCACCATTCTCCTTTGAGTTTGGGCTGGTATGCCATAAGCATCTTAAGAGTTGTCTCAAAGATAAAGAAGACCTAGCCCTGGCTCTGAAGTAACCTCATTAATCCATGAAGTGACCAAATGTTTAAAACTGGGTATCCTTCCACAATTTTGCCTGAAAAAGAATAAAGCTGTTCTTTTCTCCTTCACCCACTCCCCCCTCCAAAACAAAAAAAAAACCTCAAAAGACAGAAAAAACTGGGTGTCCTTCTTCATAGATTCTCCCTGAGTGTCTAGAATGAGTTGAAGCATTGAAGTCTTACTTTATTCTACCTGCTCTTGAATTGGTGGCTTGGCCATGTGGGCGCTCTTTGGAGAACAATAGATGTGTTTGGGGTCCTTAGGAAACAAACAGAAGAAGAGAACTGCCTTTATTTTCTCAGGTAACGACAATAGGGAATGTGATTGGAAAAGGTCTTGACATTTTCTTCCCTTTGGGCAAATACCAATTTTAATTGACCTAACTTAAAAGAATCATGGCTTTTCTTAAGCTTGCTTTCCATACTA
>PVHT020000173.1:22235584-22267040 GCA_004024745.2 Catagonus wagneri | reverse complement strand
CTGAGCCAGCTCTGACAAAGTTCAGCGATAACCAAATTGCCAAATGCAGTAGATTCTAGTCTTCATCTCACTTTGCCTTCTCTGCATTATTTTGACAAGCTCTTTTCTTTTTGACTGTTAATTTCACTGGTCCCTCACTTGCATGTGAACACTATCCTTTGTAGATATCTCTTAACCCTTTAAGTACTGGCATTTCCTAGGCTTGGCCCTTACACAGTGCTCTGGGTGGTCTTATCCAACTGAAAGCTGTTGACTCAAATTTGAGTTTTAACTCCATTGCATACATTTTCTTGTATTTCTATTTGGATGTCTTGGAGTCATCTGAAACTCAATAATTGCTCCCACATCCAAACTTTACTCTGTATTATCAATTTCAGTAAATGGCAGTTAAACTAGGACCTGGAAATTACCTTCCATCAATTCAATGTCATTAATATTTTTGAAGAAATATTCACACATTTACTATTTCTTCCTTTATTCAGCTTTCATTTTATCTTCCCTTGCCTAAGACAGTAGTCTTCTATCTATTCTCCAATCCACTGTTTGCATGGGCTGCCAAAGTGGCAATGACCTTGCAATATGGTCACATAGAAAGGAAATGGAAACCTGGCCTATTAAAGGAATGCCCTATGGGGCACAGGTCCTGTGGAAATCACTGTGGGAATTGGAAGGAGGCATTAAATAAAGTAAGACATGGCAGTGCTTTCGGAAGAACGTGCTTCCAGGTTTGGAAGGTGACTGAAATCAACAAGCAGATACCCCTGTGTGCTCCTGAGAGATGGCCAGCCAGGTACATGAAATGAGTGGATGAGTGGGCACTGCAGCAATTCAGAGATGAGCTAAATCTAAATGTATTTCTCTTGCACCCTCTGAGGCGCAAAAATCCCAATAAGAGCTGTTATGTCTGCTAGCAGAGGAGACAGAAAATGCAGATGGTTCTGTGGCAGATTCCCTGGTAAGAAGGTCCTGAATAGAGCTCAACCACCCTGAGGCTGATGCAGGTAGCCCTGTGGGGCAGGGGGCTGGCTACAGATGGGTCCTGACAGGAATAGACTCCAACTCTTAGACTGCTGGAAATGCCCTGAGTGCCAAAAAGGAACTGAAATGGAAAATATTGTATCAATGTAAATGAGCAGTATTTCTTCTGCCCAGTGAACTCACTTTAAATCTGATCATGTCCAACAGTGGGCAGAGATACAGCCTCCTCACATTCCTAGTCTGACAGAATTGCATGGGACAGCTAAAAGACTCATTGTTTAAAACTCGTTGTTTAAAAGTGTGAAGGGTTGGCTTCACACATGAGCATGAGTGGGGCTAAAGGAGTGTCCCCACTGGATATTTCTCTTGTTTTTCTGGTGGATCTGGCAAAGAGGAGATGGAAAAGATGATGGTCTATGTTCTTCCCTGTATCACTTGCCCTTTTGTTTTTCCTTACTTTTTTTTTTTTTTTTTATTTGATGTTTTTCCTTACCTGACAGTAATAGGACCAGGACTGCAACTACAGGGTATGGAAGCAGGGATAATTCCTAAGCAAGAAAATATACCTATATTTTGAACCTTTATGTCAGACACAATTTTCTAAGGGCCTGATCAGGCAGGACGTGTCTTCACTTGACAGGTAAAATTGGGATTAACAGTGAATGCAGCTACATTGCCTGGTGGTAAAGATATCCCACTAGTTATGTACCTGCATAACCTTAGTCTGTGTGAAGAGGAGTGGATTGAGGGGCAGGCACTTGCTAGGCTGGTATTGCTGCCTGCATTCTAGACCAGCAGGGTAGCTGTACCCAATGTCCTTCCAAAGGTGGGAAAGATTGGAAACCAGTGAGAGAAGTAAAAATAGTAGCTGTAGGTAAAGGAATGAACAAATGAGTTATATCATGAGGGAAACTCAATATTACATGAACATCTCAAAAGAACCTCAGAGCAAGAGATGGTATTGTTTCTTAGCTCATTTATACCAGATCCCTCAAAGAGGGAAGCTGTGTATTGCCAAGCCCACACATGCTTTTTGCAACCTGACAAGATCAAATATAAGTCTGCAGTCAGAGTGAGCTCCCCCTGAGAGATGTTTTCATACCATATAATTGGACTGGATTGTTATCACTGAATGAGATTCTAGCAGTGTGCCGGTATCTTTTGACTTTTCTGATTGCTTTCTGGAAGGGATCCATGTTCAAACACCCCCAGGGTCGGAGTTCCCATCGTGGCACAATGGAAATGAATCTGACTAGGAACCATGAGTTTGCGTGTTCGATCCCTGGCATCACTCACTGGGTTAATGATCTGGCGTTGCTGTGAACTGTGGTGTAGGTCACAGACGTGGCCCAGATCTGGCATTGCTGTGGCTCTGGCATAGTCTGGCAGCAACAGCTCCGATTAGACCCCTAGCCTGGGAACCTCCATATGCCGTGGGTGCAGCACTGAAAACACAAAAGGCCAAAGACTCCAGGGTGGATCTAGATAGTGTGATTCATAAGAAATCAGGTCATTCAGATATTCAGAGATACAGGTTATTTCTCATATATGTTTGATCTTCGTCTGGTTCCTGGCTCACAGCTTTCAAAACCTTTGGAATTTCCCAAGTGGTGAGAGCAATGAAGTTGTCTTTTGTTACCTTTAATGAGGTGATTTTGGAACTCACCTGAGATGGGGGCTGGTTACCAGGAACACCAACCACTGACGAGAGGGTTGGAACTTTCAGTCCCTCCCTCAAACTCCGGGGAGGGAAGAGGGGTTGGAGTTTGAGTTTAATTACCAGGGGTCAACGATTTAATCAGTCATGCCTATGTCCTAAAGCCTCCATGAAAACCGAAAAGGATGGGGTTCAGAGAGCTTCCAGGTTGTTGCACAGGTGGTGATCAGGGAGAGTGGGCATAAGAAGAGGGTAGTGAAGCTCCATGTGCCTTCCCCACACTTTGCCCTGTCTATGCATCTCTTCCTCAGGCTGCTCCTGAGTTACTTCCTTTTATACTAATAAGTCAGTAATCTCCTAAGTAAATGTTTCTTTGAATTCTGTGAGCCACTCTACAAAATTGATCGATCCTGAGGAGGGGCCATGGGAACCCTTGATTTAGAGCCAGTCTGGTAACAACCGGGACTTGTTACTGGCATCTGAAGTGGGGGGCATTCTTGCAGAACTGAACCCTCAGCCTGTGGAACCTGATCCTCTCTCCAGGTAATGTCATATTGAGTAGAATTTTCTCAGAGAATTGCTTGGTGGTGGTGTAATGAAACCTCACCTTTCTCCCTCATCCCACCCAGCAGAATGGTGTACAGGAATATAAAGTGTTACCTTAGTCAGCAGGGCCTCCCTTTCAGTGCTCTAGCATTTCCTCTCACTGTATCCAACTTTACTTTCTCCATGGAAGTTTTCACTAACAAGCATATTTCCTTAATTTCTTTATTGTCTTTACCCTCATTGGAATGTATCATCAGTAAGGCCAAGTGTTGGCTTTTTTCCTTCTCACTTCCCACTATTCAGAATCTAGAACAGTGCCTGGTATGTAGCAGATTCTTAACAAATATCACTGAATGGATGGGCAGAGAGAGAGACAACGCGCGGGATTGCCTGTGTTCAGTGAATTCTATTTCTCAATCCGTTTGAGAGAAGGTTTCAGACATCTCACTAGTGGTCTTTTCAGACTCATGGCGCTATCTGTAATTTCCTCTGTAATGTAATAAAAATAGAATTTTCTAGCAGTGATCATATTAGTGAAGCAATTAGGGAAAGTTAGGATGGAGTCTTTTCACATGGCATCTACCATTCTTATTCTTATTACACCTATCTTTGGATTGATTGTTGAGATTAAATTCCCTGTATTTTTCAACTTCACCTCACTACTTCTGGATGGAAGGTAAAAGCTTTTTATGTCTTGTTCTTGGTCTCACAGCCAAGTTCGAATGGTGTTTCAGAAGATAATAATAGTAGTGATAATCCATTTAGATAAACATTTGTTCAATTTTTTTCCCCAGAGGCCTCTAATGCACATTTTGGGAAGGTTTTTTTTTCCCCTTAACTTCTTTCTTAGCTTCAAAAATTGAGGCTGGATATCTAACCAGAAAGATAATTACCAGTTCTCTGTGCTTCCAAGTTGGTGTTCTGTGTTTTTCTAAGTCCAGATGAGCTGCAAACGTCTTGCTCATTAACTGGTAAACATCGACCACTGCAGACAGAAACAGGCTTCTTTTTCCAGCTGTTCTCCCTAATGTTGCAGAAACTATGCTTTTCAGTTCATTAAATTTAACTCCAGGCAATTACTAAAATGCAAGATAATTCTTTTTTGTTATTTCTTTGGCACTTCCATAGTTCAGTCTCACATTGCAGCAAAGAGATGGAGGGGCTTTTCAAGGTTTTTTGTTTGTTTGTTTTTTAATAGTTATTTTCAAAGATAGGGACTTAAAAAAAGAAAGCTCCATTATAAATAACAAATATTTAGCATTATTTTTCCTTTATTTATACTGAAGTTTCTTCAATTGTAATCATTTTCCAAGTTGGCTTTATAAATGTGTGATCGAGAGGAAGTATTTTTGAGTTTCATACTGCACCAAAAATCTGGACTCTTAGTTTCCAGTCACTTGTTTCTAACATTTAAAATAAATAGCTTGATGACCATTTTTAGAGCATAATTAAGAAATGTTTTTGTGACTATGTGTGTGCTCTGATTTTTCATGAATTTTTGCCGTTCCCCAGCTCTGAAAAATTAAAGACAGAAATAAGAGGCTCCTGTAGATAGGATCTTGCATAGTATTCTCCATATGAACGCACCATAATTTATTTATTCAAATTTTCCTTTTTTTTCTTTTTGCATTTTAGGGCTGCACCTGCAGCATATGGAAGTTCCCAGGCTAGGGGCCAGATCGGAGCTGTAGCTGTCTGCCTGCACCACAGCCACAGCAACACAGGATCGGGCCATGTGTGCGACCTACACCACAGCTCACGGCAACGCAGGATCCTTAACCCACTGAGCAAGGCCAGAGATCAAACTAAAGTCCTCTTTAGTTCTTATAGCTGAACAAGTGTTGCCAAAATCTTTTCGCAACATGCATTATATCATGATTTACTCCCAGTTATGGCCTCAGTCCCTCACTTGTTACTTCATTTTAGGAGACATTTTAATTTGATTTTGCTATGGATTTTTACATAGAGACATCAGAATGAGCATGAGCACACAAAAATTATTTTCTTCTAGTTTTTAAGGATCTTTTAAACAAATATTTTATCAAAATCCCATCCATTATGACTCCTATAGTTAGGATCCTTTCTTGATTTATTATTTATTTATTTATTTTAAAACAATGAATTTTATTTCAGTTACAGGTGTACAAAGATCATCACAAGTCAATGTGATAGATTTTTTGTCCCAAACCCACAGTGCATCCCCCTACCTCCCAGATTGTCTTATTTGAAAAGCCAGGGTTTTCCAAAATCTGTGAATCATTGTCTGTTCTTCAAAGAAGTTCATTGTGTCTCTTTAGTTTCCACATATAAGCGGTAGCATTGGGTGTTGCTGTCTAATTGTCTGACTGGTTTCACTTCGCATGATAATTTCTAGGTCCATCCATGTTGCTGTAAATGTTGTTATTTCTTTCCTTTTAATGGCTGAGTAATATTCCATTGTGTGTATATACCGTATCTTCCCTATCTACTCCTCTGTCGATGGGCATTTAGGTTGTTTCCATGACCTGGCTTCTTCCCTCTCTACCTGCTTTAGATGTAAAGTTAGGTTGTTTATGAACTGAGGTAGGCTTGCTTTGCTGTATACTTTCCTCTTAGAACTGCTTTTGCTGCATCCCAGAGCTTTTGGAGTCACGTATCTTTGTTGCCATTTGCTTCTAGGTATTTTTTAATTTCCTCTTTGATTTCTTCAATGATCCATTGGTTGTTCAGTAGCGTGTTGTGTAGTCTCCACGTGTTTGTATTTTTTGCCATTTTTTTCTTGTTGTTGATTTCCAGTCATATAGCATTGTGGTCTGAGAAGATGCTTGATATGATTTCAATTTTATTAAAGTTACTGAGGCTTGGTTTGTAGCCCAGGATGTGATCAATCTTAGAGAATGTTCCGTGCCACTTGAGAAGAATGTGTATTCTGTTGCTTTCGGATGGAATGTCCTATAAATATCTATTAAGTCCATCTGATCTAATGCTTCATTCAGGGCCTGTGTTTCCTTATTGATTTTCTGTCTGGATGACCTGTCCATTCCTGTAAGTGGGGTGTTAAATTCCCCCACTATGATTGTGTTATTGTTGATTTCTCCTTTTAACGTTGTTAGCAGTTGCCTTACGTATTGTGGTGATCCTATGTTGGGTGCATAGATATTTAAAATTATTATATCTTATTCTTGGATTGATCCTTTGATCATGATGTAGTGCCCTTCCTTGTCTCTTAAAATGTTCTTCATCTTAAAGTCTATTTTGTCTGATAGGAGTATTGCTACTCCGGCTTTCTTTTGATGCCCATTTGCATGGAATATTTTCTTCCATCCTCTCACTTTCAATTTGTATGTGTCTCTAGAAGTGAAGTGGGTCTCTTGAAGACAGCATATATATGGGTCTTGTTTTTGTATCTATTCAGCTAATCTATGCCTTTTGGCTGGGGCATTCGGTCCATTAACTTTTAAGGTAATTACTGATATATATGTTCTTATTGCCATTGTATTAACTGTTTGGGGTTTTTGTTGCTTTTTTTTTTTTACCCTGGAGGTTTGATATAGGAGTCTATATACAAATGAGATTGTTTTAAGTTGTTGGTTTCTTAATTGCATGTGCGTCTCCAGTGACCTGCATTTGTGCTCTCTTGTCACAATTTCTGATTTTGGTAGCACAATTGTGTCTGGATGATTTAGTATCTTTACTGTATATATGCCTTTCCTGGTGAGCCTTGTCATTTGTGGTGTTCTTGTTTCTGGTTGTGGCCTTTTCTTTTCTGCCTAGAGAAGTTCCTTTAAGATTTGTTGTAAAGCTGGTTTAGTGTTGCAGAAATCTCTTAGCTTTTGCTTCTCTGTAAAGGTTTTTGTCTCTCCTTCAAATCTGAATGAGAGCCTTGCAGGATAAAGCAATCTTGGTTGGAAGTTTTTTCCCTTTCAGCACCTTAAGTATATCATGCCACTCCCTTCTGGCCTGCAGAATTTCAAATGAAAAATCTGCTGATAACCTTATTGGGGTTCCCTTGTATGTCATTTACTTCTTTTCCTTAGCTGCTTTCAGTATTTTCTCTTTGTCTTTAATTTTGGTCACTTTGGTTAATATGTGTCTCGGGGTGTCCCTCCTTGGGTTTATTTTATATGGTACTCATTGTGCTTCCTGAATTTTCCCATATTAGGAAAGTTTTCGGCTATAATCTCCTCGAATTTCTTTTCTGTCCCCTTCTCTCTCTCTCCTCCCTCTGGCACCCCTATAATACGGATGTTGGTGCATTTAACATTATCCCAGAGTTCTCTGAGACTCTGCTCATTTCCTTTCAATCTTTTATCTCTTTCGTCCTCCGCATTAGTGATTTCCAGTATCTGTCCTCCACCTCACTGATTCTTTCTTCTGCCTCCTGTATTCTACTGTTGGCTGCTTCTAATGAATTTTTTATTTCAGTTATTGTATTTTGCATCTCTTCTTGTTGAATTTTTACAGCTTGTATTTCTCTGCTCAGTGTTTCCTGTAAATTATCAATCTTTGCCTCCAGTTTATTTCCAATGCCTTGCATCATCTTCAGCATCAACAGTCTAAAGTCTCTTTCTGGGAGCCTGATAATCTCCTCATCACTGAGCTGTTTTTCTGGGCTTTTCTCTTTCTCCCTTATCTGAGTTATAGTTTTCTGTCTTTTCATTTTTATAGGTTTTTGGTGTGGTGACCTTTTTGCCAACAATAGAGTTGCAGCCTCTCTTAGTTCTGGGGTTTGACTCCCCTGTGGCTAAAGTTGGTATGGGCAGGGCTTGCTGTAGGCTTCCCGATGGGAGGGACTGCCCACTGGTAGGTGGGGTTGATTCTTATCCCTCTGATGGGTGGGGCTTTGTCTCTGGATGAGACTAGAGGCTGGCTGTGTGCCTGAGGGGTCTTTAGGCAGCCTGTTTACTGATGGGTGGGGCTGTGATCCCATCTGGATTATTGTTTGGCCTGGGGCTTCTCAGCGCTGATGGAAGGGACCAGATTTTCCCCAAAATGGCCACCTCCAGAGAAATGCAGGCTGATGAATGTTCCTGAGAGCTTTGCCTCCAATGCCCTTCTCCTACAACAAAGCACAGTCACCCCTGTTTTCCCAGGAGATTCTCCAGGAATTGCAGTCAGGTTCCACCCAGATTCCTATGGAGACTGCTTTGCCCTGGGACCCAGTGCATGTGAAAGTCTGTGTGTGCCTTTCAAGAAGGGGGTTTCTGTTTCCCCCAGTCCTATGGCGCTCCTGCACACAAGCCCCGCTGGCCTTCAATGCCAGATGCTCTGGGAGCTCTTTCTCCCTGTGCCCTATCCCCAGGCTTGGGGTTTTGAGGTGGGGCTCAGAACTCTCAGTCCTGTAGCTGAGTCTCTGTGATGCAGTTACTTTCCAGTCTGTAGGGCTTCCCACCCAGGAGGTATAGAGTTGCTTCTATCGCGTAATCGCCCCTCCTACCTCTTGATGTGGTCTCCTCTTTATCTTCTGGAGCAGAGTATCTTTTTTGGAAGTTTACAGTCCATTTGGTTGAAGGTTGCTCGGCATTTTGTTGTACTTTTGTTGTTTTTGAGAGAGAAGTTGAGCTCCAGTCCTTCTATTTTGCCATCTTAATCCAATCTCCTCTCTTGATTTATTTTTATAAATTATTTTCCCCCATAGATATCAAGGTAGTGTTATCAGAAGAAAAGAGTAGTAGCCCTTTGGCCAAGATAGTAAAAGTGATAAACATAGGAAAAAAAAATCCCCCAGCAGACAAATATTATAAACAATGGAAACTTTATATTATAAAGATAAATTGTAAAAGGGTACAGTTATACATCAGCTGTCAGAGTAGCAGCTGGAAGGTCCCTGGGGATGTGGCTGGACAGGATTTTCACTGTAATCACTGTGTTTATGAAAGATGCGGACACAAGCCTCTGCCTCCCCTTAAGATGGGCACTCTGTTTTTCATATTACATTCTAAACTCCATGGCCAACTCTTGATTTTGAATTTCTTCTTACTGTTGGCAAGAAGTCAAGATACTGTACTCTATAAGGAATGGATTTTAAATGGTCCATTAATATATTTGCATGATTGCTAATTGGCTCCCTCTGTTGTTCCAAAGTAATTATGGGGATTTGTAAAAAACTTGGAATTATAATTTCACTTTTTTCTTTTTATGCTTTAAAGCAAGCAAATAGTATGTCCTTTGACTACCATTGATACCATAAAATAAGTTAACAGTTTAAGACAATAGGATAGTCAGTCAGGCTGCTTTTGTGTTCAGGAACAAGGGCTTACTTTTTTCTTTTGGGTTTTGGCTTTGTTTTTATGGCCACGCCTATGGAACATGAAAGTTGTCAGGCCAGGGACTGAATCCGAGCCACAGCTGTGGCAATGCCAGATTCTTAACCCACTGTTCAGGACTGGGGATTGGACCCCAGCTGCTGTGGTCTGGTTCTTAACTTACTGTACCACAGTGGGAACTCCTGCAATTGCTCTTTTCTTAACCAGCCTCCCTCCTTCATTTTGCAGTATTCTCTGCTCCCTCATGTACTTGTACTGGAATTTCCCATGCAATGAAATTTAAATTAAGAGAAAGTTAAGACAGAATTCTCTTTCACAGACTCCATTGTCAAGATAGTTTCCCAAATCCCACAACCCACGTCTTCCTGACATGTCCTTGACTGTCACTCTTCTATGATGCCAGGCTGATGGTATTTTTTGACCGATCCTGTTCCTGTTCTGTCACAACGTTGTGCTTTCTGAGTTCAGGTGAACATACTTCTGGTA
Organism: Catagonus wagneri; assembly: GCA_004024745.2. Taxonomy (NCBI): domain Eukaryota; kingdom Metazoa; phylum Chordata; class Mammalia; order Artiodactyla; family Tayassuidae; genus Catagonus; species Catagonus wagneri. The sequence continues at coordinate 22,257,128 of PVHT020000173.1, read as the reverse complement.
AATGAAATGTATATAAAATGTGCTTATGATAGAATACTGACAACTTTAAGCTTTGGATGAATTAGGTGGTCACTTAACCCTAGTGGCCTCTTTGTAACTGATCTGCTACTTAACCTTAACCATTCTTTGCCCATAAACCTCACAGTTCACTAATTCTTTTGTTCCTTTATTCACCCAACAAGAACCCATTGTTTTTATTATGTGTTGGGCTTCATTCTAGGGAAGAAACAAAATGGATAAAAGAGCTGGCCTCTTTTATGTGTGAGAGACAGTAAAAACACAACCACATACCAAAAAGGTTTATAATACCAGCTGCTGTCATAAAGAAAACTAAAGGATAGAAAGTTACAGAAGTAATCAAGGAAGGCTTCTCAGAGGGGGTGGCATTTGAGCAGAAGGACCTGCATGAAGTGAGGGAGCTACCAAGCCCATATCGAGGGGAAGCGTGTTCCAGGTAGTAAGGACAGAGTTCTAAGTAAAGTTGTATGGTTTATTTTTTTTTTTTATAGTATAGTAAGGTGAACTTTTTTCCCCCCATTACTCAATGAATTTTATTAAAAGTATAGGTTAAAACTGTGTGGTTTAAATATGCAATCGGATTCCAACTTCCTCAACTCCATGTGGTATCCCTCAAGGGTTAGCATGAGATGGGCGTGAACATGCTCAGGAAATAGCAGAGAGCTGAGGGCAGTGATGCAGTATGGCCCTTGCAAGAGCATCTCTGCCTGGGATTAAAATAACAAACAAAACCAAGCTTGTAGAGAAATAAAATCCAGGAATTTTTTTTTAACTAGAAAGTTTAAATTTAATTGATGACCTAAAGTTAACAACCACTTTGGTATCACAAGAATTGTCACTTAAAAATGATATGTAATAAGAGGACCAAATCTAGATATCCCACACATATTTGAAAAGATGAAAAGTGGCTCAAACTTGCTAATCATCGAGGAAGTTAAAACAATGAGAGAGACTGATGTTTTAGCCTGGACTGGGTCTTTTTCTTAACTCAAATTGTCACCAAAGAGCTGTGGGATTTGCCTTAGATGTTGCCAAGGGGAGCACAAAGGACACTGTCCCATGTTTGAAACAGTAATGGGAAGATAAAACTTTTTAAAATTGTATCTACTACATTTAGTCCACTTCTCACTCTCGTTTCCTCTCTCACCCCTGTCCCCATCATAATCATAAGGTTATATGATTAAAGAGGAATATATGGCTGGCTACACATAGATTGTTAACTTGAGTTACCCTGGTAGGGAGATGCTGTGGAGGAAGGTATAAAGGGGGAGGAGGCGTGAACTTTGGGGGTTGGGGGGGAGACTGCAACATCAGAAAGCTTGACTGCATTTAAGCATTTTTGTATGGACATATACCGTGTTTTCAGAGTAACTGACAGCGAGAACTATAAATTATAGTGTGTGTTGGCTTTTCTTCAGAGTATGTTCAGAGTTTAATGAATCACTAAGTACTCAGACCAGCACAATGTAGACCAGTCATGTTTATACTTGTGTTTGCAGGACATACATCAGAGTTGAAAAAAGAAATTAGTAATTTGACTATGACTATCCAGATACTTATGAAGCAATATGTGGGTTATTTAAAAATCTTTCATCTAGATTCAATTGTAAGGAACAGTGCAGAAAATATGAGACTCTAAAACCACTGGTTTTTCATCAAGTCTTTGAGGCTAGCTGTATATTTTAAATGGTTCATATACTGTATTTCTTGCTCAGTTATATTTTAACAGGGATTTCAGAAAATGTTTTAACTGTAAGCTACCGTAACAGTAACTTGTCTAGTTTGTGCATCCCTTCCTGGATTTGTTAATGTGTAAACCTTAATTTGGGGAGTTAAGGGGATCTTAATTTGTTAATGTATGAGCTCCTACCTTGTATTTTTAGGATTTGTCTTTTACTGGTAGACACAGGGAAAAGGAACAGGGAGAGGCATGCCTGTGACTGAGGGGGCAGGAGCTGCACCCTGTTCTAGAGTGTCTTACCATCCTTTGCTGCTTCTTTTAATTGGCTAGAAACCAAGGGGTCTTTTGTCCAGGTTGATTAATCTGTGGCTTCTGCAGACTTTTAAAGGTTTGCATCTCTCCAGCTTTCTAAACAGGAATTAAATTAAATAAAAAAAGACCCAGGAAAGGGCAATACAGTAGTGAAAAGATTTGGTTATTCACTGAAAAAAATTTTAACCCATATTTGAACAGCAAGTGATGCAAATTAAAACACAAGATACACACGAGTAGAATGAAAATGATATCCGTGTTTATGTTTGTCAGCAACATAGTTATTTACAAATAACCCATATGAAAATGTAAAAAAGCATATTACATCTTCACATGCCATCTGTATTAACTGAAGAAAGCTTAGTGACATTACTTGCAAATCTGTAGTTAATTGTACATAGACATTTTGTGCATTAAAAAAGAAATGTACATAATTTAAAATAAATTACATTACACAATTTACAAAGTAATATTAACAAAAACTTAGACAGCTGCCTTCTTATTTACACAAAATAAATATTTAGGTAATTAAATTAACAAAAACACAACTGGGGATTATAAGTTATAGAAAGACATTGCAAATTTAGTAAAGTTATATTTTACAATGACATATTGATCACTTCAAATCTGTGCTAGAAATAGGCAGGAAAAAGTACCAGAAAGGAAACTTTAATGTTTACTTTAAAAAAATAAACATAGAGTCCTGAAAAATAGTTTGGACGAGTTCATTGAGCATTTGAAGTAGATAACTGAGAAACTGTTCCTTAAAAGAAAAAAAAAATCTACAAAACACAACCTTAAGACTGACACCCAATGATATTCTAAGTAGATGAGAAATTTTTGATTGTTGGAAACGTGACATTCACAAACTAAAAGTCTTCATACAACTGCCCATTTTAAAAACCTGGCTTGGTAAAAGCACAAAAACATAAAACTACAAAATTATCCATTTAGTATTTGTTTCACTCATTTACTTATGTAGACATAACCATTTTCCAGTGGCCCTGTTAGATGTGGAATTATCATATCCCACTGCAAAATGTCCTTTTTACAGTCATGTCTGCCGCAGAGCGGGACCAGCAGGGCGGGAGTTCCCCCATCTTAACCTAGGCCCAGGAAAGATCGCTACTGAGAATCCTCACAGACCTGTTCGGCACCGCTCTCCTTTCAACACCTTCAAGTTTAGAGGGGAAACAGAGCAAGGAACACACTGGAATTGAGTAATAATCTCACACATAGTGAGACCCTGGATCATTTGGAAAACCTTTTTTTTTTTTTTTTTGGCCATGGTGTGCAGTGGTTTGTTGTGGGATCACAGTTCTCAGACCAGGCATTGACCTGGGCAGCAGTGGCAAATCCTAACCACTAGACCACCAGGGAACTCCACAGGAAAGCCTGATATTTGCAAATCTATTCAAGCCCTGATTCAGCCTAAGATTGGGCCCTCCTTGCAAAAGCTGGGAAAGGTATAAGCCTCCCTTGCTGTCCTGTAGGGTGGGACATGAAGAAAAAGGCAAGAGGGAGGTAGGTGAGGGGGGAGAGTACTGTGTAGGAGTAAATCTAAGATGGGAATTGATATTTTTTACAGAAAGGGTCGGTTGTGGCGTGTCTTCATAGCTTTCTTTTTTACTCATGTCTTTGACCAGTACATTCTGTTTAAATAGAAATACTCACACTTTCCATGACACTTTAACTCCAATAGGAGGGACATAGAAGTGGTCCCCTTTTATTTCTTAAAAGAATTGAGGCATGTTAGTAAGAAGTGGTTCTGGGGGAAGCAGACAAGATTAGCTGTTGATAGGAGAGCAGAGTAGACCAGGCAGAGAAAATCAGCATAAAGGAACAAGGATATACAGGGAGTTAGAGGAGGTTAAAAAAAAAAAAATCAAGAGGTGTTAACTTGCTTCCTGTAAGAAGTTTTAAATAAGTGATTATATCTCGAAATGTCCAGGAACTTAAAAGGGTTCTGATTAAGCCACCGTCACCACTGCCATCTGCCTGAGGGTGGAGGAGTGAGATAGCCAAAGCCTAAGAGCATGGACATAGAAAGAAATACCAACCACGTTGAACATCAAATCTAGAGTAAAGGGTGATGTGAGTGTCATTTTCACTCATTAAACATTTTTTCCTCCTTTTGTATGTCTTACATATGTAAACAAAAGCTGTAATATTTTACAATGCTGAGCAGAGTGTCTTACATGATTCAGTAAATATTTGTCTTGTAAGTACTTTGTGCTTTGTTATAAGTAATTAAGAACATGCTTTTATGCACTCCTTGTCAATTTAGCTTTAAGCTACTCTGTAGTGTCCTATAAAAGGCTTTGAAATAAGAATTATGGTCAATTTCCTAGATTAGATATTGATGAATGAGCAAATCACCCCCTTTCAAGAGATCAGTTATGCCACTTGTCTGTGGTTTAAACTGAAAGAGTCTAACAAAATAGCATCATACTGTGTCAATGTTTTTCATTTCTTTTTCAAACCAAGCAGAGCTTCATAATTCTGGAACAGTAATTATTAATCTTTGTGGGCTCACAGACCATTTTGGTAAGACAAAAGTGTCAGTAGACAAGTTACTGCCATATTCCCCTCCTGAATACTTAGAATGAATAGGAGGAATAAGATTTTGATGAAATTTCAGTAAATTACTTAACTCATTGACTCATGCCAGGGACAAAAATAAGACCATTTTCATGTTATGAACATGAATATAGTAACCTTTATTTCATCTGTCCAAAATAGTCAGTTACCTACATTCTCCTCCTTATATTTTTCTAAAAAAGGCCATCCAGTATTTATTTATCCTAACTGAACTTCCAGTATGCTCCCAAGAGTTAGGTCACACTGAGCTAGTTTCCTCCATATATGTAGTGTTTTAAAAGGTTAAAAAAAAAATCTGTGAGTATTTTCATAACATTGTATAATTTGGATCTATTCATTTAATTTTAACAGTATAGGTAGGATGATACTGATGTGCCTTCCCAATTAAAGACATTTTACAGTATCCTAAGTATAGCATTAGTAGTAACAATACTTTATTCTAGTCAACAATTTCAAGGGTATTGGGGGTGGCATGCATTTCATAAAACTGTTAGCTGAATTTTTGAAGTAACTGTGATAGACTTTCTCAACCATTTTGGACAAATGGAGTTCACTTTTTTTCAAAGAGATCAACTTGAGGATTATCTGGATGACCCCTGAGTTACATATATTGACATCACAGTTTTAGGGTGACATTTTATTTTAGTCTTCCTCTTTAATAAGATGAAATTAAATTTGTTTTTATGCTTTTCCTTGTTTAGATCTTCAGTTGAAGGTAAAATTCTCAATCTTCCTGACCACCTGTTTGCTTAGAAATGATTTATACATTGTTTAATACAGTGAATATTGAGTAAGGAATTTAATGCTTATTGAAATATGTAGACTTCTGTTCATTTGGGGGACAATGACATCCTAATCTATCTTTTGTAAAATCTTTGCAAATATTCAAATGAACAGTAGAGGGAGTTCAAACTCTACTAGGAAGGTAAAATACCTTCTAGTCCAAGCCACTTTTGTAGCAATACAGCTATGTTTAAGATAAAATAGTTTGTAAGACTACTTTTTAAAGGCCTGAAAACTCAATGTCCTCCCCTCTCCTAAAGGCTGTTGCAGTTAATGTTCCCTGAAAAATGGTATTGCTTTTTAATGGCACCTTTTGAATTTTCTTTTTGTATGAAAGAAATCGGCCAAGTTAGATAATATTTCACTGTGCCAGTCCCAGGTTCCATCTGTGAAAAAAATGTAGCTAATTGCAATACAGCGATAAGTGTAAGGGACTGTTTTTCATTTTTAAAATTAAACACTGGTTACAGTATAAGGGTAAATGAAGGAAAACTCCAGATGACACAGTGGAGAGTTAGCACTGAAAAAACTTCCACACCAGTGACCAGCAAGCCACAGCCTGTAAATGGGGCCCGCTGACTTTTACTGGAAAATAGCCATGGTCATTCCTTTATGTACTGCATTGTATACCGTCTATGACTACATTCTCAAAATGGCAGAATGGAGAGGTTGCAGCACAGACCTGGCTAAAAATATTTACCATCTGACCCCTTACTGAAAAAGCGTGCCACCCTTTTAGTCTAGATATTTAATGAAGCCCAGGACAAAATATTTATTCTTCTCTTTTTAAAATTCTAGTTTTTGAAATTATATATTAAAAAACACTCATTTCAAGTTTTACCAGTGAGAAAGACAACTATGGATTTTGAAACAACATTCAGTCTGAAGCTAGGAAAATGAATCAGGGAGGAAAAAAAATCAACACACAATTTTGAGTTCTTTTTAGTTACAAAAATCATCAATACATTATTTTCTCCATCTGCCCCAAATTAAAAAGACAACCAACTCCTTTTTTTCTTTTCTTTTCTTTTTCTAACAAAGATAACAAATATAAAAATCTAGTCATAAACAGCCTTCCAAGTACAATTTGAAAACCAAGTAGAGGGATCCATCTTTTGGAGGGTTAATGAGTTCAGGACTTAAACACTTAAATTACCGCCATGATGTTGATGTCACAGTGGCTGCAGAGATGAGGATGAGTGTATACAGCAGATGTAATATAGCTAATTCCATCCTGTTGCCATCCCAACTGAACTTTACTCTCTTCAGGACACAAGAACTTGTATGTATCTCCATGGCACTCTGAGCACAGATGTCTTCATCCCATATGAAAAGAGGCAGTTTCTATGGCAATACTGGTTAAGTGCCTATCATGCTGCACTAATATAGTGCAAAATTGTGCCTTCCATATAGCAAAAAAGAGGCAGGCAACCAGTTTGAAAATTAGGGAAAGTAGAAATGTATTAACACAAGCAAATTAGTTTTCCAGACAATAACCACTATAAAAGACTCAACTTGAGGACTCTTCTAAGATACTAGTAGTACATGTCCAGCATTCGTACTTTGGAGAGAGACAAGAATTAAGTCTTATAAAAGGGTTTTTGCCTCTGAAACGCAGGTCGTTGAAACTATCTTCAACCACCAAGATGCTGAATTTATTCAATGGGTTTTCTGCTCAGCTTAGAGCTTATCTTTATCCACCATTAAAATTGCTTATTTAAGTATATGATCTGGCATAATGTGTATCATTCAATTGAGTATACATGTTGTTATGTTTGACTATAGTAGTGTAGAGACCTTGGTATAAACTCTTCATGCGAAAATGTTACTATGGGTTATAACACTTCAGACAGAGGCTTGCATCAGCCATTCTAACTGGTCGATTCCATTACCGTATTGTAAGATGGAAGCAAACTATCAGTTGGTAGATTTCAGAAAAGACCAGATCGATCTCTCAGAATGCAGCATGTAGTCAACAAAATCTCCCAGAATTCTCAGGGCTGATGGTTTCTGTGCAAGTGGCACTGTTTTGCTATCTCCAGTGGCACCATGATGTTCACGCTTTTCTTAATGAAGATCATTTAAAAGGTTACGATGCATTTTAATCCACACAGTTTGAATAGCTTTGTGGCCTCTGGATATCTACAGCAAAGGCAGAAAGCTGAAACTGGTTGCTGTGGGATTAAGTTATAATTTACATGTCTGCATCTCCATCATAGGCTAAGGTTAAAGGTTTCAGTCGGTTGTTTTGTCTTCTTTGGGGTTTCTTTGGCTTTTTACTGTTAAAAAAATAAAATTGGCAAAAAAATTGGCAGAAAGAAAAAAAATCAATCTTCAATTATAATTTTTAAGTGAAAAAAATCCAAAACATTGATAAACCTAAACTGCTAAATTGCCTATACTGCCTAAATTCAACCTTAAAATTTGACTTTCTATATTTTTAAATATCTTATTTTTATGCTCTGAAGAAACCTGAAACAAAACTCTTAAATATCTTATCATCCTATAAAAGATAAATTATTTAAATGTACTAACAAAAAAAATAACGTTATGGTATAATCACATTTGTCCATAAACGTTTATAAATAACACATTGTTTATAATTCATGTTTTAAAAGATAGTTGAATAAGATGAGGTATTACCATAGTATTTTCCTCAGTAATAATTCAATATAAATATCTACAGTCTGCGTAAGAATACTAAGTAATGTGCTTATATAGCTAAGGGGGTCACACTTGAGAAGACGACCTACGGCAGCACTGGCTCATCTTGAGAAATTAAATGGCTCAGATTTGGTAGACTTGAGATTACCTGAAGAAGCCACTCTTATTCAGAAATTCCGACAAACACTAAATAAATGCGGCATACTTATTTGGACATTACATTGCTATTCGTTGTTCTGGCCTCACTGAAAGCATTTCCTCTGAAATAAAGAGATCCCCTTAGATTTTGAAATATTAAACACTCACCAAGCTAGATAGATCATGGAGACAATGAAGATGAGTAACACAAATGCCCCAGCTGCTACACCGTAAACCCATGTCTTGAGTCTTCCATCTAAGAAGAATGAATATCAGTCATTAATTTACATTAGTCTGGTGGATAGGGCAGTCTTTAACTATGACCAATGACCAGTCATGTATGACCAAGTCCTTTCAAAACTCAAAATGAATTATTACCTAGACACAGTTAATAGTTAATGCAAAGCTGCTGTTATGAGTTAGATGCTCCTTCATTAAAGATAAATTATCAACAAAGCAATAAATAATGTTTCAATTTGAGTTCCGACTTCAAATATAACTAAGTTTATGCTGCTGCGTATCTGAATTTTACTTCAGATTGATTATATGTGTAATGCTATATAAACATTTCCTTCTGATTTTCATTCTCTGAGAATGGCACTTGTGAGAAAAGAGGGGGAAATTGCAATTTCGAGAAAGTCCTAAAACTTTTAGTTGATGAACTGATGCATACAGTGTCTGCATGTAAGCTGTCATTTAAATATTTTTTTCCAGATGAATTGAAAGTAAATATATTTAATATTTTTGGAATTAATAAGCCTTTGCCTGGTTCACACTTAAGAGTATGCTTTAAAATTGATTTGACAATATCATTTGTAAAATTAAACCAAGTATAATTGACATACAAGAGGATCTCTAATCTTTTCTTCTACTTTTTCTCTTATATGGAATTAGTACAGGAGCTTTTAAAATTTGATTTTCTGGTTTTATTCTCTTGGAACTTCTCAGTTTTATTCTAAATAAACTTCAAATGGATGATACTATTAATGACTTTGCCTAACTTAATTTGATCCTCATACCAAATCTATTTTCTGTTGTACACATACAACTACATACATGATTTTAGCATTAAAATTGGGGGGGGCAAACTGACTCTGCAGAGACTGTGGGTTATCTGATGCTAGGAATGTATCAAAAGCAAATCAGTACTGAGTGGTGAATTTTTTTTTTTTTTGCCTACAGGTGGATCAACTTAGAGTTCATGAGCCAGAAATAAATTACCTTAATATTCTAAGAATTTTAAAAAAATTGAGTCTGGGTTCAAAATCAAAAGAGCTGTTCTACTGTTGGGTTTTTCTGCCCTGAAAGAAATTAAACAAATGTTTTTCATTTTTTCATAAATCAAGAGCAAGGTCTAATTGTATGTTTTTAGAACACGTACATTTTTAATATAAGATGTTCACGGTAAATTTAAAATGACAATGATATTCCCTCTTTAAAAATCATTTTTAATGAGATCTGCTTAGATTCTTGGTCAAGATCATGAATGTAAATGGCCACCTGCTGATCTGCTGTCTTGGACACTGAGAGGAAGAGTTTTCCATGCCTACACAGATAAGTCAGCTTTGCAAAATTAATTTGCAGCTCAAAACTTAAGGCAGTTAAATGAATCACCCAAATATTAAAAATACTGAAAAAAAGATCCCAGTAGTAATTTACCAATAAAGTGTTTTGACTCAGTGCATTAAAATTAGAGATGTGCTAGCTATGCAAATTCTTTCAGTCCCTTCTCTGTCTCTAATGGAGTTAGGAAGTAGTTGTACACCTGGCTTTGCCTGGAGAATTCCTTTGGTCATGAATTAGTACTTCCTCTAGGGTTTGAGAAAAAGCGACATGGTCTTAGTTATCAGTTAGCTCTTGTAGCACATTTTTAAGCACCAGCTTAGTTCTAAGGGATAAGCACATGGTTGAATCAGCTGAAGAAAGTGCAGAGTATGAACTGCATTTCATCAGCCTTCAAGCTTTTATCTGCTTGGCCTTCAAGTCCATTACTAGATACATTAAGACCTGTCTGTTTAACATGACAGGGGTCTGGTCAGTCTCCAAGTTTAGATTGTCCCATCTAGACAGGAAGGCTCCACCTGCCCCTGTGTATCTGGTACAGATTCTAAGCATTTGGGTGTGCCAGCTCTCAGGGGTGCTAGAAATTGGTCTGGCTGCCAAGTGTCCCCTGCATTACTGATCTTCCTGTTTAAGGTTCAAATTACTAACACTCTGTGGTCAAATGGAAAATTCTTGAATGTCTTTATAGAATGTCTTTATAGTTTTATTCTAGTCTGAATAACAACACGCTTCTTTCCTAATTAATATTTTCATTATTAGATTTCTTCAATGTGCAAAATAAGTATACATTTAGGACTGCAATTAAAATCAGTAATATCAATCTTAAAATTTTTCTCAGAAGAAAGTGTTTTGAGCATGAGTCCTTTTTTCACAGTAGGAAAATATAAGAGTGTTTGGCAATATCAAAATAAATGAGTATAGATGAAATGATTCTCTCATGAAAATGCTTGCTCATTTTTTTTTGCACTGGTTAAATATAAGCTAAAGAATTCTACGTCAACACTGGCTAGTCACTTCACCTGGCCCAAATGGCTGTAGAAACCAGGTCCTTCCCCGTCCTGCTGGGTTACTGGAGGGTTGGGTTGGATGTACTGCCCGACTGGTTTTCACATCTTCTCTTTTGTCCTCCACAGTGGGTATCACCACCACGGGGATAAGTGTGCATTGCTCAAGTGTACCATTGGAAGACATGACTTCAGTGTACCCTTCTTCACAACTGCATGTCCTTGTCTGCAGGAGAACAAGACTTGTACTGTACGGGCAAGGTGAGCTTAGAAAGCATAAAAGACTCCACTTGAAGAGCAGGCCTTAAAGAAACACTATTCTGGGAATTTACTCCACATCATTTCTGCCATAACCACATAGGGAAAAAGAACATATTTTTTTTGTACCTTATACAAACTTATTCTAAAAGTAGAAGCAAGTGCATTCAGAATTGTTTATACTGATAAAAGGAAAAGTCTCCGAATTTTTATGTCTGTAGACATGCGTTTTGGAGGGGGGAATGGATTGTACCAGAGGCAGTGAGGTGACAAAAGATGAAGCTGGCTCGTCTACTCTAATGAATTCACACATACCTCGCTACAATACGAGTGGGGTTGACTACACGGTGGGTTACAAGACCTGTCAGCATCAGGCTGGCGCACCACCAAGCAGCCCCCTGCAGAACAGAAAATCATATTTTGACAAGTAGCATCTCTTGCAATGATAAAAATACATTGTTGTTGTAGACTTGTCTTTGTAATTCTGAACCACCTTAGGAATCCCATAGATTTTTCTGAGTGTGGCTGACTGAAATATTTGGTTAACCTTAACTACTTTATTTAGGGATTTAAGGTCCTTCTTGTTCAGAAGACAGCTAGGTACCTGGCCCTCAGCAGGTGCTCAGTAAACATGTGTTGAATGGATGATTTTATAGTTGCCACTTGGAAAATGCTAATTGCATGTAAGCTATTTGTCATAGTTACTGAGGCCAAATCTAGCATTAAAAAGCAGAATTTTTTTTTTTTTTTTGTCTTTGTAGGCCTGCATCCATGGCATATGGAGGTTCCCAGGCTAGGGGTCGGATCGGAGCTGTAGCTACCATACCACAGCCACAGCAATGTGGGATCCGAGCTGCATCTTCTACCTACACCACAGCTCACAGAACGCTGGATCCTTAACCCACTGGGCAAGGCCAGGGATCAAACCTGCAAACCTGCATTCTCATGGATACTGGTCGGGTTTGTTAACCACTGAGGCACAACAGGAACTCTGTGAGAATTAATGTTTTTAAAGTTAAAATTCTTTCTTGGATACTCAAATAGTTTTCAGGTTAAGAGGTCTCTTTAATTTATGTGACTGCCTGGTAAGTGTATTTTTTATAATACGTACTTCTTTTTGAGAAAATCACTATTTGCTACTAATTCAGTGTTTTGGGGGTTACAGGAGAAAAAACAAATGCAGCTATTAAGTGGTATGTTTGCACTACTGTTTTAATTTGATACTGCAGCTCTCTATTTATCTCTCTTCTTTCTTTCTTCCAAGTAATAATACCAAGTGTGCCTAAGTTGTTACAATGAAGTTTCAGGATGAGAATAGATGTCATAACCAAACAATTGTGGTAAGCTGGATGAAACTCATAGTTTCAGCTATACTTGTTCAGTTGAACAGAGTTTTAGCAAATTCCTTTATTTATGGAATTGATGGTCCTCTGGAATTTAATCCAAAGTGCCTATTGTCAAAACTTTGCCTTATCTCTTTGGTATTATAAATAAAATGTTCACAGAGAAATTGTTATGGAAAAGCAGTTAGTTATTGCAAGGCATTTGCAGTTAAATGGCCACATTGATGTTATCATCATTAAACACATGAAGACAAAGGAAAACAATATCTTGAGTTTCTTATATGGTCAACTATTCATAAAATTAGAGCAATTGATCAAGGTAGGTAATATACTTTACATGCTCGTCTATTTCTTATGAGAATCTCATCTTTCCTAAAAGATGGAAGAAAAATTCATATAGAGTTTATCACAAATAATTTACATATTTTTGATGTAAAACAGCATTAGAAGGGAATAAATACAAGGGATACTTTACTGTATGGAAAATAAATTGAAAATATGATTTCTACAGGTAAGTTTTCAGAAATTTAACTTACCTTTGCATTGGGGAATAGCCCCGATTTAAGTGTAAAAAGAGATTTTAAACATGTGGAAGAAAAGGCAGACAGCTATTACTTGCATTCTTATTTTGGGGGAAAAAATCCACTGAAACTAACAGAACCCTCTTGGGGAAGCTGTAAAATCCCCTTTGAAACACAGGAAGCTTATGCTCCCCCTATGCCTCTGAGAGTGGTGTGGTTGGAAGAGATTTTTCTCCCAGAAAATAATACTGTGAGAGATACCTGGTAGGTATCTTTTCTTTGATATATATGGGAGATGCGATTATCAAGTGTTTCTTAACATAGATTTCTCATGGTTAAAATCTTATCTTCACAAGAGTACAATTTGACATCTTACTCTAGCTTTCACAGGGAGGAAATGAGTAATTAGGTTTTGATAAATCCAGGTAATTTAAAATTCAATGTAAAAATTGATGCTTTCCAAAAAGCATATCGATCCCTGCTCCTGTCATCTTACTGGAGATATTACAGCTAAATTTATAAATGGACATTACTTAGAGGCACCAAAGTGCACATCACTTTTTCTTCCTGCCAGGGAGTCAAAACAATGGCAACAAGTCAGCAGGTACCCCTGAACAGTTACCTGTCAATACTCAGGCTGCTGCTATGCTACAGAGATCCCTGTAGATTAGATCTACACAAATGTATTGTTTAAGAAGAGACATTGGAACTTTTAGGTCCATGTGCTTTGGGTTCTGGTTCTGAATTTGGTTTCTTTGTAGGAAATTTGAAGGGTGGTTTTGCTATATCTCTGGAGCCAGGCTTATCCCCCCTTCAAAAGGGTCTTTAGAATTTCTTGCTTTTATTGGACTCGGATAAGTAAACTTTCAGTAACTGCATATTATGAGTAGTTCTTTGGGGTATATTTGGGTCTAAAAATTCAAAAATGTTCATTTGGATTTTTTTTGATGTATAGTGATTTGTGAGTAGGGACAGAGTAGCTACTCAGATGCTCTGGGCTTGAGTTTTACCAATAGGTCTTCTCCATTAATTAATTTAAAAAAACTATAAATCATAGGTTTCTGAATCCAAGCAAAATATTTTGATTTGTACAATCATTCTCTTGATAATATTTTTGGCATGTAGTAAGTTACTGATATTTACTTACATTATTATTTACTTATAATAATCATTTATGAGAGACAGTATTTTAATTAAATTCTAGTAGTGATATATAAAATCTCTAGGGTATTGAGAATTTAACTGAAACATTAAAAAAATAATTTGTCATTGGTCATAAGGTACACAGGTCAGGTTTCCTGAATTCAAGCATGTGTGGAATACTGAAAGAATATCTTTGATTTCCTAATTATTTTCTTTAACTAATTAACATGTATGTTACAGGAAGACTTGCAAAGAACAAAGAGAAATAGGTTTACCTGTTACATTTACACCATCTGACCTTTGACACCAGACTGTTCGGGAAGAGCCTTTCCAAGCACTGGCCATCCATTTATACTCATAACACTGTCCATCTGCAGGGACACAATAAACATTGACAGAGGCATTCTGTACTCTCCAGCAGAACAATCATGGGGACAGAGTATTAACAAAATATTTATAAACAACTGAAAAGTGAAAAGAAGTCCATCTTAAATGATTCAAATGTTAATTGTCCTGCAGTTGCCATATAAATAAATGTTACAAAATTCCAGATATGTATTTAAATTCCAACTAATTTTCCATGTCTGTTGACAAACTATTTGACATGAAACTGGATTTTAAATTTAATTTAGTTTTATTTCAACTATTATTCTCTGCCCTTGTCTATATGTTTTTATTTAATAACTAAAAAACACATATTCAGTAACCCATCACTCAGTTTTAACAAATATTACCACTCGGTCATATTTAGTCTTCTTTTGTTGTGGAAGAGTGAAAAAACAGCAGATAGACTTGATGTCTTATTATGTTCTTCACTGATCTGCCATCCCTCCAAGTCTATCCAGCAATACCCACTGTTCTGAAGTGGATACGTGCATTTTTGTGACATGTTTTTTTCATTCTTTTAATATAAATATAAGCAATCCATAATTAATGTTGGCATTATTTATAGGCATTCATAAAATTTAAAAAGTATTATATTGGTACATATGATATATATATATCCTTCTGAAACTTAATAGTCAATGTTACAGATGAAATATACTATGTGACATTTTAATGCATATATAGTCAATTTATTTCAACTGCTATACAGAATTCCATGGCATCAACTACTACTACTATTTATTTAGCTATTTCCTCATTGGGTGGACTTTTAGAATTCTTTTTCAGTTTTTGCTATTACAATATTACTGCCTCAGTGGTTAGCCTCGTGCAAGCCTGCTGGTGCTTCTTGAAGGTAAGATTTAAAAGGGAAAATTTCTGGGTATCACTGTAGGGACAGCTGAAACTTTACTAAATATAGCTCATATTTTTCTTTAAAAGGTGACAATTTACATACCCACCAGCAGTGAATAAGGCGTATTATTGCTCTAAACCCTAACAGACCCTCTGAAGTTCCAGGCTGAAATCTTTTTTGGCAGTCTTGTGGGTGTGGAAAGTAATCCTGTCATTTTAACTTGGAGTTGATTACCAAAGCTATTAAACAGTAAGAAAATGTTTTAGGGCATTTAGATTTCCTCTTATGAACTGCTAATGCATATCTTTTGGGCTCCGCTACCTGTTTTTTTTGTTTGTTTGTTTTTTGAAATCCATGCCTTTTCGTATTGAGTTGTGGTAAATTTTTATTCTAGAATAATAATTCTCAAAAGTATGGTCCAGGGACCAGAGGAGATTTTGATATTCTCTCAGAGTATGTGTGTTAGGATTTTCCCTTTTTAACTACACATCTGGGTAAGTAAGCCTGGACTGAAGGCAGAAGCAGATAAGAGAATCCAGCTGTCTTCAGTTAAGCCAGATGGTCTAGAGATTTGAAAAAATGTAAAATAAGACCATGCTTGCCATTAAAGTTCTTTTTGTTTTGGAAAAGTTATATTTTAGAAAATACTTATTATAACATAAAATTGATTTAGGATTGTTTTAAATAAATTAACAAATATTTTGAAACATTAGTTGTCATTTACAAAAATTTTTTTTTGGCTGCACCCACAGCATGCTGAAGCTCCCAGGCCAGGTATTGAACCTGCAGCCTGAGCCGCAGCAGTGACAATATAAGATCCTTAATGCCCTGTGCCACATGGGAACTCATCACTTGTTATATTTGTTTTCTTTTGTCTTTGGCAGCACCTGGGGCATGTGGAAATTCCCAGGCCAAGGATCAAACCTGTGCCACAGCAGCAAACTGAGCCACTGCAGTGACCACACTAGATTCTTAAGCTTTGCCACAGTGGGAACCCACTTGTCATTTTTAATATGATATATATTGATATGTACATAACTCACAAAGAAGAGCAGTTTGGGGTCCTCAACAGTTTTACAAGCATGAAATTGTCTTGGAATGCTGAAAAGTTTTAGGAGAGTTGCTCTAGACATTACTCTAGACACTAATCCCTAAAAATTGACTTCACAAATAACTTTTCTTAGTCTGTGGCTTGTCTGATAACCTTGTTCATGATCTATTATATTGTGTAGAATATTTAAATTTTAATTTAAAGTGTTTTTATTGTTTTCCATTTTGTGTTTTTGGCATCATATTACGGAGATTTTCTTCCTCTTTTTTTCCACTTAGCTTTTTTTTAAGATTTCACCTAAATGGGAGTTGTCTGTTTAAATTTTAGTAAAACTCATAATTAAAGCTATTTATGTTTTAGAGTGTGTGTATGTATAAATACATATTTTATAGACTTGTATTTTTAATGGTTATAGAATCTACGGATTAGCCTCTCTATTACACCTGATAAATTGTAATAATATTCTAAATTGTTTTCATTTATTAGCAAAATGTAGTTATAGAATTATATCTTTTAGCATTTTATTTATAGTAGTAATTTTGTCCCTTTTTCCATTTATTTATTTATTTATTGATTCATTCATTCATTTTAGTTTTTAGGGCCACACCTGTGGAATATGGAAGTTCCCAGCTAGGGACTGAATCAGAGCTACAGCTGCTGGCCTACGCCACAGCCACAGCAATGCAGAATCTGAGCCACGTCTGTGACCTACACCAGAGCTCATGGCAATGACGGATCCTTAACCCTTTGGATAAGGCCAGGGATCGAACCCACATCCTCCTGGATCCTAGTCGTTTCGTTAACCGCTGAGCCATGAAGGGAACTCCGTGTCCCCTTTTTTTTTCACTCACTGATTTTGCCATGACGTGATCTATTTCATTAGTTTGGTCAGAAAACAAGCTATTGGTTTTGTTGATAATCTCTTGTTTCTTTGTTTTCTATCAGTGAATTTATATTTATCTGTATTGGTTATACTGCATTTCCTTCTTTTAAACTGAGAATCTCATATTAAAACTTTTATTCCTCCTATATAAGCATTTAAATTCCTCCTATATAAGGTTTAAATTCTCTTCTAAGTACTTCTGTGCTGCATCCTGCATAACATTTGATGTGTAATGTTCCAGAAATGTAATTTCCAGTTTTTACCTGTGTGTGTGTGTATAGAGGAATTTCTTTGCATTTGTTGTTATTGATTCATAATTATATTTTATTTCATTTTGTGGTAAACACTTTTTTTTCTCTTGGGAATTTTTTCATTGATTGTAACCCCTGACCTTTCTCTCCTTCTTTACCTACCTTTACTAAGGAATATGGAATGTTTTTATCTGGTGGGTAAATTTGGGAAGATTTAACTAAGATGGTTGATAATAACTCTATAATTCTTGGGTTAAGCTCATTTTCATTCTAAGCATTGTTCTCCAATGTTCTAAGATTTCTTCAATTCTTCTATAATATAGGTGATGTTTTGCTATTTGCTAATGTATGTCATACTCTAATTACTTCAAAAAATAAGCAGGGATGTGATGGTTATTTGTTGAGCAAGACATTTTCTTCTAGGTAACAATTCTTTTGTTTTCATTTGGACTTGTCCTGTGTTCCCAAACTATGATAATTTTAATGCTCAGTGGTTCTTGAAAAGGTCATGTATTGCCTATACTGCCTGGTTCTTGAAAAGGTCATGTATTGCCTATACTGCCTGGTTCTATGTGTATGTCCACATATTACACATAGACATAAATATGTATTTTCACATACATTATGTTAAACATTTTTATAATATTTTGTATCTAATTTATGAAGGGTGGCAAGGCTTTTCTTCCTCTAAATAGTACTCTCAAATTAAATCATACCCTCAACTCAATTATCAGCCTGAAGTGAGAACTTAGCAAATTGGCTTCTTTAACAAAAAATTTTATCTTACGATTTTGCTTATGAATGTAAAACTAAAATAAATGATTTCACGAATGGCAGCACTCACCATCACACGATCTGGTTTCTAACATCTGCTCTGGGCACAGATATTGATTCTCTAGTTCTTGTATAATCACTGCCCTGGAACGGACCTGTATTCCACCAAAGCCTAGGTCCTCACCATTCACACAGGTCAGCTGACACAGGCTCCATGAAGACCAGTCCTTCAAATAACAGTCACCTGCAAAACACAGGTTTGTAGTTTATATCCACACGCATAAAGAAGAGCCAGCCAGATAATCATTTAACCCACTAAGCAGTGTTTTTAGGTATGCCAATCACAACCAATCATAAATGATATTTGTAAGATTTATCTAAGTAATATTTGCAAGTGTGTAGGTGGTTTTTAAAGTATGTATTGATAGTGTGTTATTTTCTGAGTGGATGTTACTGGGTATAGGCTGTGTGTTGCTTAATGATAGGAAATGTAAACTACGGTTTGAAGGCACTCATCCGTCATGACTTCCTTTCTCTTAAAAGACAACAAATGCTTGATTAAAACCTAATACCACTGTTGTCATTATTATCATAAAGGGGTTCATGAAGAACTTGGTAATAGTCAAAGAAAATCTAAATATACACAGAACTTATTTTCTAGGTGTTCCAAATTTCAGAAGAGTTCAAGTCCAAGGCTGAGAATGCTGGTATTTACGTTTGATTCCAGTTTCTTCCCAAAGGTATGGAGCTAAGACAGCCACACAATCTGGAGTAGTGGAAATTAAAGCACACGGTTCCCTCCAATCTACATCTTCAATTACTCCCCCCCCTTTTTTTTTCAGTTACTTTTTGAAGAATATTATACATGCAAATGATTATGTAGCATAAATGCACAGAGAGCTGGATTGTCACAATCTGATTAAACACCCATGTAACCAACATCCAAATCAAGCAACAGAATCTCAGAAACTCTCATGTTACATATGGAGTAGTATCATCTATACTTCTTTAATACATGGTTTCTTTCATTTACTTATGCTTGTGAAATCCATCATACATTTATGTAGCTCTAGTTCATTTTTAGTGTTGTGCTCTACTTCGTTGACTGAATGTACACAATCGAGAGTGGTGAGTTTTTCCTGTTATGAATACTGCTGTTACAACCATCTGGCATGAGTCTTTGGTGACCTTATAAATGCATTTCTCTTGGGTATATTAACTAGAAATGGAATTGCTGGGCCATAGTCTATCTTGTGTTCATCTTCCATCATTTTGAGAACAAGGAAGATTTAATGAAATCCACCTTTCCCACATACCCATTCATTCAAAAAATCAAGACTGACTGTTTGGTGATACCATTCAGAGGATACGGTAAATTTTGATAAACACAAATCCATAAGGAGTTCTTATCATTTTAATTATTCTAGCCATATCACATGAATAATTCATATTGCCATGTATTATGCTGAAGATATCTAATATGAGCACAAAGTTGCCTGGAGATCTGATTAAAGAAAAAACTTCTTGTGCCAAGATTAAGAAATCCTGGAAAGACATGAATTACTGAATAACAGATACACATATGATACTAAAGTGGTGTGATTTCTGTAGACCTTTATGTCATTAATACTCTGTCTAGTGTCATCCTAAAGTGAAGAAAATTCTAGTAAATTTTGTAAGTGCTAAGGAAAAAGAAACCACTAAGAATTTTTAAGTAGTTTAAAGAAGTTGTAGAAATATTCATAACACCTAGGAAATGGTACTTTGGGGTTACTCGTTTTTTAATTATGCAGAAGAAACTGCATATTAAAAGAAAAAAGAAAAAAGAAACTCCTATCAATAGCAGTGTAGTATAGATTCACCTCAGTAACTGGAAATAAAATATACATTTTTCACTAATAAGTGATATAAGCACAAAGATAAAACCTAACATAATGTATTTTACCACAAAACTCAATACATCTTTTAATAGTAGTCTGTGCATTATATAATTATCACTCCAAAATAATCCGTCAGGATTCAAAGATTTAATAATAGCAGATAATACAACTAAATGCTGAGCAGCCTTCAACCAAATGGACTCTAAACTTCCAAAAAAGGTATTCTACTTCAAAGACAAAGAGGAGACCACATCAAGAGGTAGGAGGGGCGATTATGCGATAGAAGCAACCCCATACCTCCCGGGTGGGAAGCCCCACAGACTGGAAAGTAACTGCATCACAGAGATTCAGCTATAGGACTGAGAGTTCTGAGCCCCACGTCAAAACCCCACGCCTGGGGATCTGGCACAGGGAGAAAGAGCCCTCGGAGCATCTGGCAGTGAAGGCCAGTGGGGCTTGTGTGCAGGAGCTCCACAGGACTGGGGGAAACAGACCCCATCCTTGAAAGGCACACACAGACTTTTACGTGCACTGGGTCCCAGGGCAAAGCAGTCTCCATAGGAATCCGGGTGGAACCTTACTGCAATTCTTGGAGAATCTCCTGGGAAAATAGGGGTGACTGTGACTTGTTGTGGGGGAAGGATATTGGAGGCGAAGCTCTCGGGAACATTCATCAGCCTGAATTTCTCTGGAGGGGGGCCATTTCTGGGAAAATCTGGTCCCTTCCATCAGCACTGAGAAGCCCCAGGCCAAACAATAATCCAGGTGGGATCACAGCCCCACCCATCAGTAAACAGGCTGCCTAAAGACCCCTCAGTCACACAGCCAGCCTCTAATCTCATCCAGAGACAAAGCCCCACCCATCAGAGGAAGAGGAATCAACCCCACCTACCAGTGGGCAGGTATCAGTCCCTCCCATCGGGAAGCCTACAGCAAGCCCTGCCCATACCAACTTTAGTCACAGGGGAGGCAAGGGCCAGAACTAAGAGAGGCTACAACTCTATTGCTGGCAAAAAGGTCACCACACCAAAAACCTATAAAAATGAAAAGACAGAAAACTATAACTCAGATAAGGGAGAAAGAGAAAAGCCCAGAAAAACAGCTCAGTGATGAGATTATCAGGCTCCCAGAAAGAGACTTTAGACTGTTGATGCTGAAGATGATGCAAGGCATTGGAAATAAACTGGAGGCAAAGATTGATAATATACAGGAAACACTGAGCAGAGAAATACAAGCTGTAAAAATTCAACAAGAAGAGATGCAAAATACAATAACTGAAATAAAAAATTCATTAGAAGCAGCCAACAGTAGAATACAGGAGGCAGAAGAAAGAATCAGTGAGGTGGAGGACAGATACTGGAAATCACTAATGCGGAGGACAAAAGAGATAAAAGATTGAAAGGAAATGAGCTGAGTCTCAGAGAACTCTGGGATAA
>PVHT020000173.1:22202268-22234584 GCA_004024745.2 Catagonus wagneri | reverse complement strand
GAGTCTCAGAGAACTCTGGGATAATGTTAAATGCACCAACATCCGTATTATAGGGGTGCCAGAGGGAGGAGAGAGAGAGAAGGGGACAGAAAAGAAATTCGAGGAGATTATAGCCGAAAACTTTCCTAATATGGGAAAGGAACCACTCAGTCAAATTCAGGAAGCACAACGAGTACCATATAAAATAAACCTGCGGAGGAACACCCCGAGACACATATTAATCAAAATGACCAAAATTAAAGACAGAGAAAGTTTTGAAAGCAGCTAGGGAAAAGAAACAAATGACATACAAGGGAACCCCAATAAGGTTATCAGCAGATTTTTCGTCTGAAACTCTACAGGCCAGAAGGGAGTGGCATGATATACTTAATGTGATGAAAGGGAAAAACTTCCAACCAAGATTGCTTTATCCTGCAAGGCTCACATTCAGATTTGAAGGAGAGATCAAAACCTTTACAGATAAGCAAAAGCTAAGAGATTTCTGCAACACTAAACCAGCTTTACAACAAATCTTAAAGGAACTTCTCTAGGCAGAAAAGAAAAGGCCACAAATGACAAGGCTCACCAGGAAAGACATATATACAGTAAAGATACTAAATCATCCATGCACAACTATGCTACTAAAATCAGAAATCTTGAGAAGAGAGCACAAATGCAGGTCACTGGAGACACACGTGCAATTAAGAAACCAACAACTTAAAACAATCTCATTTGTATATAGACTCCTATATCAAAACTTCAGGGTAAAAAAAAAAGGCAACAAAAAACCCGAAACAGTTAATACAATGGCAATAAGAACATATATATCAGTAATTACCTTAAATGTTAATGGACTGAATGCCCCAACCAAAAGACATAGACTAGCCGAATGGATACAAAAACTAGAAAACAACCAATTGATCACTGAAGAAATCAAAGAGGAAATTAAAAAATACCTAGAAGCAAATGACAACAAAGACACGACACTCCAAAACCTCTGGGATGCAGCAAAAGCAGTTCTAAGAGGAAAGTATATAGCAATACAAGCCTACCTCAGGACACAAGAAAAAGCTCAAATGAACAACCTACCTTTACATCTAAAGCAGCTAGAGAGGGAAGAAGCCAGGTCATGGAAACAACCTAAATACACATCAATAGAGGAGTGGATAGGGAAGATATGGTACATACACATAATGGAATATTACTCAGCCATTAAAAGGAACGGAAGAACAACATTTATAGCAACATGGATGAACCTAGAAATTATCATACGAAGTGAAACCAGTCAGACAATTAGACAGCAACACCCAATGCTACCGCTTACATGTGGAAACTGAAGAGACAATGAACTTCTTTGAAGAACAGACAATGACTCACAGATTTTGGAAAACCTTGGTTTTTCAAATAAGACAATCTGGGGGGTGGGATGCACTGTGGGTTTGGGACACAAAATCTATCGAATTGACTTATGATCTTTGTACACCTATAACTGAAATAAAATTCATTG
Organism: Catagonus wagneri; assembly: GCA_004024745.2. Taxonomy (NCBI): domain Eukaryota; kingdom Metazoa; phylum Chordata; class Mammalia; order Artiodactyla; family Tayassuidae; genus Catagonus; species Catagonus wagneri. The sequence goes on along the minus strand of PVHT020000173.1, from coordinate 22,233,098 downwards.
TTAATAAGGAAAAAAAATAATAGCAGATAAGTGTGAGGCACTGACTTATACTAAACATACTTTTATATTGTGACCATATAAGCCACTGTAGTAATAAAACTACACCGTGCCTCCCAGAGATATGACAATAAAATGTCTGAAGTGCATTTCCTACTTAAATATTCTACACTTTAAAGCTTATTAGCTCCCACACTGCTGGCTTTCAAATCCCATCATTGGAGAAAACTAAGCAACAGAGGAATGGAAATAAATAGACTGTAATTTATAAGAGAAGAGCAGCCTCCTTCTGGATTTGTAATTGCTTTAATTAAAATGGTGTGTTTGCCCTGATCTGGGCTACTAGGGGATCATGTAATTTTTCATGATACTTGCCACAGAGTTCAATTTATGTCCCTATTAGATTAGCAACTGTCTCTTCCATGAGAATGTACTCTCTGAGGACAAGGTATGTTTGTCTCCCACTATAATCTCCAACTCTGAGCCCAGGGCCTGGTTTACAATGACACTTGAGAGTAACACTCAAGTGAGTGGGACTGTGCTACAGGAAGCATAAGGCAAAGGAGTGGGGAAACTCCATAGTAAAAGCATATGTCAACACCCGGATGCCAGTTCTGCTCAGAGTGTCTCAGTGATTCTAAAATGGCACTAGAGATATGGTTTGGGAAGAGGCAGGCCTTCCAACCTGTAGCTTTGATCACCTTCTGTTGATTTACCTGGACATTCAGCATATCAGAGTTTGAAGGTTCAGGACTTGGTTCTAAAACCCTCCTCTGCTGCCACAGTCTCAGCTGTGGTCTGCAGTGAAGTAGAATGATTTTATTACATTGTATCATGTGTGTGATCTGGACAGAAATAAGGCCACTTGAAGGGGGAGTGAAAAATGGAACAAAGGAATTTCTAGATAAGGAAAAGGTTATTACTGGAATGTGTGGGAATGTCTAGGAAACAACACTCTGCCTAGGTCCAGAAAGTTAGATTTTTAAAAAAGTCTTTTTGGAATTCCCACTGTGGCACAGTGGATTAAGGATCTGGTGTTGATGTAGCTGCAGTTCAGATTCGAACCCTGGCTGGGGAACTTTTATATGCCATGGGTGCAGCCAAAAAATAAAAAAATCTTTTTCTTAACGTGAGGTAGATGAAAATATCAGTGTGTGCAAAAATGATTTATCACACACAGGGAGGAATGCCCCCAAAGTCTAGCATATAATTGAAAGCATCAGAGATGATTTTATTTACCTCTGATTAATAAGTTACTGTTCTGTTCAATTTTATTCATCTTGTCTTACTATTAAACTATAGAAACTACCAATATTATCACCTCAAATAACTGACTTACTAAAAAATGAATAAATTAATGAGTGAATCAATGAATGAGCAATCTTTATTGTTGGTTTTTCCAGCTTTAAAGGATTTAGTCACATTAAAAAATTTTTATTTTGAAAATATGTATTATTATTTTTTTTTAACAGCTGCACCTGCGGCATATGGAAGTTCCTGTGCTGGATGGAGTCGAATTGGGGCTGCAGCTGCCAGCATACAGCACAGTCACAGCAACCCTGGATCTGAGCTACAATGCCTGATCCTTTTAACCCACTGAGGCAAGGCCAAGGATAGAACACATTCTCACGGACACTATTATTGGGTTCTTAACCCACTAAGCTGCAACAGGAACTCTGAAAGTTATCTCTGCATTTTTCTTAGATCACGTCCTTTTTCTATAGAAAGTCTATTTTATCACCTATCAGTATTTGTTTGCCAAATCCTTTTCATTTGAGGGGGGCTTATTTGAAATACACTTTTTAAAGAGATAATTTTTTCTTACCATAATTATAAGTAAATTGGGAAAATAAAAACTTTGAGGTTAAATACAGGCAATTCACTTCTAATCTTGTTCTTTTCTAGCCCACTAATAAACTGTTGCCCCCACATCTTTCTTAAGGCCCTAGGTTCATGCTTGACACTGAGGTATTTTGACCTTCTATCTACCCTAAAGTTCTCTATATCAAGTCCAAATTTCTAACTTAACACTACCTGCTAGTTATTTCTAAATTATTTGATATATAACATTTGCTTTTCACATTTTAATGCTTGCACCCCTTGTGTCCAACATTGAATGAGAATGATTTATTTCCATATTTCTTCCATTATGTTTTTTTTATCACTTTTGAATAATGATTTAGCTGTGGATAAAATTTTTATGTTGTTGATTATTTTCCATCGTACTCTGAATATATTCCATTGTCTTTTGGCTTTCATTGTAACTAAGAGGATTTCTGTTATAATTCTAATTGGTTATCTTCCAGTTGCAGGTAATCTGCTTTTTTCTTTCTGAATGCTTTACTCACTCTCTATTTTTCTACATTTGATGTTTTGATTACAGTGTATCTGGATGTGAATTTGTTGTGGATGCTACCCAAGACCCAGAGGAAACTTTCATTATAACTTAAAATCTAGGCACTGTGTGCATAAACACTGCTTCTCTCTTTCTCTGCTCTCTCCTTGTGGAAATCCTGCATACATATATGTTCTATCCTTATTTTCTCAACTTTTCTTTAATACTCTCCCTGCTGAGCATGAGCCTAAGGCCTTAACTGCTATTCCTTGCAGAAGTTAAAACCCCAGGGGATAATTGTGAACAGCGACCATGTGGGAGGCCTGGACTTCACCCCACCTGGCAGTAATGAGGCAGCACCTCCTTCTGTCCAAACTGCAGTGTCTAGCTGTTGGCACAGATACCACTGAATGAAAAAATATTGATATCCCTTAACTTAGACTTACATATGCAATCCCTTCTCCACCCTGGTCCTGGGAAGGAATGGTTAAAATACAAATTCTGTCTTGCTGTTGTTACCTGGACAAGGCTGGGTGCAGCTTTCCTCAAGAACCATTTTTTTATTACCATCTATAATGGGTTCGATGTCGGTACAGAATTCTTCATCCACCACTTTGCTGAAATCATCGGCTGACCCATCACTGACTACACAAGAAATGTTCCTTGTTCTGGTCCCTTCACCACACTGGGCATCCTGAGATGGAGGAATAAATAACTAATTAGGAAGAGAAAAATAATTCATTAGTGAGCTCATCACTTATAGTCATCTTTGCACCATTGATTTTGATTTATGAGCAGTGAAAGGAGCATTTGAAACCCTAGGGGGAGAAGTCCTACAGGGCCCTAGCTATAGAGCATACAATGAACAATTTATTTGTTTTCTAGCCCAAAACAGGCAAATAGATTTTCATTAAAATGAATCAGTCTCCAAATGATTTTAAAAATATAGGACAGGAAGTGCTTTTTATCAAGACTAATTAAACAGTTATTAAATGGCAAGGCACTGAAAATCTTTAGGCAGAAACATGCCATTTTTATGCTCTGAAAAATACTTCTGAAACCAGGTCTCTGCAGATAAAAAAAAATACACATTTCCATACAACTTCTTGAGAATTGTTACCTGCACTTTGCACGGAGACCACTGGCCATATTGCCACCGATAACAGGGCTTCACTGGGCAAGGCTTGGACTGTTCAATCAGAGCAGGGCATGGTCTTCCATCACCCTGAAAGGGCTGGGTCACTGTTCGTCTTCGGATCATTTTTCCTTTAAGAGATCCAAAGTGATGCAACCTTAGTGATAAACTAGTTATGCAAGCATATATCTTTTTATTTTATTTTATTTATTTTTGCTTTTTAGGGTCACACCCATGGCATATGGAAGTTCCTAGGCTAGGGGATCAAATCAGAGTTACAGCTGCCGGCCTACACCACAACCACAGCAAAGCAGGACCCAAGCCATGTCTGCAACCTACATCACAGCTCATGGAAACGCTGGATCCTTAACCCACTGAGTGAGGGCCAGGAATTGAACCTGCATCCTCATGGTTCCTAGTCAGGTTTTTTAACTGCTGCGCCACAAAGGGAACTCCTGTAAGCATATATCTTAGTGCAAGAAGGCATCAAAGACATTTCTCACGAGGAAATATGAGAAACAAGTAAGACTTAGAAGTTTTTCAAAGAAAGACACCCAGATTCAACCTTTCAGAAGGTTATTTGTTATGACTTAAAGCAAGAGGGATGTTATATTTCGTATTCAGTCCAATGCTAAATGAAGCACAAACACACCTGTGAGGCCACATGTTTGAGAACATTCTGACCATGGAGACCAGTCGGAAAGTTGACAGTTGACAGGACATTCTACCATGCAGGATGTGTTCATCTGCCAGTTCTTCTCCAAGCCAAGCTGAAAGGAGAGAGGGAGATCTGTTTATACTTATGTAGAGGCATGATCACTGTGTAGTGTTGATGGAGGGAAGGAGAGAGGAAGGAAAATATAGGAGTGGGGATGAGAGGTGAGGAAGAATAAGCAAGATGCAAAATAAAATAAAAGGTATCAGCAGACCAACCACCCAAGCTATTAAAAATACGAAATGGTACCACCAAGAAGAGTGGGAACAAAAGACACAGGATAAATGGAGGAACCCATTTATTCAATATACTTAGATATTATTGAGCTTTTAAAATAAGCAATGAAAAAAGCACATTTAACCTCCAAAATGGCTGAATTTCCTAAATGAGGAATAAATGGTTATAAGTACAATTATTTTCTATTTTTAAAAAAATAAGAAAATCATCAATATACAGGATATGTAATTGCATCTTTGGAACAATATTTTTAAATGTGCATGTGAAACTGAAAAGCAAAAGAGCAAAGTTTTAAAGGCAAATTACCAGTTAAAACCAAAAATGTACTGAACTAATATAAAATGGTTCTAAAGTGAGTTACCACTCTCGGAATGGTGAGTCCTTAGAATTTTTTGTTTATGAATATTTTATATACATTTTTTACAAGGGTTTTCTAAAACTGATCTCAGCAGATAACTGTGGTGTAATTGTTATTTTGGCATTAGGCTCTTATCAGATAATAATGTGCATTTTATTCCATTGAGTTCCATTACTTAAATGAGTACCTTTAAAATATAGGATGAGATTTCAAACTCATTAACTGTATATGCAAACATTTAAAAGTCTAAGGTACAAAGTAGAATTGAAATAGAAAAAAAATATGAGCTCATTAGGAGAATGCAATTTTTTTTTTTAACTGGTAATCCTTGGGGATTTTCAAGATTTTTTTTTTTTTTTTTTTACTTCTGTATGAAGGAGAAGTTTATAATGTCTAATTTACATGGAAGAAAATGGCAAAAGAAAATTTTTCTGAAATGTATAGCTCTTGGTCCTAAGTTATCCATGGAGAGAGCATCAGATCCATGATTAGTGTACCTCCATCCCTCTGCAAGCATTCCCATTATATTCTCCACCAGTAACACTTGACAAAGCTGAGCACTAGGTATGCAAACTTTTTCCATATCACTTAAGTTTCATGAAATCACTGGTGATTGGGGACAAGAGTTTTAAGGTGATAACATAAAAATGGTATATTACACTTAAGGTAGCCCATAGTTTCATGGAGAAAGGGTCTGAATCATAGAATTCAACCATTATTGGCTTATTTCACGAGAGAATGAAAAAGATGTCTGTTTACTGATATTTGGAGTATTCAGTAGTAAGATATTTTAACCCTGTACTACTTTCTCCCCTTATTTTATCTCCTTTTCTCCCAGCTCCTTATTATCCGTCCATCCGTCCGTCCATCCATCCATCCAATCTATCATCTATCTAAGCTATCAATTATCTAAACATACATTCAGGGATCAAAGAATAGAAAAGGAGAAACTAGTCATTGGGTATCAGGTGAATTAATGTCTGAAAAAAATCCAAAGCAAAAATGCTAGGTAAACGTTGTATGGGCTTAACCCTAATTTTCCTCTTTGTTGGGTAGTAATGCCATCTTTCTTTCTGGCTGATAGAGAAACAGCAAGACTTAGCTACTGCTGTGGCACTGAATACAGGGTTTGCACATGTATTAGTTGGTAGGCAATCTATTGTTAAAAAAGATAGGCAGTTTTTCTCAGGGCTGTTATTTAATTCTTCTGCTTCCATAGGGTGGGTAAAATGGGATGAATTTTTAATCCAGTTCCTGCAGAAAGCAGCACTATTCTCCCTGAAGAGAGTATTTGCTAAAATGTTATGATTTGAAACTCTAATTGTCATCCCAATATCCAAACATTATAATGTTTGTACATAAAAGTTAATTTAGGCACCTGGATAATTAAAATCATTTCTCAGGTCTTTACTCACATTTCACATTTCACTTAAGAATAAAAGGTCCAATTTATGTCTTTGTCCAGTAATCATATGAGATATTTAAAAACTGGTCTTACATGATTTGGGTTTAGCTTTCTAAAAGCTTTCAGAGCTATTCACATTATTTCACTCTGACCCAGGAGATAATTTACATCTGAATTTGAAAAAAAAAAAACTAGAAGTAGATTATAAAAAGTTCTGAAGCCCATATATGACTATAATAGTAATATTCATTAGCAATGTTATTTTTATAACGATCATATTACTTGGATGTTATGAAGCCAAATTGATTTAGATATGAAATGTCTAATTAAATTGAAAGCAATAATTGACTAAGTTATGTTATAAGATGATAGTAAGAGGAATTTATTATCTAAACAACATATTCTCAGCACATTTGGGAGCTCTGTTCCCATGGACAGAGATGATAAAGAAATGAAAAATATCAAATGGATTAAAAATATTTGTCTTGAGTTTTCCCATAGGAATTGGAATAATTTACCATGGGCTTATAATAATCCCAGGATATGTAGACAGAGGCTATCGTTACATGTCTACTGAACCCTAATGAGGTTCTAGGTTCCTCCTCCGTTATTGCAGATCTATGGAGGCTGTTGCTTATCTTGGTTCATGTTTAATCCAATGAACCTCGGATGCAGGAGTCAAAACCTGTCAGGGATATGAGTACCCTTTGGTCTGGAAATCAGACAAAATAATTACAACCTGAAAGGTATCTTCATGAAAATTATGAAAGGCCAATAACTATGTTTTCTTACATTTCATAAGGACATATTAGAAACAATAACATTACTTTTGTAAGTTGGAGAGTTAATAGTTAAAATTCTCTGTACCTAAAAATACTTAATGGCAGGCTTCCTTGCTTTGTTTGAATTTCAAGCTCTCTCTTATCCAGACGTGAGTCTTAGACTCTCACAGCTGGGTATTAGATTCTAATATCAAAATTTGCTACCACACCACATGCGATCAATGTTTTGCAACAGAGAGAATAAATGATGGCTCTTGGCAGGTGTCCCAGGCAACACAAAATTCACATGAAATTACAAAAGATGATGAGTAGTCTGATTAAGATTTATTGCCTTTATTCACCTTGATTACTTTTTGTTCCCCAAGCATTTCTTTCAGAATAGGCTAATTAGCATACCTTTGGGCTCCAGGCAGAACAAAATACAGGAAATTATGTGTAGGAATCAGTAGAGTTGGACAGTGCCTCTTTTCAAGAGGCTGTTTAGCAGCCTCTGAATAGTGCAGAAAACATCTGCTGGCAACTAGCTGCATAAAGCTCTGGTCACTTGGCTCAGCATGAATGGAAATTATTAGGAAAGAATTTACTCACAAAGATATAACACAGCATCCCCTCACCTCTTCACAATATTTCAGGTTAACCGACTTGCCATCACTTCGAACACAATCCAACATCCTTGTTTTAATGCCATTTCCACAAACTGCCTTTTCACTCAGCTGGCATGTACTCCAGTCTGAAAAGAAGGGAGCCCATCAGAACAGAAGGCTATGTATGAAACAGATTTCAAATGAAACTAGGATGACCTGAATCCCATATTTAATTCACTACTGCTTCCTAAGCCCCACAATCAATCATCTCCCATACAGAGCATATGGGTCCCAGCTTTGAACTATCAGGAGTCAAATGGAATTGCTGGGGTTGCACATAGCTACAGGGATTATTCCTGAAGGCAGACATCTTCTTGACAATCTTGATAGCTAGCCATTTGGCGATACAGTAAAAATGGCTTTGGCCTGCAGATCAAATGTCATATAAAAACTTTTTCCTAATGAAAGTACCAATTTAAATTTCAATGCTTTTGTTTTAGCAAACCAGTCATAATTTTAAGGACTGGTACTTTGAGTCATTATATCCCCCCAAAACACTGTATTTCAATTCTTGTCCATACTTAGGATGTTTTTAAATGGACACATTTATTTGAAAATTGCTTTGGCTGTATTTATTTGACTTTCTTTTTACATGTCTTCTGCAAAATCATTCTTTCATCTCTCTTTCTACTGCAATATAGCATGTTCAAGAGAACTGTGATTTCATTGTGTCATGAAAAGAAATGCAAGAGAAAAAACAAAAGAAACAAAAAGCCAATCCACTGCTATGTGTCATATAGTTTCTGGAGTTTATTTCTGTGTGAAAATTACATGGGAAAAATTCCAAAATAAGCTTCAATATTGTCCTAAGTCATGTAAGCCAAGAAACTCTTCTTTCCTAGAAGTACATGCCTTGATGGTATAAGATGAAGATTTGGGAGAAAAATGGAATTTATAGTCTTTTTTTCTAAAAAAAATCGTATTTTATAGTACCTTTGATAATACTGAAATATTTATATTCTCTTCATGTACTTTTTGGCAAGCTTAGGACTGCTGATATTTTTACATCAAACTAAACATGTTTATGAAATGCCCACACACAAAGAATTCTTGTCCCAATATTTATATCATTAAGCATCTTCTGAAGAAGACATATTTCAGTAAAAGAAGAGTATCTTAAATAGAACTACTTTGACTATTCACAATCTGCCTTGGGAGCTAATGTTTGCATGATATTTTTCTTTCCCTGGATCCTAACATTTATTAAAAAATTATACATAAATATTTCTTTCATTTAATACAGAATTATATCTGAGGGACTAAGCAGCATGTCCGAAGAGCATGCAGAAGGAGAAGAACAACACTTCCAGGAATGCTGCTAAGCTGACAGACACAGAATTTGGCCTTTAACTCATGAGGAGATGACTATTCACGTACCTGTTACATTATAATCATAGTGGAAGCAGTTTTTGTTCAAGTTACAGGGTTCCTTCTCAATAGCATCAGGGCAGGCTCTTCCTTCATCAGCAGGTTGTCTGATGGGATCCGCTGACCTTTGCCGGAAACTGCTTTGATTGCAAGGCTGACAAAGAATAATAAACTTCTCAGAAAGGCGAATACTCAGCCACAAAAGAGCTAATGTACTTGGGAGAGCAGTGGTGTAGGAGTTTGAACCTTTGGGCCACTGGCTAACTTAATCTCATAACACCTCAGTATCTTCATCTATAAAATCAAGGTGTTGATAAGTTTCTGGTGTTCCATCTAGCTCTAAGATGCTGTGGACAGAGAATATTGCCTGCCATTCCAGTTCTACAAGGATCAAGCCATAGACATTGCAGTTGCTTCAGGTGATGTGCCTCTTGAGGGAAACAGAATGGAGAAAAAGAGGTAGCATTCTGTGCTTTGGAGACTGATTCAAGATAGTTTGGACACAATGGCTAAGGAATAATTGCAGTGAGCCCCAATTCTTGTATCTTCCTATACACAGGAAAGCACTAAAATCATTAACTAGAGATGCCTGTTCTAGTAATTAGCAAGAATCTTCTGATGTTCGACCTCTTGTTTTTTTTCCAGCAAAAACTCCTGTTTATCCCGGCTCCTCTCTTACCTCTTTGGAACAGTTCCTCAGAGCTAGCTAAGAGGCTGTAGTCCTCAATAAGGTCCTTGAATAAAACTTGGCTTGCAGTTTTTAGGTTGTGTGCTTTTCCTCAGTCAACAATGCTTAAGAGTCTTTGTGTCTACCCTGAAAAGATATCTACACCCCATGTTTACTGTAGCATTATTTACAATAGCCAAGACATGGGGAAAAAAAACCCTAAGTGTCTATCAATGGATGAATGCATAAATAAGTTATAGTGTAATTACATAATGGAATATTATTCAGCCATAAAAAATGAGGATTCCTAAAATTTGTGACAACGTGGAGGGACCATGAAGGCATTATGTTAAATGACATGTCAGACAGAGAAAACAATATAAATACTGTATATCTCACTTACATGTGGCATATAAACCAAAACAAAATAAAACTCAGAAAAAGAGATCAGACTTGCTGTTAATAGAAGTCGAGGCAGGGGAGAGGGGAAATTGTAGGAAAGTGGTCAAAAGGAACAAACTTCTAGTTATGATAAATAGGATGTAGTGACTGTAGCTAACACTGCTGTACGATGTACAGAAAAACAGGAGAGTAAATCTTAACAGTTCTTATCACAAGGTGAAATTTTTTTCCTTTGTGTTTTTTTTCTTTTTATGAACCTATTTGAGAAGATGGATGCTAGCTGAACCTGCTGTGGTAATCATTTCAATATATGTAAATCAAACCATCATGCTATATGCCTTAAACGTGCAGTGATGTCTGTCAATCATTTCTCAATAAAACGTGGGGAAAAAAGTCTGTGTGTCAAATATTAATACATACATCACATTACCCATTTATAAGCACATACATATGATCATATTAATTATTGTAGATCACTAATACAGCAATTACAACCTATCTAATATATCTATCTACCTACCTACTTACCTGTCTCATACAGTTTCTCAGACCTGAAAAATTGTTTTAAGGGTGACTTTAACTAGCTATTAGTAACCTTTATTTTCCTAATGTACATGTATTTTACATGCACATAAACACAACTTGGCACTACCTAAAAAGACTGGCTTGCCATTCTCCTACTGGTACGGTCTTGACTTGAAAACATATGCTTGCTAAAAGCAGAAACAGTCACTTCAAATCTGACGGTATGGAATTAGAATAGAAATCACTGGCATACCCTTTTGAAATAGTTGATCTATGCCAATTTAACCTGTATGCCAGTCAACTGCCAGCCCTGTTTTGCTCCTGCTACATTAGTTGGTTGCTAATCAGCACCTTTAATAATGTTAACACTGAAACAGAAAATTAATTTCTCCTTGAAAACATGTATCTGTCCTGTGTTGTATTTCAGAAAATCAATTCCACATTAGATGTTATCTTTCCCATGCTTTTGATGCCATTTTGAAGTGTGCAGTTTTACAAAGGTGCCCCCGGTAAGCCAAATTTCTTACATCACCAGCCAGTTCTGTTTCAAGTGACTCTCATCCCAGGGTCCCATGGTCTCATCCCAGGGTCTCATCCCAGGGTCTCATCCCAGGGTCTCATCCCAGCCCCTGCAGGCTGTTGAAATCTAGAAGCTTTGTATGATTGGAGACTCTCAGCTGGCTTTCCAGGCCCAAAGAGGCCCAGAGTCAGCATGTGGAAAGGGATTCATTGATGCACAGCTTTCTTCCTTCTACCCCCTTTCTTACCAGGATCCTTTGTGTTTTAGTGTCAATACTCCCGCTGCTGTACTTCCACTGTGTGGAAGATAATTCATACGATTTAAATAAAATGGACTGGGCAAAAAAGCAAGGGATGATAATTACCTGATACCATTAAAACACTTTCACTAGAGTTTCATTCTTTTTTCCCTTTACCTGGAGGGAATCATCACCACTGCAGTTTTTAACATGCTGTGTATTCATAAGCCAATCTAAAGGGATTTTGTGCTCGGTTTAGGAGGATGGTGGAGGAGCACAAAGCCTGCACGAGGTCAAGCTGTTCTAGTGTGAGTCAAATGTTGCTTGATTTTAAATGGCACACTCATAGAATGAAGTAGCCAAAAACGCATCTTGCTTTAGTAGTCTGTTTGGTAACTACTTTAGCAACCAAACCTTTGTTTTCTTAGAAGGCAGCTACGCTAACCACTATACCACCAACGCAAAACTTCCCTAATATCTGCAGAGCCTTAGTAGTAAGGAATCAAGCAAATTCTACACTAATAAATGGTTATTGTCTCACCAAAGTGCATCGGGTCCACGGACCCCATTCGGATATCACGCAATCCTCAGGACATGGTAATTTGCACTCTCTAGAGCCCAGAGGCATCTCTTCTGGGTCACAGAGATAATCCTCTACATGGTCAGAAGGGCCATCCGCTGTGTTCTGCATGCATCTAGGAGAAAACACACCTATGAGTGAAGGAACGAGGACAATCAAATGATAACCAACCCATAAGGTATATGGTTTCTCCTGAGACGTCACTGTGGGGGTGGGGAATGGGAAGCTTGGCATTTAATGAATAAAATTCTTCAAACATAAAGCTATAAAATTATCTCTGCCTCCCATAACTAGTCACAGAACTTCAGTATGATTTAATAATCTATGCTTGCGTGTATCATCATAATCTTTTAAAGGTTTAGCCATGTGGTACACTCTGTATATAAACTCTATGTGTGTTCCTCTAAAAGGAGGGGGTCATGTACACCCATATATGATTCAGAAACTACTGAGGAGTGGTCCAAACTTATTCATAGATGGGTTGCAATTTTAGAATATAATGGTTTTTTTCTTCTGAGAAAAATGGTAGATTCCACAGAGAAAGTAGATTCATATATAATGTAAGATGAGGCACACTTAAATCTCCTAGGGAGAAGTTTTGTTAAGTATTTTTGAAAGTAACTGATAGCATTTATCAAGTTGTTCTGTCATTTAAAAAGTAATTTTATCCTCCTCTCTGCTGATATCCTTAGGAGAAAGCAAGAAGTGAAGTGACAACCTTCACTTTTTTTTATGCTATTATTATTGCATAAATTCTCTAAATGTGGTTTGGGATCTTCCTATATCTTGACCTTTTAAAAACTGTTTTCTTTTTAAGAGAACAAATTCAAACATTTTATTACATTTCATTCTATTGTAAGCAATCATAAAGGGCTCTTTGCTCATTTCTTGGGAATCTAATTAATATGGTTTGTACCAGACTTCACTTTTACTATAGTTAAAAATCTCTCCGGGCACTTTTCTAATAAAAGAGAAAAAATTTATCCCTCATTTGTAACTCAGAGAAGGTCAACCAAATTAATATGTTTGGGAAGAGAAGTATATTGCAGGGGATGAAAAGGAAGGCTTGAGCTCTTAAGCCTCTCAAACCCAGTGCAGTGTTTTAAACTGTTGGTTGAATTACGTACCAATTATACCTGGAATCTCAACTTTTCTCAGGGATTTACAATCAGTAGGGACATTGCATCCTCACAAATCTGCTCTGTAGAATCACCTTTCTATACAGTGCTGCTGATTTTAGGAGAAGTGTGATTTTCTTACAGGATGCATTCAGAGAATGGAAAACTATGCTGCTGGTTATGTCTTAACTGGGTTTGTAGCCTAAAAGATATTCACACAAATAGCCACATGTGCATTTTTTGTATACTAAATAAACAAAGTAACCACAAAATATGCAAAGGTAGATATTTATTTCATTTCATTGTTGAAGGAAAAAATAAATTATAGGGGAGTTCCTGTCATGGCGCAGAGGAAATGAATCTGACTAGGAACCATAAGGTTGCAGGTTCGTTCCCTGGCCTCACTCAGTGGGTTAAGGATATGGCGTTGCCATGAGCTGTGGTGTGGGTCGCAGATGCGGCTCAGATCCTGCATGCTGTGGCTGTGGCGTAGGCCGGCAGCTATAGCTCTGATTAGACCCCTAGCCTGGGAACCTCCACATGCTATGGGTGTGGCCCTAAAACAACAAAAGATAAAATATATATATATATTAAAAATGTCCTTAGGAGAATTTTAATTTCCCAGGAAAAAAGTTCTAGCTTCACAGGCATTTTTTTTAAATGTTCTGTGACAGCAACTTTGAGAGGACGTGGAGCAGATGGGACAACTCAGTCTCCAAAGTTGGATCTGCTGGTAGGAAAAGACTGCATTCACATTAGACCCTGACACGATGTACAAGGATTAACTTGAAAAATTACCTATTGATGCAGAGTTAAGGACAGATGTTCAATATTCTATTAAGTAGTTATGTACATAAAACTTTGTTTTCAAAGGCTTTTCCTTCAATTTATTTATATGGATAATATATTCATTTTAGGAAAATCAGAAGAAATAATAAAAATTTACTTCATTCTATCAGAGTTAACAACTCTTAACAGACTATTTACTTGTTTATTTTAAGGCTGCACCTGTGACATACAGAAGTTCCCAGGCCAGGGGTCAGATTGGAGTTGCAGCTGCTGTTCTACACCACAGCCACAGCAACCTGGATCTGAGCTGCGTGTGCGACCTAAAGTGCAGCTTGTGGCGATTCCTTAACTACTGAATGAGGCCAGGGGTGAAATCTGCGTCCTCACAGAGACAGTGTTGGCTCTTTAACCGCTGAGCCATGACGGAACTCCCAGATTAGTATATTTAAATCTGTATTTCCATTTCATTAAATAGGGGCAAACTTTACCTACTACTACCATTTAGGAAAAACATCAACAATACATTACAAACATCTTTTCATGTTGTTACTTTTCCAAGATATATTTTTTAATGGTTCCACTTGAATTCTATCATTTGAATGTGCTACAATTGATTAAAATTCTTGTTAACATTTAGATTATAAGTTTTCTTTATTTGATTTGGTATTAATGATATTTTTATCACTGTAGAATGCAGAAAAAATATTTGAATCAAGTTTCGAGCCCAAAGGAAGGCACTTCAAGTTTCTATGCTTTCTTCAAATTTCTGGCCTTTCTCCTTTCTATAGGAGAAGGGACTATGCTGAGAGAATATTGAACTATACTAGAAAATAACAGAATGTAGAACCAAGTTGGAGGCCAGGGATGGGGCCAGAGATCCACCGCAGTTGTGACAATAAGGGGATTCACTGTCTTGAGAGAATTCAAAAGCAACAAAAGAAATAACCAGATCTGTCTGGATTTTATTACTGTGATGTGCTGGCAATTCTAGAAAAATTTCAGTGAAAAATATTCCTTTCCACCAGGGCAAACCATTACTACTACTCAGTCACACCATCATTAAAGAGAAGGAATGAGGTCAGATTTTTGGAAACCTGTTCTCCTTCAGACTCCTCTGTCCTGAAATGTCACCCAAAGCTTGCATCTAAAGGGATATTTGTCCATAATTAGCAGAGGATAAGGCTTATGAGGTGTAGTACTCAATCAGGAAAAAAACTTTATTACAAGAACAGAGATTCCAGTCAATACTAATCTCTTTTTCTACTTGCATTAAAAATGTTTACTGAAAAAATTAATTGGCCTGAAAAGTTACTTTAAGATTTATTTGGAAATGTTGAGACTATCCGCAAAGCAAATTGAAGCAACATATACAAAAAGGTAAACTAACAGTGGTCCTTTATTGTAATTTTTAGTGTCAAAAACCACAACCTGATCAACTTTTAAATATATGGAAAATACTTTTAAAATTGAAAAAGAAATTTTAAATTTGGAAGAAGACTGGTAAAAAATATAACCTCTGCCTTCTCCTTCCCTGTTTCTCTATCATCTCATTCTCCACCCTCCACCCCATCCACCTTTTAAAATTCCTCAGAAAAATAACTTTAAGGAAGTTCAGACTGGCTTTTGAAAAAAAAAATAGAGGTTATTTTTATCGGAGGCTGAGTTCTCCAGTGTGCCAGGGTTTTAGGATACAAGTGTTACTCTGTTTTACTTTCATGTTGAAAGAGATTAAGAAATAGAATATTAAATTCTCAAAAAGTTAGGTCATGAGTGAGGTTGAGATTCTTCACAGCAGAAGTTGTCGAATTTTGGATATTTTTATATTTGCCTTGATTTTGTGTCACTCAGCAGCTTTAGAAGAAACTAGTATGAAAGTGACAGGAGACTCGAGTTTGAATTCAACTCTGTCACTTTAGTGATGTGTGTTCCTCAGTACGTGGCTTAGTACTTCTGAATCTACTTTGTAAAGTGGAGAAAATAAAATCTCCCAGACTTGTTTCCAAGTTCTAGACCCTTGAGGGACATATGCAAGGAACATTTAATGAATATTGCACTTACATGAGGTTTTCAGGAATTTTTATGAATATGACAGGGTCTCAGTTTGGAGAAACTTACAGAATTTAATAAAGGTGACAGACGTGTAGATGGATCTTTCAAAACAATGACAGATGTGTATGGTAATACAGAACAAGGCTGCTCAGTAGGATTTTCTATGACAACAGGAATACAGTGTTCTCATAGTATAGCCACCAGCCACCTCTGGCTGTTGAGCGCTCGGATTGTGTCTAGTGTGACTGAGGAAATGCATTTTATTTCACTTTAGTTAGTTTAGATTTAAAGTGAAATAGCCACATGTGGCTAGGGGCTACCCTCCTGGACAGCATGGCTACAGAAATAATGAGTGGTACCAACCAGCGGGGGGCTTTAGGGGGGGGTTTGGGGGGCAGATGAGAGTATTCAAAAGGTAACCACAAAAGACCCAGAATTGCCAAAGCAATCCTGAGAAACAAAAACCAAGCATGAGGCATAATTCTCCCAGACTTCAGGCAATATTATAGGGCCACAGTAATCAAGACAGCGTGGTACTGGTCCCAAAACAGACATACGGACAAATGGAACAGAATAGAGACCCCAGAAATAAACCCAGACACCTACGCCCAATTGATCTTTGACAAAGGAGGCAAGAACTTAAAATGGGAAAAAGAAAGGCTTTTCAGTAAGCATTGCTGGGAAACTTGGACAGCTGCACGCAAATCAATGAAACTAGAACACACTCTCACCACGCACAAAAATAAACTCTAAATGGCTTAAAGATTTAAATATAAGACAAGACACTATTAAGACATTCTCTGACATCAACCTTACAAATGTTTTCTCAGGTCAGTCTCCCAAAGCAACAGAAATCAGAGCAAAGATAAACCAATGGGACCTAATCAAGCTGATAAGCTTTTGCACAGCAAAGGAAACCAAAAAGAAAACTAAAAGACAACTTACAGAATGGGAGAAAATTTTTTCAAATGACGCAACTGACAAGGGCTTAATCTCTAAAATATACAAACAACTGATGCAGCTCAACTGCAAAAAAGCCAACAACCCCATTGAAAAATGGGCAAAGGACCTGAACAGACATTTCTCCAAAGAAGATATACAGATGGCCAACAAGCACATGAAAAAATGCTCAACATCATTGGTGATTAGAGAAATGCAAATCAAAACTACCATGAGATACCACCTCACACCAGTCAGAATGGCCATCATTAACAAGTCCACAAACAACAAATGCTGGAGGGGGTGTGGAGAAAAGGGAACCCTCCTGCACTGTTGGTGGGAATGTAGGCTGGTACAACCACTATGGAAGACAGTGTGGAGGTACCTTAGAAAACTCTACATAGAACTACCATATGACCCAGCAATCCCACTCTTGGGCATATATCCAGACAAAAATTTCCTGGAGAAAGACACTTGCACATGCATGTTCACTGCAGCACTATTCACAATAGCCAAGACATGGAAACAACCCAAATGTCCATCGACAGACGACTGGATTAGGAAGATGTGGTACATATACACGATGGAATACTATTCAGCCATAAAAAAGGATAAAATAATGTCATTCGCAGCAACATGGATGGAATTAGAAACCCTCATACTGAGTGAAGCAAGTCAGAAGGAGAAAGACAGATGCCACATGAAATCTCTTATAACCGGAGTCTAAAACCCTGCACAAATGAACATCTCAACAGAAAAGAAAATCACTAACTTGGGGAACAGACTTGTGGTTGCCAAGGGGGTGGGGGAGGGGGTGGGGGAGGGAGTGGGAGGGAATGGGGATAACTAGTGCTTTAATGATGGAAAAGCAAGGAGATCCAACTGTACAGCATGGGGAACTATATCTAATCACATGTGACGAATCCATATATGTACATGTAACCAGGTCACCACGCGGTGCAGTTGGAAAATCTGACAGAAATCTGTAAACCAGCTATAATGCAAAAAAATAAAAAATAAATTATAAAAAAAAAGGTAACCAGTTTGACAGAAAGACTTTATAAAAGAGTATCACTAAAATACAGTTTGAAATATAGTTGACCTTTAAGAAAAAAGTTATTGGTGTTGGAAAAATCTGCATTCATTCAGTATGTCACCCTTTATGTGCACCTCGAAGCCACGCTTCCTAAAATCCAAAGGCTGAGGATGCTAAACTGCTGCTGGAAGCTTGTAGAATTTTCCATGAACACAGACTCCCTAAAAAGGAAACTGGAGATTGGGAGGAAGGCAAGCTCATGTTGCTGTACCTGAAACTGGGAGGTGGCCGCACCTTTTTTTTTTTTTTTTTTTTTTTGCCTTTGTCATTTTATGGCCGCACCCGCGGCATGTGGCGGTTCCCAGGCTAGGGGTCTAATCGGAGCTGTGGCCACTGGCCTGCGCCACAGCCACAGCAACGCAGGATCCGAGCCGCGTCTGCAACCTACACCACAGCCGGATCGTTAACCCACTGAGCAAGGGCAGGGATCGAACCCGCAACCTCATGGTTCCTAGTCGGATTCGTTAACCACTGTGCCACGACGGGAACTCCTGGCCGCACCTTTGATTCTCTGTGTTACCAGCCTGCGCCTTACCTCACTTTGCGGGTTTGCACACCCTCTCCACAGTTGTCGCGCATGTTCACGAAGGTGACCTTGCAAACACTCCACGGCTCTGTGACCCATATGTACTGGTTGCAGTCACTGTGGCAAGGAACGACCTCATACACCTGAAACACACACAGTACTCAATGACCTGACCCCACAGAACCTGACGAGGGTGAGTGGGAACACCACACATCACAGTAGTTAACGACTTTTTTGTTTAGCTACTATCAGGCTTCTCCTTTACTGTTTATAATTCTAAAATAGGCATAGAGAAATCTCTTGAGAGCCCTAGCGCAGCAGGGCAGGCGTGCTGCGCCGTGCTGGTTCTATTGCTCGTCTGTCCCACTGCGCTGTAGATCTGACCTCACTGAGCGTATCAGACACATTGCACACTTTCCTAGACTGACCCTTAACACACGTCTCATAACTTCCTGGGCCATACTTCCTGTTCGCAGTTTTGTGGGTCTTCATTACTGAGGCCAGGGTGCTGACATGTCAGGCATTCTACAGAGACTTGCTGAATAATGAATTCAGCATATAAAAATAGCTGTTTTCAAATAACTATAATTTGGCCTCTTCTAAATAAGTATATATACCAATTAAGAACTTTTATTTTTTGTGTTCTATATACGAAACTAAAAGATAAATAAAATAAAATAAAATAAAATAAAATAAAATAAAATAAAACCACCTTAAAACTAACTAAACCTCAGTCATTTAGGGCTTGGGAGCAAGGTCTGAAACTGGCCTCTTACTACAGAGCTAGAGCCCAAAGCAGTGAGGGCCACAAGGAACAAAACAAATTGTCTGTGTGCTGATGCCCATAAAGGCTTGCAGCCCCAGATTTGAGGTGGGGTGGTTGGTTTCAGGATTTTTTTTTTTTTGGTTCCTAATGCTCTTCTTTTAAGGAAAAAGAATGAGTAAATAAATGAAATAGCTAGACCACAGTCCACTGCAACAGAGCTGACTCAACCTTGAAAGAAAAATGTCATTTTAAAGAAAAAATCATTTTAAAATCTACGATAATTCAACTCTATTTCCTATTTCAAACACAGCAGCACATGAATGTTTTACATACTATTTAGTTCCAGATAATATAGATTTAAATAGTCCTTTTGTGTAAATTTTAGTGGATTAAACACCCAAGTAAAGTGAATAAAGCTGACCTAGTCTACACAGGAATAAGACTTATGTACTGTTGGAGTAAGAATCTGTAATTACTATAGTGAGTGATCACCTTCACATCCGGTGCTGTATTAAAAGAGGACTAAATACTATTTTAGTATTTAATACAACGGAACCCTCCAACTTGTGGGGAAGGGAAAAACTGAAGGGGAAATGCCATCTTTCCTAATCCTTTGACGGCTTTCACTTGAAGCTCCCGCACTGGAGTGAATACAAATCAGTTCAGTGGGGCCTCCTGCACCTTCACCTCTCTCCCTCTGAGAAGCAGGAGACCATTAACAGGAGGTGCCGATGCCTTTCCAGGCCGGTAGGGTAAAGCTTGTTCTCCCCATTCCTGCACCTCAGGCCCTGATGTTAAAATGACAAAGCACATGTAACACGGGAACGGCTGCAGAAGAAAAATTTTATGGAAAACATGATCAATTTCCCTATAAAAGATAAAGGAAAGAGCAGGAAAGGAAATACATTCTGTGATGTCAGGAGTGAAAAAGAAAACAAACAGTACTCCACGATGAACCATGAGGTTTAAAAGTTCTTACCTGGGGAGTTCCCTTTGTGGCTCAGTGATTAACGAATCCGACTAAGAACCATAAGGTTGCGGGTTCGATCCCTGGCCATGCTCAGTGGGTTAAGGATCCGGCATTGCTGTGAGCTGTGGTGTAGGTTGCAGACGTGGCTTGGATCCCGCTTTGCTGTGGCGAAGGCTGGCAACTACAGCTCCTGTTAGACCCCTAGCCTGGGAACCTCCATATGCTGCAGGTGCGGCTCTACATAAAAAGTCAAAAAGACAAAAAAAAAAAGTTCTTACCTGGGCCTGGGGTAGCGTTCAGCAGGCATAAAGAAAAGGGAGAGAAATACAAGTAAAACATGTCAGTATATTTGGTGCAAAGAACTCATGTACTAAGTTTTAAATATCATCCATATATAAAAGATGTCTTTTTGGTAAATGATTAGAACTTTTTCTTAGACCTTGAAAGAGAAAAGCCAACTCCTTATTATCGTTTAAAATTATGACACACAAATGAGTATTGCAAACAGCATAGCCAAGGAAAGAATTAGATGGGAAGGATGAATAAGTCTTAGAAAACGGAGCAGACTTCAACACATGTATCATGGGGAACGAATATATGACTGCAGATATCTTGTGGTTCAAAGAGTGAATGGACTGGAGTTCCTGTTGTGGATCAGTGGGTTAAGAACCTGACTAGAATCCATGAGGATGTGGGTTTGGTCCCTGGCCTTGCTCAGTGGGTTAAGAATCAAGTGTTGTAGTAAGCTGTGGCCTAGGTCTCAGATGCGGCTTGGATCTGGTGAGGCTGTGGCATAGGCCGGCAGCTTCAGCTCCATTTGATGCCTAACCTGGGAACTACCCTATGCCACAAGTGTGGCAATAAAATAAAAAATAAAATAAAATAAATTGTGAATGGACTATCTATAGATTGATTTGCTAACTGATGAATATGTTGATCTTAATTCATCCACCTGTATTTCTTAGGAAATGAGAATCTGCTTCCTCAATTGGAAAAATGGAACCTCAGAGATCATTTTCAAGGCAAAGTGCCACCAATTATCTATTGAGGAATGTATAATTGCAGTACAAATCAATATGATTTACAATTGTCAGCAAACCTTACACAAACCTTAGTATTTCTTTACTTTCCTAACATTTTATTAACAAATCCAAAGAAGTTTCTATTTTTAGCTGTAGAACATTTATGCTCAAAGATTCAGTAATCTATTATTTCTTGTTTTAACTTTGACTTTTCAGTTGTTAACATTTCCATATATCACAGTAGGCTGATAACAAATACCCAGATGACCTTACTATCCTGTGCATTAGATTATATCAGAGTGAAAGAGAAAAGGCTTAGGTTAAAGAATTTTTATAGCAAAGAACCCTTGACCCAAACAATTTGAACTTTTGCAAACTTCACTATTTAAAAAATGCTGAGGCAAACATAGCTTGCTTTATTAAATGTTGACTGGCTATATACATACACATACACACACTAAAGGTATGAAAATGTGTAGAATTTATCTGAATCATGGATAAAAATTTATTAAAATCTGAATTTACTATTGGAGGATTTCCCATCGTGACTCAGCAGTAATGAACCCACTAGTATCCAAGAGGACTCAGGTTTGATCCCTGGCTTCGCTCAGTGGGTTAAGAATCTGGCATTGCCATGAGCTGTGGTGTAGACTGTAGATGCAACTCGGATCCCACTGTGGCTGTGGTGTAGGGCAGTCGCTGCAGATCTCATTGGTCGGACCCCTAACCTGGGAAATTCCATATGCCATGGGTGTGGCCCTAAAAAGACAAAAAAATTCACTATTAGAAATTCAAAATTTCAAAGCTTGTAGAAAAATATACATTTCAGTTATTCTGTTTCATCAGGGTCATGCATTTTCTTTGGAAATATTCACTAGGACAGAGAAACTTGATTACCAGTAGATGGCAGCAGTGCAGTATATTAGTCACCTTCAGTTGCATTTAAGGCCACATTCAGCAATTTTAGTGTGTGTGAGGGGGTGGGTATCAGCATTCAGAGTACTTTCTATGCAGTTTAATTCTCCACTTTCTTGGTCCTTGATCTTTTTACTGAAAAGCTGTTTTAATTTTCTCTATAGTTTACTTTTATTGTGATGAGTAAATTTAGGTTAGTATGGAAAGGCAAGTATACATACTTGTTTACGTATATATACTTAGGTAAGCAGTGTGTTTGGAGATTACAATTAGACAATCTGTGTGTATGAAATATATCTACGTATTTAAGGCTGGTTCATACATATGACTTAGTTCATCTTTGACTTAAATTTAAATGTACATGTTACTATCTACACCTAACTGTAATAATTCAGTGTTTGTTAATTCACATGTAGGTCAAACACGGTAATAATTGTCTGATGCATCTTAGATTATATTAAATTAGTCACTATTCCCTCTATTAGACTTTTTACTTTTTGTTTCCAATGGAACACAAGTAACAGCTATGAATAGCAGCTAACAAAGTATGCATCTGAAGTCAAGGAAAGTTCTAAGTAAGATTGAAAATGCCAATGAACAAATTAATAGATAACATCTTTATGTATCTTTTTTCTTTCTTTTTTTTCTTTTTAGGACAGCACCCTTGGCATATGGAGGTTCCCAGGCTAGGGGTTGAATTGGAGCTACAGCTGCCAGCCTACACCACAGCAATGCAGGATCCGAGCCGCATCTGCAACCTATACCACAGTTCACAGCAATGCCAGATCCTTAATCCACTAAGTGTGGATCCTAGTCAGGTTCATTAACTGCTGAGCCATGACGGGAACCCTTCTTAATATATTTTATATCAAACAAATTTAAACACATATACTGGATGTATTTCCCGATTTTAGACCCAAACCCATATACTTTGATTTTAATTTATAAGAGTTGGCAATTGAGATGTCTTATCTGAGTTTCTACATGATCTATAAGAGTAAGACAATCTTGTTCTCAGCACCCAGATTATTGAATAATATATAGCAGATTAAACACCTTGACATTATTTCAAAGGCGGATTTCATTTTTATTTCCAATGAATTATATTAATATGCATATACACACATATGCAGTATACTAAATCTCTTGAGAATAAAAGATCATCTATCTCATTTGGGATTTTAATAATTTACTCAGGCACTCTAAAGATAAAATTGATCAAATTTTCTTATTTGGGGTCTATTATTTATTCTCCATTTTTGGATAAAATATAGATCATTGTGCATCTAGAAGGTACTTTACCCCCAATAGAAGAAAATACCTGGTTTACATGGTCCAGCTTGGGGCACGGCCTTCCTCCATTATAGGGTTTTTCACGCAGCCACTTAGAGCGAACCTTCACGCCACTCCCACAGGATTTACTGCAGCGAGACCAATTGGACCACTCACTGAGTTTGCAGTCTGAGGGGCAGGGGATGATGCAGGCCTCCTCAATGTAACCTGAGTGGAGGAAAATGAGACAGGAGCCATCTCCTTCACATGTCATGTGCCTACTTCATTCTAGCTCATTTAGAAGGTCCAAGTTTGACTTGACAGCAACATGCAAATGCAGAGATGTCTCCGTCATTAGGGACTCAAATTAAACTCTTCGGGAAAATGACACATACATACGGCAACTCTGTTAAAATAACAGCTGAGCAGCTGCCACATGATCTGCTTAGAATTCATGCTCACCATATTTCAACATTTTGGACTTTCTGACAGCTCGTGTTTAATTGACAATAACCTGTCTGCTGCCATATCATTCTCATGCTGCCAGAATGATACATTAAAAAAACTGTAACAGTTTTCTATAAAATCCTATCTGTTAATGTCACACAAGTTCAAGTGTCCGAGTCCAGACACTTTCATCCAAGAAGAAAGCCAGACCCTCTCAATCAATATTCAAAAGGAACCATTTAACTTAGCACCTTATGTTTCCCCTTCATTGAAAATCAAGTCTGATGAAGGAAAATGAAGGATGTTAAATAAATAATGCCTCATATTTTTATACTGCTGTCAATTTCAAAGCACCGTCACATCTTATATTCATTTAATTCTCTTAAAAATATTACAAATGTATTGGGCATTTATTGATATTCTATTGGACGGACAAGAAAACAAATACAGGGAGATGACTGACAAGTGCAAGATCACACGGTAAGAGATGGGGTTTTCTGAGATCTAGTCCAAGACTCATTCCATCAAATCATATAATTAACTTCAGTCTACAGATTTGTTTTGAGAAATGGGAGCATTTTCCTTGACCAGTCCCTCACTACCAACTTGGCATTTCACAGCACCAATTTATCATTATTGTTCTCAAGGTAAATATGTGGAAAAAGTAAGACTCTTCTGGTGACGAGTCAAATGCTGTCCTCTTTAATACTCTGACTGTGGAGAGAGGTTGGTTTTTTGTTTTTGTTTTTGGCTGCACACACGGCATGTGGCATATGGAAGTTCCCAGGTCAGGGTTCGAACCTGTGCCCCGGTTGTGACCTGCTCCACAGTTGTGGTAATGCTGGATCCTTAACCTGCTGTGCCACAAGGGAACTTCATGGAGAGAGGTTGTTTGTGATACAAGAAAATACTCTGCTTTTACCATTTTAGATCAACATCAAAGTTGATTTTGAAAGTGATTATAATGTAAACAATTTATCCTAGGAACCCTAGGTAGATTTTAAAAAGTTTTATTGAGACATAATTTATAGGCCATAAAATTCAGCTCAAGTTTCAGTTTTTAATACAGTCTGAGTTATGCAACTATCACCACCATCTAATTTCTGAACATTTCATTGCCACAGAAAGAAACCTTATACCTCTTAACATTTACTTCCTGTTTTCCCCTCTCCTACCCCTCACAACTAATCTACTTTATAGCTCTAAGAATTTACCTGTTCTGAACATTTTATAAAACAAAATCAAGCATTATATGTTATGATTGGCTTTTCACTTAATAGAAAGTTTTCAGGGTTCTTCTATGGTGTAGCATGTAGTAATACTTCATTCCTTTTTTAAACTAAATATTATTCTATTATATGGATATATCATATTTTATTCTTTCATCAGTTGATGGATATTTTACTTGTTATATTTTGTAATATATGAATCATGCTATGATATTTGTGTACAAATTTCTGTATGGACAAGTTTTCAGTTCTTTTGGGTATATATCTAGGAGTGGAACTAGTGAATCATACAGTAACTCTATTAAACTTTCTTGGAAATGCCAAATGATTTTCCAAAGTGATTGTATCAGTTTACGCCACCACTGGCAAAGTATGAGT
Organism: Catagonus wagneri; assembly: GCA_004024745.2. NCBI lineage: Eukaryota > Metazoa > Chordata > Mammalia > Artiodactyla > Tayassuidae > Catagonus > Catagonus wagneri. The sequence goes on along the minus strand of PVHT020000173.1, from coordinate 22,207,674 downwards.
CTTCCAGTTTCCACATTTGTTAAAACTTGTTGTCTTTTCTGTGTTAGCATCCTTTAAACAACAAAAGTTTTAAATGTTAATGAAGTCCAATTTATCTATTTTTTACTTTGGTTGCTTCTACTTTGATGTCTGATCTAGAGAAATTCTTATCTAATCCACGGGCATGGAGATTTACACCCAATTTTTTCTTGTAAGAGTTGTGTAGTTTTAGCTCTTATATTTAGGCACATGATTCATTTGGGGTTAAATTTTGTGTTCATTAAAATGTAGAGTGTCTAAATTCATTTTTTGGTATGCGATTATCAAGTTATCTTAGGCTCATTTGTGGAAGACTATTTTCTATGGTGAACTGTTTTCACACCTCTGTTGAAAATCAGTTGACCATAAATGTACAGGTTTACGTCTGGATTACAAATGGCATTCCATTGATCTCTATGCCGGCATCACACTGTCTTGATTACCATAACCTTGCAGTAAAATTCAAAATCAGGAAGTGTGAGTCCTCCTACTTTGTTCTTTTTCAAGATATTTTTGGTTCTTTTGAGTGCCCTGCATTTCCACATGTGTCTTACACCAGCTAGTCAATTTTTGCCCCATAGGGCAGCTAAGATTTTGAAAGGAAATTGTGTTGAATAGTTTGTCAACTTGGCAGTATTGCTCTTGTAACAATTCAGGTACACGGAATTTCTTTCAATTTATTTAGGTCTATAATTTCTTTCAATGATGTTGTAGTTTTTAGTGTAACTCTTGGACTTCTTAAATTTCCTAAGTTTTTTATTCTTTTTTTTTTATAGATAGGTTTAAAAGAGAACCAACAAACATTGATTTCTTTCCTTATGGGTGAAATTAGGATCACCTAAAAACCAATATGACAAATTTAATATAGAAGTTTGTGCCCTGTATTGAGATACTGTTAAAAAGTTACCACACACACACAAAAACAAAAAAAACAAAACAAAACAAAAAATGAAATGCCATTTGCAGCAACATGGATGGACCTAGACATTATCATACTAAGTGAAGTAAGTCAGATACAGAAAGACAAATATCGTATGAGATTCCTAATATGTGGTAGCTAATAAAAATGATACAGAAGTTATTTACAAAAACGAAACAGACTCAAAGATTTCAAAACCCAACTTAACGGTTACCAAAGGGGAAATGTGGAGAGGGATGGATTAGGAGGTTGGGACTGGCAGACATACACTATATGCAAAAATCAGTCAGTTACAGGGACCTACTATACAGCTTAGGAAGATCTATTCAGTGCTCATAGCCTATATGGGGAAAGAAGGTGAAAAAGAATGGATATATGTGTATATGCAGGGCTGATTCACTTTGCTATACACCCAACACTAACACAACATTGTAAATTACCTATATTCAATAAAATTTGTACTTTAAAAAGTTGGCCAGTTTACTATATAGTATTTCCTAGCCTTGCTTTATAAACTACCTGGAACACATCTTAAAAGTACAGGTCTCTGGCAACCCCAGACATTATGGCACACTTCACTTGGGACAGTGTCTGATTTTTTGAAATTAATTAATTTTCTTGTGTTTATTCAGCACTTTTTCTTAAATTGAAAATTTTCTTATCAAGGTAATTGTAGATTCACATACAATTGCAAGAAATTATAGACAGGTCCCTTCTATACTTTCCCCTGTTCCCCACGATGGTAACTATAGTATAATTTCAACCTAGATACTGAGATTGATACAATCCATTGAGTTTACTCAAGTTTCATTACTTTTACTCACACTCATTTGTGTGTTTGTGTGTGTGTGTGTGTGTGTGTGTGTGTGACTAAAATTAGGCAACTCTGTTGTAAGACACAGGAAGAACCAGTAAAATGTGTGTGAGAAGCAGATTTATGGCATATTTTTCTATGTATTCTATATTTTTGTCAAAGATACACATCAGCTGTTCTAAACTTACTGTAGTCTCCATGCATGAAAGTACATCTTTCAAAAGTAGGAAGTATGGAGTGAAGAGCACTCTAGAACTCTCTTTTGTGTTGCCTTCCAGTCACTACCTCTTCTCACATGAGCAACTGCTATCCTGATTTCTTACAGTCTAGGACGGTTTTGATTTTAAAGAATTTTATGTCAATGGAACCATAGAGTATATACCCACGTGTGCTGGCCTCATTCACCCTACCTGTGGTGTGCGATTCTTCCATATTGCTGCATGTTGCTGCAAATCATTCATTCTAATTAATGTATTGTACTCGGTTGTGTAGTGATATTATGGTTTAAGTCATTCTATTGTTGGTGAGTATTTGGGTATTCTTCAATGTCAAGGTATTATCAACTGTACTACTATGGATATTCTAAAACATGTCTTTTGGGAAACACATGTATACATTTGTTAGGCGTAGTCCTAAGATTGAATCTGATGTCTCACAGGATAAACATACTATATCTGAAATTTTTTTTTCTTCTTTTTTTGTAGGGCCGTACTTGCAGCCTATGGAGGTTCCCAGGCTAGGGGTCAAATTGGAGCTGCAGCTGGCTCTGATGTGACATAGCCACAGCCATGTGGGATCCGAACCGTGTCTGCGACCTATAGCTCATAGCAATGCTGGATCCTTAACCTACTGAGCAAGGCCAGGGATGGAACCCACATCCTCATGGATACTAGTCAGGTTTGTTACCACTGAGCCACTATGGAAACTCCCTACATCAGCAAATTTGAAGTAAAGTATACAAGGAATTTTTTTTGAAGATAGGATCATGAATTTGGTATGAAGTGCAGAATGCAGTGAAAGAGTTTTTGAAAGTGGGAATAAGACTCTCAGAGTCTTCAAGGGGGTGGGTATGCCAATGGGTCTGTGAAACAGTGAAGACAAAAAGAAGATGCTAATATTGAAGCTTGAATGTACTTCTGATATTGAAGACTTTTGGAATATTGATAATAATCCAGAGGAAAGTCCAAAAAGTAAGTGAAAAAATACTTTCTAACAGTATTTACCAAAATTTTTGAAAAGCATAACTATTTTTCAAATAAACTATGCCATGATCTACTTAAACTTTATACTCTGAATTTAATTATGGTCTGAGGTAAGGAGACAAGCCCACCTCACTCTTTTGAGTTAAAATATGTTTCAAATCACATTCCGCTTTTCAATCAGCACAGACAATAAATGAATTTATCTAAAACAGTGTGAGATACTTAAAAATGAAGTCTTATAGGACCAAGGCCAGTAATAATTTGTGTCTCATAGTAATAGTTTAATAGAATCAAACTATAAAAATATCAAGTCGTTTCCAAGTCAATGCCATCTTTGGTCAAACTGTTTAAAGTTGTAAAAGTACAATTAATTAAGTAAAAATCCCAACTATTTCCAAATACTATCAGTAGCTTTTGTAAAAGGACACCAGTATTTCAAAGGTAGTGAGTTACTAAAATATTTCTAGAAGAACTGCATTTTTCTATTTTGCTAAACATCAGTATGACCGCAAAAGTAAACCTCTAACCTTTTGTTACTCAGTAATTGTAGTTGAAAGTGGAATCACATAATCTTTCTTGTTACTACTTCACAGAGTAACAGATAAATTAAAAGTCTTTCTTTCCATTTTATCTGTTGAAGTATTGTGGAAATGGTGAAATAGATCATGTCTGACTTCACACTAATTCACATTGTACTATCAAGTAAGCAGATATAAAATCTTTGTTTGATCTTTTGATAGAGTATTCCAGAAAACATCTTTCAAATAAAACTCAATCTATTAAATTGTTGAAAGAGACAAATTAGACACTAGGATAAAGACAAAACTGCAAAAGAGTATAATGCTTAGCCTCCCATTTTAATTTTCTAATGTGTAACAGCATTCAATAATTGCCTGTCATGTTTATCTAGTACAAATTAAAATCCTTAATGTTACTAGTGAACTGCTAGATAAGCATCCCCTGTGTTCTCTGCTAAGATCATTTCTGAGGGCAATTAACGCCAAGCAATCATGGGGGATAAAAAGACAGAAACATCTAAAGCGTTTTAAGGCTAAATAAACTGCTGGCATCTTGTAGCAATTTACGGTTCCTGAGGAATGCTGGAATAAAATAAGTGACTTCACAATTAGGGTGTTAAAACTTTCAGCAGTTCACACTGAATATGACACATGGGAAAATCAAACTGCTGACTTCTGATTGTATTTTTTGTCTCTGTGTCTGTTCTGATGGCCACTTTCAGGTTGAAATGCATGCAAAACACTAGCAGGCCTTAGGTGGCAACCAGAAAATGCATTGCCTTTGAGATATATCCAATCATCTCATTCATTTGAATTATGAATGTTCAGATAAAGTAGCTTTCAACAACCTTCACAATTACTATATTGTGCTGTTGAAAGGCACACTGGTGATAGATTAAGGAATTCATTTTGAAAGCACCTGGAAAATATTGGGTGGTTCTGATTTACAGCTGTGTAAATGAGCAACTCTGGCACTCTATCTGAAACATCTGGATTAATTTCAAAGTGACCTGAAAAATCTCTCCTACTTAAACGTGTGTTATATGCACATGACTGCAATTGTGAATGAGAACATTTAGCTGGAACTTATATCTATTGTGGTCCCTGTGGATGTGAAAATATTGAAAAAAATCATTTAAAAATGTTATACATGTATGACTGGGTCACTTTGCCGTACAGCAGAAACTGGCACAACACTGTAAGCCAACTATACTCTAATAAAACTTAAAAAAAATAAAAATATGTTAAAAAATGAACAGAATATCCTTTTGTATTGTTTCTTAACAACAGATAACTTGAAAAGCTGGGAAAACTAAACTTCTATGTATATATCCAAATTCCTATAATCAGCTGTTCTACCCAAATTCATTATACTCAATGTATGAAAAGTTATGAATCAACATTGGGCAATTAAAATTTTCATAGTGAAGTGTGCAGGTAAAATTATGTAATTGCAATGAAATGCTGTTTTATTTTTATTTGTTTTATATACATATGAAGGCATATCTCTTCATATCTGCCAGGTACATCTAGATTTTCTCAGACAATTTCAACATCAGTTTTAATTGCTGTGGGATTTTATAGCTGCTGTTATTCCAACACTGGGTGCTTACCCAGTGACTAGGCACATTTAGATTCAGGTAGTACATCTATGCATAAGTTCACCACCAAGGCCATTACTTATAGGAAACTCTAGAATTCTGATGTATAATCAAGACTTTGGCTGGTCTTTTCCCTTGATCCCTGACAGGCAGCCTCTAAGCCCTGAAATTTTCTGCGTGGTTGGAGTATCTTTGTTATTCACAGTGGGCTTCTTGGACTACATGTGAATGTATCCTAAGAAGATGTCTAAGAAGGAGGCGAATGATCACACCATAAAGACCAACCACGTGTTTAAAAGGGTGGGGCTTTAAGCCACTTGATATCCTCCTAACC
>PVHT020000173.1:22181417-22195891 GCA_004024745.2 Catagonus wagneri | reverse complement strand
TAGCATAACAATTTAAAATGTGAGCAAACACATACTATAGTTCAGAAGAAACATATTTAAAGTAATCTTCATTTTTACATTTTAATGACTAATTATGATCTACATTATCACCATATCATCTCAGAATGGGAAGTGCATTTACATTTTTCTATCTAATTTATAGCACCTATATTATTTGATATAGAGAATAAAAACCTCAATTACTCTTCAGGAAGTTTTTCAGAGCATACTAAACCCTTTTTTAATTATTGTTCTAAATGCATGGGATAATCTTAAACTTAGCAACACAACTATTTTAACCTAAAAATAGTTATATTTAGAGCTTCAATACAGTAGAGTATTATAATAGGGGCTTATATCACTGGACTTTGGTAAAATAGTAATCATGAGATAAGGTAAAAAAAGTCAGGATTATGGAAATGTCTTTGTGGGGACAGGTTTAAGAGATTCTATAAATGTGTCACCACAATACTCCATAATGGTTTACAAGTGTGAGACACTCCTATTTGTTCATGATGTATTCCAAATAATTTAATAACACTGGAGGAGCAGTGTTCCAAGAGCAGAAGTGATTTCAGCAAGGTTGGAGGCTAACTACCATGTACCTCCCTCCCAGTGATTTGGCTCATCTTTTGATCACCTCCATGAAGGAGGATCACTGTCCAGTATTTGATATCCGTAATTCAGGCTGACCCACTGCTGACTGTTCTCATTCCATTATAAAATGACAGACACATTAAAATAAAAGAATGAAGACAGAAAGAGGGATCAAGATGTCAGAGGAGTAAGATGTGGCATTCACCTTCTCCCACAAATTCATTATAAAAAAAAAGTCTATACATGGAATGATTCATACAGAACATCAACTGAATGCTGGAAGAAGACCTCAGACTTCCAAAAAGGACAAGAAACCTTCCACATAACTGGGTAGAAAAAAAGGAAAAAAGAGAGCGAGAAGAGGTAAAAAAAAAAAAAAAAGGAATCAAGATGGGACCAGCACTCCTGAGAGGGAGCTGTGAAAAAAGAAAGGAATCTGCACCCTGGGAGGCTGCCTAACTGATTGGGAGATCAGCTGGGATGGAGGGGGAACCTCAAAACCTTGGGGAAAAGTGCAGCAGCTGGACTGAGGAGGGCAAAGCAGAGACAGAGCCACACAGACCATCAGTACCACCACCCAGGAAACAGCAGCCAAGGCACTTGGGCAGGGGCTGGGTTTTGAGACTCAGGCTTCAGAAGTCAGTTCCTAGAAAAGGACTGGGGTTGGCTGTGTGGAGGCAACATGATGGGGTGGGAAGCATTGTGCCACAGCTGAGGGAGTGCAGGAGGAGGCCTGGGCCCACAGGAGAAGCAAGGGGCCACTGTTGGAAGGACGAGAGGAGGATGGGCAGGACTACTATAGGAACACCTTTCTCTGTGCCTTCGAGGGCCCTCAGGTGTCAGGGGCAAACCGTGTAGCCATCTCAGACTCCAGAGTTGGTATGGCCCACCACCACTAGGGGGTCCTGTGAACAAGCACCACCTGAGGATCCAGTCAACTTGGGGGTTGCCATTGAGGAGGGCACTGCAACGAGCACCACCCATTGCCCTTACTCCCCTGGGAATGCACATCTCCACCACTGTTGCCATTGTCAAAGGCTCTGGGCACTGCATCTACCTCCCTGAGGGTCACTGACACTGCTCAGGGTTCTACAACCAGGAGCAGCCTGTGCCTTGGCCTCCCTGCAGGTCTTCACCACTGTCAAGGGCCCAGTAACCGGACACTAGCTACAGGCCCTGCCCATTACTTCTATCTCCCTTGAAGTATGCACAGGCCGTACAGAGGCACACCCCCTATCAAGGGGATACAGTCTGCACACACAGAGGAAAGAGCAAACATCCAAACCAAAATCATTCCCATGCCAAAAAAACCAGTAGGCCCTCACAAGCTACCCAGAGGTGCTCTTGCATATAAATAGCCCTCTGAGACTACATTAGATATTTGTTTTCCCTAAACTCACAGAATAAGAAAAATATAAGCAAAATGAAGAAGCTCAAAAACCATTCCTAGTTAAAAGAACAGGGTAATTACCTTGAAGGAGCAAACAATGAAAGAGATCTCTGCAGTCTAACAGACACTAATTTCAAAAAAAGGTAATGAAAATACTGAAGGGATTAAGAGCAGATATGAATACTAATGCAGATTACTTTAGAAAGGAACTAGAAACTATAAGAAGGAGCCAAGAAAAACTAGAAAATTTATTTGTAGAGACAAAAGCTGAATTAAAGGCACCAAGGAGCAGAATGAATAATGTAAAGGATCAAATAAGTGACTTAGAAGATAGAATAATGGGAATAACCCAATCAGTACAGCAGACAGAAAACCAAACTAAAAAAAAGGAAAGAAAAAAATATAAGATAATATATATCTATGGGATAACATAAAGTGGGCCAATCGACACATAATGGGGATTCCAGAAGGAAAAGGAAAAGAAAAGGGGACTGAAAACATATTTGAAGAAATTATGGCTGAAAACTTTCCAAATCTAAAGGAAACATATATCAAGATTCAGGAACCACAGAGGGCCCCAAACAAGTTGAAATCAAATGGACCTACACCAATATAATAAAATCTTATCATATTTTATTATAATAAAAATGGCAAAAAGTTAAAGGAGAAGTTCTAAAGACAGCAAGAGAATAACAAAGAATTAATTATAAGGGAAACCCCATAAGGGTATCAGCTGATTTCTCTACAGAAACTCCACAGGCCAGAAAACAGTGGCAAGACAAAGTTCTAAGAGGGAAAAAATTTGCAGCCTAGAATACTAGACCCAGCAAGATTATCATTTAAAATAGAAGGAGAACTTAAGAATCAAAATTGTAAAATATGAGGAAGGAAAGTAAGAAAATCTAGATTCTTGTTTTAAAGAATGTGTTTAGGCCTTTATGACTATCAGGCTAAGACAAGAAGATATAGGAAGGGACTAACATATTTGAAAAGAGGGCAACCACAAATCAAAACCAAATAACAAATTCACAAAGACTAAAAAGAAGAGGATACAAGCATAACATAAAATAAAAGAAAATCATCCAACCAGAAAAAGAAAGGAACAAAGGAGAAACATAGGATCAAATGGAAAACAAGGTTTAAAATGGCAGTAAGTACATATTTATCAACAGTTACCTTAAATGTCAATGGACTGAATGCTCCAATCAAAAGACATAGAGTGGCAGACTAGTTAAAAACACAAAAGCCTACAATATGCTGCCTATGAAAGATTCACCTCAGGGCAAAGGACACATATAAAGTGAAAGTGAGGGGATGGAAAAATATATTTCATGTGAATGGAAATAACAGGAAAGCAAAAGTCACAATACTTAATTCAGACAAAACAGACTTTAAAACAAGACAAGGACAAAGAAGGACACTATTTAATGATAAATAGATCCATATAAGAAGAGGATATTACAATTGTCAATATATATGTCCCTAATACAGTAGCACCCAAATACAACAAATACTAATAGACATAAAAGGAGAAATTGATGGAATACGATCATAGTAGGAGACTTTAACAACCCATTCACATCAATGGACAGACCCTCTAGACAGAAAATCAATAAAGCAACAGAGGTCCTAAATGATACAATAGAAAAGTTAGACTTAAATGATATTTTCAGGACATTACATCCAAAAAAATCAGGATATACATTCTTTTCAAGTGCACATGGAACATTTTCAAGGATTGATCACATACTGGGGCACAAAACTAAACCTCAACACATTTAAGAGTATAGAAATTATTTTAAGCATCTTCTCTGACCAAAATGGCGAATGAAACTAGAAATCAACCACAGGAAAAGAAATGAGAAAAAACTAACTACATGGAGACTAATTAACATGCTACTAAAAAAACCAATGGGTCAATGAAGAAATAAAAAAGAAACTGAAAAATACCTCGAGACAAATGACAGTGAAAATACAACTATTCAAAAACTATGGGATGCTGCAAAAGCAGTGCTTAGTGGGAAGTTAACAGAGATACAGGCTTTCCTCAAAAAAGAAGAAAAATCTCAAATCAACAACTTAACCTATCACCTGAAAGAATTAGAAAAAGAAGAACAAATGAAACCTAAAGTCAGCAGAATGCAGGAAATCATGAATATCAGAAAGGAAACATGTAAAATAGAGATTCAAAAAAAAAAATTAAAAAAAAAATCATAAAATCAAGAGATGGATCTTTGAAAGGGTAAACAAAATTGACAAACCTCTGCTCAGACTCACCAAGAAGAGAGAGAGAGAAAGAACCCAAATAAAATAAGAAATGAAAAAGGAGAAATCACAAAGGATACTGCAGGAATACCAAAAAACCATAAGAGAATACTGTGAACAATTATATACCAACAAGTTTGACAACCTAGAAGAAGTGAACAACTTTCTAGAGATATATAGCCCACCAAAACTGAATCAAGAGAAAAATAGATCATCTGAACAGACCAGTCACTAGAAATGAAATTGAATATGTAATAAAAACACTCCCTACAAAGAAAAGTCCAAGACGAGATGGCTTCACAGGTGAGTTCTACCAAACGTACAAAGAACTTATACCCATCCTTTTTTACACTTTTCCAAAAGATTGAAGGGGAAGTAACACCCCCAAAGATATTCTGTGAAGCCATCATCACCCTAATACCAAAACCAGACAAAGACACTACCAAAAATGAAAATTATAGGCCAGTATCTTTGATTAATATAGACATAAAAATTCTCAACAAAATTTAGGCAACTGAATCCAACAACACATAAAAAAGATTATACACCATAACCAACTTGGATTCATAACCAAGTTCATAAAATGGTTCAACATATGCAAAACAATCTATGTCATACACCACATTAACAAAAGTCAAAAACATGATTATCTCAATAGATGCAGAAGAGCATTTAACAAAGTCCAGCATCCACTCATGATAAAAACTCTTGCCAAAGTGGCTATGGAGGGAACATACCTTTACATAATAAAAGCCATTTGTGACAAACCCACAGCCAATATAATATTCAACAGAGAAAAGCTAAATGCCTTCCTGCTAAAATTTGGAACAAGACAAGGATGCCCACTCTCACCACTTTTATTCAACATAGTTTTGGAAGCCCTGGCCATAGCAAGCAGAGTGCAAGAGAAGAGGTGAAATTGTTAGGGTCTGCAGATGACATGATACTATATATAGAAAACCCCAAGAACTCCACACAAAAACTATTCAAACTGATCAATAAATACAGCAAAATAGCAAGACACAAGATTAACATTTAGAAATTGATTGCATTTCTGTATACCAACAATGAAATACTAGAAAAGGAATATAAAAAACAATACCTTTTAAAATTGCACTCCCAAAAAATTTAATACCAAGGAATAAACCTGACTATGGTGGTAAAAGACTTATATGCTGAGAACTATAAACATGTTAATCAAGGAAATTAAATCAGATTCAAAGAAATGGAAAGATATTCCATGTGTCTGGATTAGAAAAATTAATATAGTTAAAATGGCCATACTACTAAAGCAATCTACATATTTAATGCCATCCCCATCAAAGTACCCATGACATTTTTCACACAACTAGAACAAACAATCTGAACATTTATATGGACCCATAAAAGATACAGAATTGCCAAAGCAATCTTGAGGAACAAAAACCAAGCAGGAGGTGTAACTCCCCCAGACTTTAGACAATATTACAAAGCTACAGTAATCAAGACTGTGTGGTACTGGTACAAAAACAGACATACAGACCAATGGAAGAGAACAGAAAGCCCAGAAATAAAACCAGACACCTATGATCAATTAGTATTTAACAAAGGAGGCAAGAATACAAAATGGGAAAAGGACAGTCTCTTAAACAAGTGGTACTGGAAAAACTGGACAGCTGCATGTTAATCAGTGAAACTAGAACACACCCTCACGGTATGCACAAAAATAAACTAAAATGGCCTAAAGACTTAAACATAAGACAATAGACCATAAAACTCCTAGAAGAGAACACAAGCAAAACGTTTTCTGACACCATACAAATGTTTGCTTAGCTTGGTCTCCCAAGGCAATGTAAATAAAAACAAAAATAAACCAATGGAATTTAATCAAACGTACAAGCTTTTACACAGCCAAGGAAACCATAAAAAACAAAAAGATACCTATGGAATGGGAGAAAATATTTGTAAATGATGTTACAGACAAGGGCTTAATCTCCAAAATATACAAAGAACTCATAAAACTCAACAGCAAAAAAACAAACCCAAACGAAAAATGGGCAGAAGACCTGAACAGACATTTTTACAAAGACATACAGATGGCCAATAGGCACATGAAAGAATACTCAACATCACTAACTGTTAGAGAAATTAAATTAAAAAATGCAATGAGCTACTACCTTACACAAGTCAGAATGGCTATCATTAATAATTCTATAGGAGTTGCTGTTGTGGCACAGCAGAAACAAATCCGACTAGGAACCATGATGAGGTTGCAGGTTCAATCCCTGGCCTCGCTCAGGCATTGCTGTGAACTGTGGTGTATGTCACATACGTAGCTTGGATCTGGCATTGCTGTGGCTAGGGTGTAGGCCAGCAGCTTTATCTCCAATTGGATCACTAGCCTGGGAACCTCCATGTGCCATAGGAGCAGCCCTAAAAAACAGAACAAAACAAAACAAACAAACAAAAAATTCTACAAATAGCAAATGCTGGATAGGCTCTAGAGAAAAGGGAACCTTCCTACATTGTTGGTAGTAAAGTTAATTGGTACAGTCACTATGGAAAACAGTATGGATGTTCCTCAGAAAACTAAATGTCGAACTACCATATGATCCAGCAAACCCATCGTGGGCATATATCTGGACAAACTTTCACTGAAAAAGATACATGCACAGCTATATTCATTGCAGCACTATTCACATTAGCTGAGAAATGGAAATAACCTAAATGTCCACTGAAAGATGATTGATTAAGAAGATATAGTACATATACACAACAGAATACTACTCAGCCATAAAAACAGCAAAATAATGCCATTTGTGGCGACATAGTTGCTACTTGAGATTCTCATCCTAAATTACGTAAGTCACAAAGAGAAAGACAAATATCACATGATATTACTTATATGTGGAATCTAAAATATGGCACAGATGAACCTATCTACAGAACAGAAATACAGTCACAGACACAGCAAACAGATTTGTGGTTGCTATGGGCAGGGGGAGCGGGTGGGAGGGGCTGGGAGTTTGGGGTTAGTAGATGAAAACTATTACATTTAGAATGGATAAGCAATGATGTCCTGCTGTACATCACAGGGAACTATATCCAGTCTTTTGGGATAGACCATGATAGAAGATAATATAAGAAAAAGAATTTGTACAACTGGATCAGTTTGCTGTATGGCAGACACTGACAGAACACTCAAAATCAACTATAACACAAAATTTAAAAACATAATTGATTTAAAAAAAGAATAAGGAAATAGTGCTTAAGGCTGACTATATTAATACTTAGAACCAATGAGTTCATTATATACCCTTGTCAAAGCCACTCTTCGCAAACTTTTGGCAACTCAGTTGTTATGACAATATTTTAGCTTCCTTTTTGTTTTTGTTTTTTGGTTAAGAAAAAAAGAAGTTTCCTAAATGTTATGTACCTTTTACTGGTTCTGTTTGTTTTGGCTAATCTCAAACCAATGAGGAATAAACAAGAGATGTTTGAGTTTCCACCTATTACAACTTTCAATCTTTCTTCTCTGCCACTTTGACAACATAGGCACATTCCAAATCTTGCCAGTTCCATTATTAAAAATCTGTCTAGTTTAACACTTTATTCTCCAATTAAATTCACATCTCCCCTCTTCTTCCCTTCTTTCTATACACAGACTTTCTAGGGCTACTTGAGCCTATTCAACAGACTCTGGATCGGCCCCAAAGAGGTCCCTGGCATTGCTTTTGCCTACATGAATGCAAGGCTTCCTTATCACCAATTTTGGGACTTAGTTGTCAACTTCTAGACAACAAGACCAGTGACACCCAATGTCCTGCTACATATAAATGATTTGCATATAGCATGGTGTCTGATAATCAATTTAGGACACCTTTCTGTAAACTTTCTTTTCTGTCCATTCTGATACACATGCATTTTACCTCCACCCGCAAAGATAGCAAATGTGTAACAGTAAAGAAAAATTGGATTACCATGGCTGTTACATCTGGATGTTTCCACGAGCCTGCCATTTTGATCGTAGCAGGCCATTGCTTGGTAACGATATCCTTGACCACATTCTTTGATGTCTCCTTGTACTTTCATTCCCAGTAAGACTTCCACTTTCCCCTCTGGCAAAATGCAGTCGGACCAGTTCCCCACAGGCTGTGCATTATACTTGTCACAGGGACAATACTGAGTCTCAATCAGGGGGTATAAATGAGAATTTTTACATTTTTCCTTCTTTTTACTTTTTCCTGTGGAGAAAAATAAGTTGGAAAATAGCATTATTAACATCCCCAAGTTTTCTCCTTTTCTAAAGTTCCTTTCTCCATTTTTAACTATATGCAACAGTAGCCTCTAAATAAATGCTATTTTCTCACTCTATAGTGCCTTCTGTGTAGGCTTTTGTTAGTACTGAGTGCTTTCCATAGTGAATTTTTTTTCTTATTTTCTCACTTAAAAATAGCCCACTTTGAATAAGGCACTAACTATTGTGCTAAATTTTACACTCTTCAAAAGGATTAAAATCCTCTCAAATGATCATGTGCTGTCACTGACTGAGGACTCTGAGGTAACTGCTTAAATCTCCCCTTTGGGCAAAAATGTGAAATGCAGAGAGAAAGTCACTGTGTTGGATTGCACAGTAAACTTTTTCTATTCATTTCAAATAAATGGTATAGTTATATTAGGATTACAATTCAGAAAATGTGGTTTCTGCATTTACTTTTCTGATCATGATTTTGTATCTTTCAGTGTTTCTGAAGAATAACAATTTTGACACATTGGTGATTAACATAGGAAATAATAATATTCAAAATGAAAATATCTAATATCAGCATAAAATACTAGAAATGGCTTGTAAATCTAAATAAATTCCTTTTTAAAATAAAAAAACTTGAATGTAACAGTAATATGTGCCTGAAAAATAATACATTATTTTAACTAGATCACTTATATTTTATATTATTGTATATATACTTTTAATCATATTGTATATTACCGAATACATATGTTTTCCGTATATTTACCTCTTTCATAAACTGTCATATAGTTTTCAGCGTCTTCATTATGACAGGTAGTTCATTTTATAAGTTTAAATTCTGAATACTTTACTTGTACCAGTATTTTTAGATTTCTTTTGTCACTGACAATATTTTTGAAAGCATCAGGGTTTAGTTCAGTACAGTGGCTCCTGTTCCTGCTCATAATATTACTGCTTTTTGTCATTTTGACTGCCTTTTAAAATGTAGTTTTCAGATGTAGAATTAATGTCATATTTCTCTTCTAGGATAGGAAAGATAATCTGAAGCTGTGACAGTGAGAATGGGTTAAGAAAGTGAAAGGGCAACCTTTCCTCGTGTTCTTAAAAAACTTCTCCAAGCACTTCAACTGTCTGTAGGCAATCTATCAAAGGTACACGTTTAAACCAAAAATTAATCTACCACATATTGTATAGGGAGACAGAGTTCAATTTTCAAGGCTACTTTTTCTTTCTACTAAAAGTACATAATGCATCTGTCACTGCCAACTTACATTAACATAGAGCTCTCTCTTGCTGCATGAGGTGTAAGCATGGCAATTATAAGGCACATCCGTGCATTTCCAAATATATTGTCAGAACTATCTTGGTCTGACTTTTTTATTGTGTTTTTCTGCCTTGACTAGTGTTGGAGTTGGCAAACCGCTTATTCTTACCAACAATAGTGCGCTTTCTGGTCCTAACTGCACCACAGTCTCCATTGCATGAAGAAAACTTGGACCAGCCGGTAAACTGACAGTCATCTTGGCAGGGGATCTGGCAAGCCTGGGTGAGGGCTGGCACAGGGCCCGCGTTCTGGAGGCATTCATGGATGCTAGCCTGTCCTCCATCTTGCTTTCGACAAGTGATGGCTAAAGGGAAAGCAAAAAGCTGTTTATAACAAATTTGAATGTCTGTAATTACTCTATAATTTAGGAATTAACCTAACATTTCTTAGTCAGAGGAATCCTCTTTTTATTCTTTATTTGCAGCAGAAATCTGGTAGGAGTGTTCCTAATAATTACAGTAGTCATTATATTGATCCTATAGTATTTTAAAAATAACAGACAACCCTCATTCATTTTGTGACACATAAAAAAGCACATACACACAGCAGCAGCTTTTATTGGGTGCTATTAAGGATTTCAAATCACATGTGGAGTTTATTTAGAAATGAATTATTTAAGAGACAAATAAATAATACATGGGTCCTGATAATAGTTTATGTTGAACATAGGCTATTCATAGGAGTGCTGGGAGACACCACATACCTCTCATAGTTGTTTTTGTATCATCGCTACTCTAGGATTCTATATAGAAAGGTTCATCGCTACTCTAGGATTCTATATAGAAAGGTTCATCGCTACTCTAGGATTCTATATAGAAAGGTCTTAGTGATAGCAAACTGGTTGGAAGGTTTGGGGGGGGAGAAAACGCTTAGGAAGCTGTTTTGATGCTCCATTTGCATAGAAGGCATGTTGAAAAAAATTTACATAGAAAGCTTGTTGTGATGGCTTTGGAGTGGTTGATGGGCAAGGGCTGTTTCAAAGTCTCCTGGTGCCTCGCCTAGAAGTTCTTCACATGCACAAATAACAACCATGACCTTACAATGAAGACAAAAACTTTTAGCAATCTTAATCTATCATACCATAATTCATATTTCCAACAATTACATAAGGACTTTCAAAAAATGGTCAAATCATTTTGGTTTTATATATATTATTTCCCCCAAGATATTGTTCCACTGAATTTTTTAAACCAAGTCATAGTTTTATTACTTTTTGGACATAGATATAAAATTGCTTTAAGCCACCAGGTTCGAAAGAAGAAGAGTGAGTGATGTTTAAGTCCTCTTTCTCCCTCAGTCATTTCCCCTGTGGTTTTAGAAATAATTCATTTTTTTTTATTGAGGAAGCAGATGAAACACTTAGACTTTGGTCCTAAA
The DNA here is from genome assembly GCA_004024745.2 of Catagonus wagneri. Classification (NCBI taxonomy): domain Eukaryota; kingdom Metazoa; phylum Chordata; class Mammalia; order Artiodactyla; family Tayassuidae; genus Catagonus; species Catagonus wagneri. The sequence goes on along the minus strand of PVHT020000173.1, from coordinate 22,184,707 downwards.
GTTGTCTTCACTGAACTAGCTTAAATGGCCCAGTCAAACTGATTTACATGGCCCTTTCAGGTTTATGGTCTAGGCTGAAACTGCTGCTGATCTCTGCCCTGCTCAGGATTCTGTCATCATGAAACTGAGGTAAAGGAGTTTGACATTTTGATCCTAAATTACAAGTAGGGCACAGAGGGCCTCAGCTTAGACAACACTTTCTAGATCTGTACCCTAAAACTTAACCCACGAGTATGGGGCTGTGGAGTGGGCTGTGTAAAAAGATACAAGAATTTTAGCTAAAGAAGACTTTCTCTGTGTGGGTGAACACAACTTGTTGCAACTACTGCAGGAAAAGTTACAAAATTGTGCAAAGGTAGGTGAACACTCACCTATTTCTTAGCTATAGATATCTCTTCATTTAATATGCACAACACTAGAAGGGCTGGTTTTTAGGGAAAAAAAAAAGGAGGTCTCTGAATTTTAAAAATACGAAAACCTGGTTGAGTGGACAGTGGTGGCCTTTACGAAGGTCATGTGATGGGAAAGTAACATCAAGTGCCCCAAAGACTCTCATCATCTGGGACAGGAGTTGTCTGGTGTGGGTGCTCTGTGGTTATGGTTCCAGTGCAAGGCAGTGGCTCTCCAATCAAGCTGCAGATGAAAATCATCTGGATAGCTTCCGTTTTTTTGGCTGCACAAGTTTTAAGTTCCCAGGCCAGGGATCGAAAATCGGGATAGCTTTTGGAACATGTCCAGGCCCTTGCTAAACTCAAACATTCTGATTTAATTTGTCAAGGGCAGGGTCCCAGGCATTAATATCTTTTTTTTTTTTTTTTTTAAGCTACCTGATGATTCAGGGATGGACACTGCTGCTCTAATAGGTAATGTATTTTCACTGGCATCAGAGACACCCGTAATGCTATTAAAGTTGAAGATTTCCGGCTTCACTCCAGAGCTCCTGAACAAGATCTCTGTGTGTGAGGTCGAGAAACATGCATCTTTTTCTCAAGTTGCTCTGATGTACCTTGTGCACATTCAAGCTTCAGGCCCTCTGGGCTTAGTATTCATCATCAGGAGAGGCTGTCCTGAGACTTGTGACTGAAACTTAAAATCCTTTAGTGCCTCATCACTCTGGTACCGTGCCAAGTTTTGGGAAACAAAGGCTGAATATGTGCTAATGAACTAAGAGGAGTTTAACTAGGAGCTCGCAGGGACATGTACAAGGGATGGACCAAAAAGAGCATCCATATAGTTTCAAAGAATCTTATCTGTGGAGTGGTGCAGGACTCCACAAAATGTAGTCTATTAATAAGCTGATTTGATTATATTAGAATTCTAAGCTGGGAAGAGGGTCGCACTGTTTATAACTAAAAGAAATCTATACAATGAAATTTATGTTCTTTAAGATAACACTGCTTTTATCTACACATCCAATTTGGTTCTCTGAACTAAAGATTTAAAAGCCTGACTATAAGTCTTTTAAACTAAATGAAATTGCCTTGGGTTGTCCATTAAGGTTCTGTCTCTAAGGTTCTTTTATAAATTTTATTTCAGGATTGCTCCTGCCATCATCACATAAAGGGACACCAAAAAACAAAAACAAAGTAAAACAACTACCAACACAATCCCAGAAACAAAATAATTTCTTTTGTGCAAATCTATACTATTTACACAAATCTAAAGCCTATACACTTGTAGTACATACAATTATCAAAAAGCATCTCAAGCAGTTCAAAAGAAAATTGTGTAGAAGTCCATATCTCTTCTCAGAAACCCACTCAGCACTCCCCTTATCTGATATTTTAGACAGCATACTTTGAATGAATTACTCATGCAATGTTATCCAAACAAGTAGCAATAGTACCATTTGTATACTATATTGAAATTTATCATACATCTCAACTTGTTTCTATTCTTTTTTGGAGGAAACATGACAATTCAAACACAGGAATGCAATCTCAAATGAACTTCCTGCTATTAGGGTGAAGAAAATATAAATGTTTGAAACGGGAACCATCTGGTCTCTCAACTTTATAAATCTTAAAAATCATTTTAAAGTCACGGAAAACAGGGTGGTTTTAGTGTAGAAAAGATGTTTCATCCTAGGCATGGTTTCCTAGCACACTAGAAAGCTGTGTATACCCAGACAATCTGTATTTACAAGTGCAGGGTATATATCTTGTGTAAAATGATTATGCAAGTTTTCCTTTGGGCTGATGCTTTGTTAGCAAGATGGGTCAAAACCTATGTTGCACCATGGATAAAATACCATGAAAATTACTATGAAAGCTTCTGAGTGAGGTCAGCATATATAAAAAGAATTATTTTAAAGTAAAATTCCATATTTAACTCGATGCTGATGATATCCTTTTATTTGATTTATATAAGGGACAGAAATTTTTATTTAAGTGCCGTGGACAGCCTGCTTCCAGCAGGCTGAAAGCCTAGGAGACATTCACTGTGACTGCCTTCTGGGTTACCTATAAATTAAGCCAGGCAAGCTCAGTCCATTAATACTGACGAAATGTTGGAAAGATAAGTAAAAATGTCAGTTTTTTCAACAAGTAAAGGCTCTGAAGAAGGGAACTCGAATTGTTAGATTAAAAGTGATTGAAAAATGGGCAAAGGACCTGAATAGACACTTCTCCAAAGAACATATACAGATGGCCAACAAGCACATGAAAAAATGCTCAACATCACTGATGATTAGAGAAATGCAAATCAAAACTACCATGAGATACCACCTCACACCAGTCAGAATGGCCATCATTCACAAGTCCACAAACAACAATTGTGGAGAAAAGGGAACCCTCCTGCACTGTTGGTGGGAATGTAGGCTGGTACAACTACTATGGAAGACAGTGTGGAGGTACCTTAGAAAACTCTACATAGAACTACCATATGACCCAGCAATCCCACTCTTGGGCATATATCCAGACAAAAATTTCCTGGAGAAAGACACTTGCACACGCATGTTCACTGCAGCGCTATTCACAATAGCCAAGACATGGAAACAACCCAAATGTCCATCGACAGATGACTGGATTAGGAAGATGTGGTATATATACACGATGGTATACTATTCAGCCATAAAAAAGGATAAAATAATGTCATTCGCAGCAACATGGATGGAATTAGAAACCCTCATACTGAGTGAAGCAAGTTAGAAGGAGAAAGATAGATGCCATATGAAATCTCTTATAACTGGAGTCTAAAACCCTGCACAAATGAACATCTCAACAGAAAAGAAAATCACGAACTTGGGGAACAGACTTGTGGTTGCCAAGGGGGTGGGGGAGGGGGTGGGG
>PVHT020000173.1:22129526-22181317 GCA_004024745.2 Catagonus wagneri | reverse complement strand
CACGTGCATAACTTGCAGCTGTGGCTCATATTTGATCTAGAAACTTCCATATGCCATGGTGTGGCCAAAAAAAAAAAAAAGGTGACTGAAGAAATACTCTAACCAAATGCAATATGGAGACATTTATGAACCCTGGTTTGAACAAATCAATTGTAAGCAGACATTTTTGAGATAATGGGAAAATTAAACATGGTCTGAATATTAGATATTAAGGAATTATTGTTAATTGTATTTAATATTATAATAATACTTGTTTATTTTTTAAAATCAAGTATTTATGGATGATATATATCTTATTTGGGAGGTGCTAAAATACTCCAGCAAAATCATTTTAGGTGTGTGATATGTTAAAATCTGTTGAAGCTGTGTGAGTAATAACCACACTGCCAGTACTTACTGTAACAGTCTATCTACTTTTGTGTATCTTTGAAACTTTCCATAAATTTAAATTAAAAATATTCATAAATAGAATAAGTAGAGCCAATTCCAGAATGTTTTCATGTAATTCTGAACTGTGTTTTAAAGAGGAGAATAATAAGTTTCCTGAAATGAAAGGGAATAGATAACACTGGTTTGAGCTAAAAAGACATGACTATCTGTTATGCATATATGAGTATGTAAATGGAAGGCTACCCGTGCAGCTAAGAGGTAAATCTAATAGAACTCAGAATGGAGTTGCTCATCTTCATTTTCTTGAAGAGGAATGAAACGCTCTGATTATTCAGGACGCACAAAAACAAGGAATTCAACTGGTCTGTAGACTCCCCTTCAGCATGTAAGATCATGTCATTTTGTTTGAATAATCAGAGTGAAATAAATTACTAGATCAAAACTGTGCACACAGAAGTTCATTACAGGAAACAGAATAAGATCAATGTCCTAGTGCAGTGAAAGCTGTTGGATTATATGTAACAAAGAGTTCAAGGAGCTCTGAGACCTTATTTATTAAATTGAGCCATATTAATACGGTTTATCCCACAGCAACAGCATCTGGGCAGCACTAGAGACAGAATATGTTTAGCTGACCGAGTGATTAGAGGAGTGATTTTTTTTTTCCTACAGTGTTATGGAAAAAATGACAACAGTGAGAATGAATCATGTAGAAGTATAAAAGAAAATGCTTAATGTGAGTGGGAGCCAGTTACCAAGAGACCTAATTGTGCTTAGAAATAAGAACAAATCTATAAATAATGCAACAGGGCTCCAGTTTACTGGGTAGATTTAATGATCCTGGTCTTCCTCTGTGTGGAAGAGATTTTCACTGACAAGTTTGCCAAATTACACTTCCTAATTACAATTTGTGAATGTAACTCTGGCAGAATGGAGAGAAATGCAGTGTTCTTGTTTATTGATCCTAATTAGTTATCAGTGATCTTGAGTCTTATTGGTGCTCATAATATATGCAGAAGTCTTGTCTGGGGACTTACTAGGAAATAAAATCAGCTCCCAGCAGAATAGCTCAGACCAAGGTCAGTCAGATCCTCAGCTGGGATCTGGGAAGGGTTAACTTGCTGCATTACAGCAAACAGGGCATTGAGGAAGCATCACAAAGCCATCCCAGTGTCAAGGTTATTTTACCACCTATTTAAAAAATAGAAAATGCTAATAGTCATTTTATGACAGGGCTCTCACAGAGATATAAAACAAAAATCGAAGTCCACAGATCAACTAGAATGTTAATATTCAAAGAAGTTTAGAGGACGCCATCTAAAAGTAGAAATAATTCTAGATGTTTTAAGTAATAGCTTATATCAAATGAAAAATACAAAAATATTGAGTAGTAGTTAATAAGTATATTAACCCAAAGAATAATTTGAAAATCATGTCTGTGCAAAATTTCTTTAAAGCAAGCTCCTTGGCTCTTTTCTACCAAGTTCTTTTTCCTACTTTTATTATTTTCATTCCTATTACATAACAATCTATGAAAATTAACAGATTAAAGTGAGTTACTGAGATAAATTGGCCCAGATACTCTGGGCCTAACCTCAATTAATGCCTCTAAGGTACAATCCTTTAAAAATAACAAAGTGGGCCAGAATTTTAGCAAAAGAGTGATGCCAAGGGCGTCAATATAGTTTAAGTCACTTAATTTAATAAGATTTCAGCATATTTGCTCACCAAAAAAATGGCGACTTCTATCTCACATTCTACAAATTCGTACAGATTTAATTTTGGTGGAGGGAAAATTAGAATTTTCTTTTTTATTCCTAGATTTTCTTTTTATAACCATTTTAACCAATAATTGATACAGAGTGAGGACTCCCAGTCCAGGAGGGTCCCTACCATGTAAGGCAGAGAACTGACGTTTTTTTCTTCTCTGTAGTCTGGGTGTGAGAATACATCTGCATCATGCTGGCCTCCACAGAAAGAGAATGATGTCAGATCTTAGTGACGGGTCAACATTACCGTGGACAGTCCTTGGCAAGCAAGGGGTAGAGGGGATGGGGGATTAGGATAGACAGGGTTGACCCTGGGGATTAACTCTAGTTCCATCTAATTTACAGAAACTATACTTGGCAGGAGATACTATCAAGATAACATAGAGGCTGAGCAAGTGTAAATTTGAAGCTATTTTTATAAAATCCCAATGTCTAATCTATGATATTTTTGCATCTTATTCCTGGTATCAATATGCCACAAAGTAATAAAAACTGCAAATACACACACACACACACACACACACACACACACGTATTATATATAGGCATATGTATATACATGTATATAAATACACACATTTTAAGTAGTAGTGACTGACATTGTCCTTTAGGCCAGTCATAGAGAAAAAATAAGTAAATTGTCCAAAACTGCCATTAATTGAACCACGTCTTTTATTTTGAATGCAAATGTAATGATTAAGTCTAGCCACAGCTGCTATGGCTATGTTTTAATGATATATTCACTGACCAATCAATAATTTAGCCCTCTAAATGCCATCCGAACCGTAGAAAAGTGAGCAGAGATAAGAGACACTAGAGGTTATAGTTCTATTAAAAGTTTATACACAGGTGACTTGAATAGCATGAAGCAAATATAAGCTGTTTATACACAAAATTAAATAGACCGTGGACATGATTTTGTGTTAATTGCTTTCTTTCACTGACAATCTTATAGGAACGATACCTACTTCAAAGGCCCTCTAAAATTTTCCTGTGAGATTTAAGAATAATTTGTTTTAAATTTGCAAATCCTGTTAATTCCATCTTTAAAATATCTCTTTCTCTTATCTCTTTTAAATTCTTATAACCATCAGATAAAGTGTCCTGGAATACACCATTCTCAATATTTAAAGCCTTGCTAAAATCCTTTACCATTGCTAATTTCCTATTGTGTTTTATGTAAAGCGTTTCCACAGAAAGCATTTTCACATAGTTATTTGAAATATATAGAATGCAGACTTGGTCAGGACTGTATTTACTTGATTAGAGTAGAATCTTCTTATGTGCTTATATCTGTGTTATTCTAACCCATTTCTAGGTAAGTTTGGTTCTCATTAATGTTTTATAGTGAGCACAAGTGCTGACATGGTGAGCAGTTACCGTTAGTGACCCGTTAAAGAGACTCTGGGATAATAACTGCTTTTCAGCTCCTTTGAAATGTGTCACTACAGAGAGTTCCTACAATTCCCACAATTATGGTATTAATAGTATTGAGCTAAAATGAAAGACTGTCTATAATGGCCACATTTTTGTTAACAGGTAGCTTTTTAAGCGTAGGTACAGGTGACTCAATAGAAGGACAATGAAGATAGCCTTCTAGGAAGCGAGTAAAAGAATTGAGTTATATTTTTCTACTAATAGGAAAGGTGCACATATTTTTAGAAAAAATAAATCACAGAAAGTGAATTTGTGCTTTGCTGAGTGATGCACAGTACATAGGACACACATTATTTCCTTTCTATGTATACGTAGTAAATTAACTCTTGTTTATATAACATTTTTATTTAACTGAAGAAATATAAATATTATCATTTCAAAATATAGTTCATGAAAGAATGAAGGACAAGATAAATCCTGTTCTTCTTTTGGAGCCTTGAAATGTAGTGCTTTACTATTACAACACATCTCAAATCAGAAGTTAAATTGAATATGTTTTGAGATTTCATAAGACTTCCAGTTATAAGAGAAGACTCAGAGTATTTGTTTACCCTCTTTAAAAAATAATTCCCTATGCTTTACAATATATCTATTTTATACATAGTCATTTGTATCTCTTAATGCCATACCTCTATCTTGCCTCCCATTGGTGACCACTAGCTTGTTTTCTGTATCTGTGCATCTGTTTCTCTTTTGCTGTATACATTCTTTTATTTTTTATATTCCACATATAAGTGATACGTGGACTTTTTCTTTCTCCATCACACTTATTTCACTAAGTATAATATTCTCTAATTACATCCACGTTGCTGCAAATAGCAGAATTTCATTCTTTTTCATGGCTGAGCAATGTTCCATAGTGTGTGTGTGTGTGTGTGTGTGTGTGTGTGTGTGTGTGTGTGTGTGTTTATTCATTCATCTATCATCTCTTGGCTATTGTAAATAATGCTGCTATGAACACTGGGGTGCATGTATCTTTTCTAATCGATGTTTCATTTTTTCCAGTTATATGTCAGGGGTGGATTGCTGGATCATGATAGTTCTATTTTCAGTTCTTTGAGGAATCTACACTTTTCTATAGTGGCTGCACCAATTTATATTCCCACCAACAATGTACAAGGATTTTCTTTTGTTCACATCCTCACCAAAACTTATTTGCAGACCTTTTGACAACAGTCATTCTGACAGGTGTGAGGGCATCTCTATTTTTTGTTTTTATTTCAATTCTCCAATAATTAGCAATGATAAGCATATTTTCATGTGCCTGTTCCCCATCTGTACACCTTCTTTGGAAAAATGTCTATTCAGGTTTTCTGACTATTTTTTGATCGGGTTGCTTATTTTTTTATATAGAGTTGCATAAGGTGTTTATATATTTTGGGTGTTAACCCCTTTTTGGCCATATCATTTGCAAATATTTCCTCCCATTCCATAGGTTGGCTTGTTGATGATTTCTTTTGCTGTGCAAAAGCTTTCAAGTTTAACTTAGTCCCATTTATTTATTTTTGCTTTCAATTCTTTTGCTTTAGGAGACAGAGCCAAAAAAATATTGCTACGATGTATGTCAATGAGAGTTCCACCTGTGTTCTCTTATAGGAATTTTATAGTTTCAGGTCATACATTTAGCTCTTTAATCCATTTTTACTTTATTTTTGTATATAGTGTGAGGAAATGTTCTAATCTCATCATTTTATGTATAGCTGTCCCAGAACCACTTATTGAAGAGATTATCTTTCTCCCATTGTATATTCTTGCCTCCGCTGTCAGTTGTCATAGATTAATTGACAGTGTGGGTTTATTTTTGGGCACTCCATTCTGTTGCATTTATGTATATCTGTTTTTGTGCCATTATCATGTTATTTTGATTACTGAAACTTTATAGTATAGCCTGAAGTCAGGAAGGATTACACTTCCAGGTTTGTTCTTTTTTCTCAAGACTGTTTTGGCAATTTAGGACCAACAATGGCTGCTCCCAAGCCACTTCTGCTCCAGATCTGGTGCTGTGCAATGATGTGGAGTGAGTGGGGCTGGAGCCTTCATTCAGCTCAGACTAGGATGTGAGCCCCAGCATTCTCAGGAAACCCAGCAGGTGTTAGAGCAGACCTCACTCCACCTGTCTTCAGGACAAGCCAGTGTTAATGCATTCCTCAGGCCGCACAGCCCTGCTGTTGGTCCCAGCAGTCCTCTGATCACCCAAACGGACTCATCTCCCCCGTGCAGGATCACAGCAATGGGGTGCCTGATCTGAGGCTGTCACCACTCACTCTCCAGGGTGGATGTCCGCCCATGTATCCTCCCTTCCCTCAGAGTGCCTTCCCAGGGGATACGTCCCGACTTAATCCTTCTTCCTTCTTTCCTAACCAATTTTGTATGCATCTTCCTTACAGCCTTGGTTGTACCAGGTTCCTTCTGCCAGTTTCCAATTAGTTTTCATGGGAATTGTCCTACACATAGATGTGTTTCTGACGTGTTTGTGCGGGAATGAGATTCCATCGGGATCAATTTCCTGTAAATGAATAGCTAATGTCCAGTTCTTGGGTATGATTTTCCAATCTTCTACACAGGGAAACTGTGAGGACCTTGTCTCTCTTCCATATCTCATGTATTATCTTGTTTCAGCTTTAATTCTTTCTACTTTTATTGTTATTTTTACTACTAAAGGTTTCAGAATCAAAATTGTATTCCTTAATCCCCCAAAGAATTTCATCCTGATATTTTTTACTCCTGACAGTCTTTAAAATCTACTGCTTTTATAACTCTAAAATAGTTTCTTTACTCATGAATTAAATTTGAAAACTTTGTCCCAAGAGACAATATAAAATTCAGGGATTTTCTCATCCTATAGAGTAATGACTACTTAGTACTACCAGAAGTTGGCTATGTCATCGATTACACGGCTTTAGAGTTTTGAGTTTAGACAAGGGGTCAGCAAACTTTATAAAGGGCTAGAAAGTATATATTTTTGGCTTTGTGGGCCATATGGTTTTTGTCAAAATTACTTGATATTTTTCTTGTATCATGAAAACAGCCACAGACAATGGATAAAGAACTGGATGTCACTGTGTTGCAAATAAATTGCAAAAAAGAAAAAAACAACAACCAAAACCCAAAAATCAGGCTGTGGGTTAGATCTTGCCCACAGGCCCTTGTTTGTTGACCACTGGTCTAGATCAGTAGTTTGATAAGGGACGTATAATAAAAATTCCTATTTATTTATTTATTTATTTATTTATTTATTTATTTATTTGATTTAGTTAAGGGCTACATCTGTGGCATATGGAAGTTTCCAGGCCAGGGATCAAATCTGAGCCACATCTGTGACCTACACCTCAGCTCTGGCAATGCCAGATCCTTAATCCACTGCACTGGGCTGGGGATAAATCCAGTAATGCCACAGAGAAAAGTCAGATCATTAACCCACCGAGCCACAGTGGGAACTCCAAGAAAACAGTAATTTAAAGTTAATACCATTTAAGTCCTTTAGGTACAAAGAAATGCTTAAAGAGTATACAGATGCAAAGAGGTTAGAGAAAAAAAGAAATCTATTAATGGAAAAATACAATAAACACTTTTTCTTCTATATACAATATATTTTAGAGATCTTAGCTTCTCCTATAGCTTCATTTTTTATGGATATGTTAACCAAATTTATATCTGTTTTCCTAAGCTGTATCTATAGCTACATTTCTACATTTCAAATGCATACTTAACACATAACCAATTAGCTCCCCTACCATCACCTCTAACGCACGATATAGAAAATACACTTTCTAAAATTAGCTCTGCTTTTATACCTAAAAATTTTCACAAATGTTATAAATATTCTCAAGATGAAAATATTGGAGTTAAACAAAATCATATGATCATCGTTGACTTATTTATGTTTACCTCTGCTGTTATTATCTGCTAAGCCCTAAAATTATTTTCCTCTATACTGTGCTGAAAATCCCTTTATTTTTGCCCATTCTGGCTACAGTGGTTCCAGTCTGAGTCCTTATTACTTCAACCCTGCATTGCTACAACAGCGTCCCGGCTGGCATCCAGACTCATGTGTCTTGTCTTTCTAACTTATTCTGTACATGCTGACAGATAAAACACTGCTTTCATCAGGTCCCTGCTCCTACTACTTATTGAACAAGGTCTAAAATACTGATCCTGACATTTATAGCCCTCTACAATACTACTCCAGGCTCCAGCTCACATCTTCAGAGCTTCAATCTACCTACTTTTCTGTGAACACATTTAATGTTTTTGTTTTTCTTACCTCAAATCCTTAGCTTATAGAATTGATCTTATTTTGTATTCTTTTCTCCTTTCTACTTATTCTAATACTACGGTACAAGTCAAGTCCCAGCTCATCCTTTAGATCTTTCTTAAGCTCTTTAGCTTCAAATGACTGCTTTTGCAATGGATTGGTTTCAGTCTTTAACTCCTGCTTGTTGGCTGCTGTTACCAGTGATCTCATTTCCCTAAACAAACGTAAGTTCCCTGGTTGAACATCTTCATTTTTTCCTGACAGTCATGGCTCCTTCTATACAATCTCTGAGTGCAAACATGGTTATGTGAGTGACCGGAATTAGAAAGTCTGAAGTGTTAGAGAGGAATGGAATAGCTTCTCCACAGTCTTTGCTAATGATATTAATGCTTACTAAACAATTATCTTAATTATTAGAAAGTAGCACAAGTGGGCTTTTTTTTTTAGTCTCTGACTGGATAAGGGAAAAAATGGAAATAGCTAGGGTCTGAGAGGTCAATTTTATAGAGTTCTGAAAACAGCCAGGGCCACCAAAGGAAGAATTTTCAGCCTTTTTTTCTGTCTTTTTGCCTTATCTAGGGCTGCACCTGCAGCATATGGAGGTTCCAAGGCTAGGGGTCTAACAGGAGCTGTAGCTGCCGGCCTTCGCCACAAACACAGCAACGCGGGATCCGAGCCATGTCTGCAACCTACACCACAGCTCACAGCAACACTGGATCCTTAACCCACTGAACAAGGCCAAGGATCAAACCCGCAACCTCATGGTTCCTAGTCAGATTCGTTAACCACTGAGCCACGATGGGAACTCCTTGGCTTTTCTGCTATTATAAAATATATTTCTACATTCTTAATTCTTCCCATTTCATGTTTCTGTAGGAATACAGGCTCTAAGAAAAAACAAATTTAATCTATTAAGGCAACAAAAGAAAAGGTTATTTTCAAATTGAAATTAAAGGGGTTCTGACTATACTGATGCAGAAATTACTTGTTATAGTGCAAGCTTCTCTTCCCAGACATCCTGTAAGATTGCTGAGATGGAGAAAGTGGTATGACGAGTATGCCAAGATGAGGCCGCATTATTGAGTACAGGCAGAGGAAGAGCACTAGCAACAGGAAACCAAGAAAGGGAACATTCAGAAAGGCAGGAGAGGAGTTCCCGTTGTGGCTCAGCAGTAATGAACCCATGAGGACGTGGGTTTGATCCCTGGCCTTGCTCAGGGGATTAAGGATCCAGCATTGCTTAGATCTGTGGTGTAGGTTGCAGACGCAGCTCAGATCCTGCATTGCTGTAGCTGTGGTGTAGACTGGCAGCTGAGCTCTGATTTGACCCCTAGCCTGGGAACCTCCATATGCTGAAGTGTGGCCCTAAAATGACAAAAAAAAAAAAAAAAAGAAAGGCAGGAGAAAGTATCATTGAAGAAGCTGAAGGCCCCTTTTCACAGTGGGGGTAGTTAAATAGTCACCCAGGATGAGGAATAAGTAGAGGTTTTCAGATTTGAAATGTAACTGAATCGGTGGTAATCATAGAAAGAACAGTTTTATACACATTGTGTCAAAAAATGAGTCATGTTAATAATGTTGCTGCTTTTATGCCTACTGTGATCTATGTGCACATTTACTGAGGCATGATCTAGCAGGAAGAGGGAAGGAAGGAACATTTAATGAGGACTTAATATGTGCAAAGGACTGTAAGGATTATTATATCCTTGGCCTCAGAAAGGCAAAATGAATAAACTAAGGTTGTGCGGTTAAGTAACAGAGTTTGGAACTGAAGCTGTGTGAACACTTGTGCAACTTCCACCATATCTTAGATTTCCTCCAGTGGTGTCTACAAATATATGGTTTTCATCTGCTTTACCTAACTTCAGGTTACACTTTGATATCTGGATATTATCTTTGCAAAGATTGTATAATATGAAAATTGGAATAATCGTAAAAGATCGTTTGGTCCAGCCCTCTTCCCTTCCCTTCCCTTTTTCCCATCTAAGTAAAGTGAAACACAGAAAGGTAAAGGGATGAATAAATCTCACACCGTGTCAGTGAAAAACACTGGAGCTAAAACTTCTATTTCCTAACTCCCAAACGCAATGCCTGTTTTCATTATAAACTCTATGAAGGGTTCAAATTGTATGCAAATGCATGCCTGATTCAAGGAGGAATCAGCAGGGCATGACAAGAAGGTCTTATATCACTGTTTCTCTATGAATGGTTTGAAATGGGGAGAATGACTTTCAATTCTAAATACCTAGGTCTCTATAACTATAAAAGAAGGCATTTATTTTTTAGCAGAAGCTGATGGTGGAGGATACAAAATGAAAAATAAGCTTATAAAATCCTAAAAATCACTAGATAGTTAATATTCATTTTAATCTAACATTTATATTTTGAAACAAAATTTCTAAAATGACAATGATCAGAAGAAAAGATTTTTACAAAAAAGATGCTATTTTTCTCAAACTGAAAAAAAGCAGTCTTTTCACTGTAAAGAAAAGGGAGTTTTTTTTGTCATTCAGCAAAACTGGAATCCTATTATATATGTTAACACTTTTGCATCATCATCAAATACATAACTACAAATGAGTATAAAACATGTTTTTATGAATTAGAAAAGTTGGCTGTTTCATTACATATTCAGCTACATTTTAAGTATGAAGTAGGAACTGCATGCTAAAAGTCAACATGAATAAAAAGAATCATGTAATCTTTATGAATTTTGCTACATATATAAATAACACATTCCAAAGCTTGGAATGTAAGTATTATTCATTATTTCTAGCAATAATCATGTAAATAATCATGGCAAGCTGGAGGCATTTCCATCACTCATTTCTGCAAGATTCCATGTTATCTAGTAGTGTCGACAGATTGCAGTTCACATATGGTAGGTTTTGAGTATGTAAATATCCCATTTTAAAAATCAGTACTAAATATGAACAGAACTGGGGGTAGCCATGACAATGATAAGGATATCACTGCTGAGTTGCTGAGAATTTCTGAGAAAGTCAACCAATTACATCACATTATATGCATGCACATATATAATGCATATGGACAAGGATCTTATTGATTGCTAAGGCGACAGAGTCTTATAGAATGCCATGAGCCACAAACCAATAACATGAACAGCAAAGAAAACAAGCTGCAGTATACAGTCTATGTCACACATAACCCTCTTAACAGCTTGGTCTGATTGTCTTCTAGATATGAATGAGGGGAAAGTTCAACCAGAGGAGTTATGAACTCCTATCAAAGAATAAAGGACACAATTTCCAAAGACAGGTTTCCATGTTCCAGTGTGAGGCAGAATCGGGGGCAGCACGTTCTTATCTGCTCTGCTCTGCTGGCCTAGCATGGCATCAAAGTGGCAAATTCTCCAAGCTAGTGGTTAAATTACCAATGTTGGAGAAATGAAAAGTAAATCAACTCCTTACCTCTTGCTTGTCGTCCGGGCCCACAACCTTCCTGTGCTCCTGGGCTATCCTGCTGCACGCTCCAGGGGACCAACTGGCACCTGCGCCATTTGTGAGTCTTCCACCTGCAAGGGAAGAACAGAAGCCTCATGGAGAAGGAGCAAACATGCCAGGGAACTCAGAGACATAACAGTGGCAAGGAACCATGACTCTGACAACTACAAAAAAGGAATTTACGCGACAACGCTCAGTCCTATCAACATTTAATTTAGATCTTCATCAAGAAATTATAAGCAGCAGCAATAAATATAAATGTACTTTGTAGGGCAGTGGAGACAAGAGTCCATCACAGTCATGTTTTATAGGAATGGACTCTACAAGTACCATTTAGCCTTTTTAACGTTAAGACTGCCAGCAGATGTAAGAGTACCATAACTGATGTATTCTGTTTAAATAAGGTATATTGATTTTATTTTCAAGTTATAAAATCTCATTCAAGTCATGAGACTTTTGCATAGTCCGTCCTTCCTTCCTTCCTTCCTTTCCCTCTCTTTCGTTCTACTTCCTCCCTCCCTTTCTTTCTTTCCCTTTCTTTCTTTCTCTCTTTCTCTCTCTCCTTCCTTCCTTCCTTCCTTCCTTCCTTCCTTCCTTCCTTCCTTCCTTCCTTCCTTCCTTCTTTTTCTTTCTGCAGGTACAGAATATGGAAGTTCGCAGGCTAGGGCTTAAATCAGACCTACAGCTGCTGACCTAGACAACAGCCACAGCAATGCCAGATCCAAGCTGCATATGTGACCTACACCACAGCTCTCGGCAATGCCGGATCCGTAACCTACTGAGCAGGGTCAGGCATTGAATCTGTGTCCTTGTGGATACTAGTAGGGTTCGTTTCCACTGAGCCACAAGGGGAACTCCTGCATAATGTGCTTTTGATTAGCATTGTAGGGATAATTCAGAAGCTGCAATTTATAATATGCTTCACAAAAACAAATCCCCCCAATAAATAAGTTTGGGCTAATAGTTAATATTCATTGTGTAAGCATGCAATTATACTGTTTGTCATCTCAGAATTAAATACAGATAAATTAAGATGGCAAATGTGCCATCAATTTCATCTTAAATTATTATTTTTGTGATCACACATTCCATAAATTGATGGCATATTTCATTTGTTGTCGGGACAGCAATTAAACACCATATCAAGTTTCAATTAGTGCTTTTTGAAAATAGTGACAAGAAAATTTTTCTCTAATAATTATCAAGATGATGATATATAGCTTCAATAACCTTAATTTTCCTTGAGGTGGCCACAAATGAACAGAATATATATCTCACTAACATCATTGAGATGAAGTCATTTCATAAGCCTGGATGTCAGCATTTATGGGAACCAGGTACTCTTTGGAGCCAGGGGAGGGATGCTTAGGCTCTTCCTGGAAGTGAAAAAGAACTGCTTCCTAAAGCATGTGTTTCCTAACTACTCATCACTTATCTGCATTTCATATTGTTTATATCAACTTAAGACGTTTCCTCAAACTCCTGAAGCTGATAATACAGTCCGGCCATTTACACAAGTATCTGTGTCCCTGGAGAAGATTTTCATAGCAAAGCAGGTCTTTGAAAGAGGCAAGAGATGGTACCCACTATCATAAACATGCCCAACTCCACCGAGTTTGCACGGCTGTTTTGGCCTTCTCTTCTCATTGTTAATAAGATGAAGACCTGACATTTTGCTCAGTGCATTGTTCACATGGCTTTTCGTTTACTCCATTACCTGTAGCTTTGGCACACTTGTGGGGCCTCGCAGGCCTTCTCTTCATAGAGAGGATCCGTGCAGTCTCTGCCTCCATTGGTTGGCAGCTGAATGACGACCCGGTGCCGAGTCTGCTTCCTGATGCTGGAGTCTCCTGGAAAGAGGCATCTTTTTAACCTCTGTTCTCTGCACTGATAAAAGAAATCTCCAACTACCAGCTCATGTGAAGAAATTACATGGCCTCCAGCTACACATGCTTTGACATTCCTGAATGAGAGGCCTCATCTGGTCTAGTCATTTCCTAAGTTCTCGGAAAGACCATTTATATTGAAAACCCAATTTAGTCTAAAAATGTGAAGAATGGAGAAAATAGTTCCATAATCAGCTAGCCTTCCTTATGCTCGGTGACAAAGTGATTGTGCTTTTGTAAATCTTTTTCCCCTTGAGAAATATGACAGATCTAATTAATTTATTTTCCTCTACCTTAAGTTTATTTTCATGCCATTTCGCATAGCTCTGTTTTTCACATGGGACTCATACATATCTAGTGAATCTTTCTTAGGAGAATATATTCAATGTTTTAATGTGAAGTTTTATTTCTTTGTTATTCACTTAATTTGAAATGTATGACTCATAAATTATTCTAGTCATTTATTATTCATGTTAGTTTAAGATCTTCAATTCATGTCACATCCTAAACATCCAAACTGCAGTAGTGAAACAAAAGTGGCTTCCTAGAGGCAGAATTTTTAGAGAAGCATTTAAAAGTACAGTAATTACTATGAGTAAATTATTCCAAATTGTGTTAAAAAAACAATGGAAATAATCAAGATTTATCTTCAATGAAGATATCAGCTTGAGAGTACTGCTGATATAAAGATGCTCAAAATGTTTTAGTATGAGAAACAGATGATATATAAGACTTGACGACTTTAATAAAATACATCCCAGCTTACAATATATACACTTTAAGGATGAATAGCTGCATGTCACAAATTCACTTATAAAAGAGTTCCCTAAACAGTCACTTCAACAGAGGTCCCCAATACATTTACATTTTTTGCAAGATCATTAAATATTTGATCCACAGACAACAGAAATAGAAATTTAGAAGTGTTAGCAGCCTCTAACAATGAACATCTAATCAGAAACAAAATGAAACATTCTTAAAAATCAGTCAGTAGAAAAATATGATTTGACAATTAGAAGTTTCCAGTAACGGAACATGCTCTCACATGAAGTCAGGGTATCCCTCAACATGGTCTGGTCACTGACTCCCAGCAATGGGGGTCGGAGTTTCCTGTATTATATGGGAGAATGGATCATAATGGTGATTCCTAAATGTCTGCATACATAGGAGAACACTTCTTTGAAAAAATAAATAAAAACAGATTTCTTATCAGGTACCCTGAACTACTAAATAAGAATCACCAAGAGCTGGAAGTGGTAATCTGTGGATATTGTGAATCTGATTTTTTACAAAGCTTGCCAGGAAGCTATGATAAACAGCCAGGTTTCAGATCTACTGGGATAACTGTGTCTCATCTCAATTTAAGGTTCTAGGGTTTGCACATAACTTTTTAGGATTATTCCCACAGTAGGAATGTAGTATTAATGACTGCGTTGACTATTTTAGTGAATAGTTGGAATACTATAGGTAATGAAGTAGGGAACTGGGAGCTGGAGGTAGTGGGTATGGGTACTGGAGAGATAAAAATATTTGAAAATATTGTTATAGACTCTTTAAAACTCTAGCAATTGTATTTGAATGCCAGTTGCAATTTTACATATTAAATATCATTTACCTAAGAAAGGTGCCAATAGGACTTTTAATTGCTAACATTATCTCCATCCATTATATCATTCAATGACCATTATTTTAAGGCCCAGGTGATATTCTTCTAATAATTTAGAGCTAGGAAGAATTTTGTTTCCTTTGACAATCTGTTCAAATAATCCACTATGCCTCTATTCTATTGCCTTGTTCATAGAAACTCAGAACTAATTTTCTTCTCAATTGCAGGGGCTTATCTTAACTCTGATTTTATATTAATTACATTTCTCTTCTTCTCCCCTACCTCCACCCTATTTACTACCTGACTCCTTTTTTTTTTCTATTATTTTTCTTTTGCTTTATAATCTGTCTTCAATCTTTTTAAAAAAGTACACAGACTAAATGGCCATTCTTATTTATTTAGAACTAGGTGAAGGAAGGAGGTGTGTGTTTGCTGGCTTTTTAACAAGGAAAAGAGGGAAAGAGCACAGAAGAGCAGATCTTTGTTTCCCAGGTGGTCAAAATTCTTAGAGTCAATAACTCTCTGACCCTTTTTAACCCGCAGATAAAAAAGGAGACACAGAATTGAGGCCAAGGGATACGGAGGGACGATGAGATCAGCATCAGTGGCACCTTACAGACTGAAGCTCCTGATCATCAACTACCTAGATATCAGCTGGTATCCACCCCAGGCTAATCAGATTTGGGAAGCAGCAATCAAATGCTGGTGTTCCAATTCTACTTTATTGATCTGAAAGCGAAAAGTCACCAATATAAAATGCTGAAACATTTTAGTGCCATCTCTTCACATCTCCACAGGTTTGTATTTGATATATAAGACTATGATAACTCTTTTCACTTCCATAATTGATTCTGCAATGGGAATCCATTTATTCCTATAAAAAAGTTCAAATACCTTAACCTTGTGCGGCCCACATGATAGAGATAGTGACCTGATGAAAGGGGAACATTCCAAAGCCATAACACCTAGAGAGGAAGTTTAATAGGGTTACATAGGAAGTCATGACATCCCATGTCTCTATCCACTGGAAGATTCACTTCTTCCCGGATCTTAGTTAACAATTTATCTGTACACTCAAAGAAACAGCAATATAGAGCTCAGCCAGGTTATAGAGCCCTCCCATCAGAGAGCAAAAGGAAGGCTACAGCACACGTTACAAAAGATAATTTACTAAAAATGGAAGGTTCCTCACTAATGACTTGAGCTGGCAAACATGGAATTTTACAAACTTCATGGCTTCCTCTATGTATTTACACCCAAATTATTGTATGTGGTGGGGATATATATATATGGTTTACATTTGTGTTTCAGCACCTGAGCAATGATCACACATTAAAAAGTGTTTGCTGAATTAGCAAACACATTTATTTTACTTCTTCCTAACTGGATTGTAAACTAGCATATTCTCCTTTTAATCCATTTTTAATCCATTTTCTTATAGTACTATTCACATGGGTAAGAAGTCTTTTATTTAGTACTAATAAAAATAAAGTATTTGTTCATTGGAAATAATGAGCAGGGGAAAAATAAAGCACTATTTCTGTAGTGTTTGTACTTGAAAATACCTACCTAAGATAGGGAGAAAAAGGGGATCATATACTCAGAAAATATTTGTGTGGTAATGGGCCACAGAGATTCAGAGGATATGTAATCTCTCACTCAGTTACAACATTTTTCAGATATCAAGACATCCAAGACAAATTTCACTGGAGAAATTCCTTGATGAAAGGACTTAAAGGGCAGACAAAACTAAGACTGGTTAAGCTGGAAGTGTGGTATACGGCAGGCTGGAGCAGCATAGTGATGGGAAATAGAAAGTGAAAGTTTCCATGCAAGAAGCTAACTATTAAGGCAGTTTTCACACTTTTGGGGGGTAATTCTAGTATTTCTACCTTGAGGTCATCAAGGTAGAAAAGATGCCTCTGCAATATTCATTCTAGCCCTCAAGTCAATAAATGTAGTAAGAAAAAAGGAACAAACAGAATTTGAGTAGTCAAATGTATCATTTGGTTAAAAGAATTGATTTTTTTTTAAGATTGGAGCTCAAATAATTTATATGCATAAATGCTTTCCAGCTTTAATAAAGTCTTTTGTAAATACTTATGAAAATTTGGAGAAGTTATCAAGTATGCTGGTTTGAGTGTTAAATGACTCTCTACTCAATACTGATTTTTATCAGCACTGATTTCTCGAGACATATCTTGAGTGAGGGCTGAATACCATTTCAAATCACTCCTTTTTTTTCTTCCTGGAATCCTAAGCTAGTTTGTTCGATTTTCTGTAATCTTGTACTTAAGTCTACCTATTTAAAGTGACTTTAAAAAGAAAGGGAGCTCCACATCTTCTTGAGTCCAAAATAATTACAAAATGTAGATTTTACCTACAAAATTAAATTTAAAAGAACCATTTCATTCCTCAATTAATTTTCTATTACTTTATCCCTGAACACTCAACTTTTTTTTTTAGCATTTTTAAATTGTTTATGGAAGTCCGTGTAATTTCAGTGAAGTTTGGCTTATTCCCATTTCATGCCAAATAATGAAAGACTAACCGCATGCTATTGCTTTATTTTCCCTACAACAAAAGGCTAGTTTTCTATAACACCATTGTATCCTTATTCTTAGTTACAGCAGTCTACAGGAAAAACAGAAAAGGCTTCTCCCAGCACACAAAGCATTTTGGCATTGTTGTCCAATAACAACCCCACCACCACCTCCTAGTATTCTTTATTCCTCAATACACAATTATAGTTATTCTTTTAAAAGTCTGAGTGTCTAGGTTTAAGATTTCTGAAAGCCTTTTGTTCTAGGAGACTCAATATAGAGCCACCAAATAGAACAGGCAGGGCTAATCTGCTAGTGGTGAGTTCATCAGTTTGGCCAAACACAGCCTCATCTCTCAGCGCCTCTTGCTCTTAGGATAGCAGATTCTTGAGCTGGCATTCTTGTATTCCTTAGCCACTACCACTAAGGAGCTCCAGAGACTAGAATCCTAGTGGCACCATGCGTTTTAATTTATAGCAGTTACCCACCTTCCTCCAAGAGACCATTCAACTAAAACCCATTATATCTTACACGTCTGTCACTCACCACAAGAAGCTAGAACTCCCTCATCCTTGCTGCATATCTTTCTTCACCACCTGGACCATGGCACACATTGTGTGCATAATCTATTCAATATTCTCACTCTTCCATTGTCCAATCTTTCCACAACTGTACCCAGTGAAAAACATTGGCTCTCTACCTTCAATCACTTCTTAGAATATTTCCTTCACATTCCTTGCCATTGGAGGCTGGGTCTACTAGCCATTTCCTAGTCTTTTCTTCTCCCTTTTACTTTTAGAAATCTCTAACTCCTCTGAAGCTCCTGTCATCAACTTCATCATCAGTTATCGACTTTGTAGCAGTCATCTATCAAATTTCATTAATTAATGACTTTAGACCATCCCGCACTATAATCCTTTCTCTTCTTACCTCTGCCCCCACTTTGGTGGTTCTGGCATCCACTTTGGTGCTTATTCCATCCAAGGCACTGGACTCTGAATTACTGTACATCCTCACCTCCAGTGATATTTTCCTATATCATGCATCAATTACTAGCTCTTAACTTCATCCTCCAATGATATGATCATCAATACTTTCACACTCTCATCCTTAAACATCTTAATTTCTAGTCACTCCACCTAACCTTCCAGTTCACCTACTTTACTAAAGGTGAAAATTCTTCAAACTCCATTAAGAGTGCCACTCCACTTTCCCCATCACTTTCTCACCACATCACCCCCTTCATGACCTCACTTCCATTCCAACCCACTTTAGATTCCATTTTTCGTTATTATTATAAGTACTCCCTTGAAAACACCCCTTGACTCTCAGTTCCTCTCTCTCTTTCTTGTACCCTTCTGGAAAAGTCCTGACCTTAATCAATGCTAATTCTTTCCCTACATCTTTCCTTCATTCAAGCAGCTGAACAGGGCTGAAGAAACACTGGCAACTGTGCTGAACAATCCCTTTTGAAATACATGATTAAATGGGAAATCCATGTTGTCTATCACAAATTCTGTCACATATTATTAACTTGCCCACTTTTGTACATTCCAAAATGATGTCACATCTTCTTTTTCTCACCCTGTACCCTTCACATGCAATGCAACATTAGAACAATCATTAAATGCTTTTTCTGTCTCATACCACCAGAATGTAAGCTTCCAGAGAGCACAAAAACTGATTTCCTTGTTGACCTCTTTATCCTTTATATTTAAAATTGTGCCCTGTACATTACAGTTATTTGAAAAATCTCTTTAGAATGAAAAACAAGAATGATTGCTTAAATAATATGTACAATGTTTAATGACACAGTAAAGCATTTAAAAACAATTATCAGTGAATGTACCAGCAAATCCTCAACACTAACAATTAGAAATTTGTATCAGTGAGTTCTCCTTAATCATGACCTAAATATTTTCCCCACATTGATATGTAATTAAACTTCTAAGAAAGGATGTTTTCAATACACCACGTTAAAACATTTGTCAGATACTGAGCATATGCAATGTGCAATGCCTCTTCAAAAGGAACTTATAAATCCTAGAGACAACAAATCATGTTGTAGTTGAACCATGACGCACAAAGCAAGGAGCACTTTACCATATGTTATCTCATTTTTGCCATAGAACAACTCGTAGATGTTATATCCAAGGCTTGGAGAGATTAAGCATCTTGCTTAAGGTCACTTAACTGCTATGTGGCCATGATAGGTGTCCAAATTTGCTGGTTCAAAGTCCACTCATTGCATTATACCATGAAACTCACTACTCATTTTTATGTGCAAAATCTAAAATTGCATCCTGCTATATGAACAAGTCTGATTTGATCTTGCACAACCTGCCTACATTCTCCTTTCCAACTTCACATCTTGATCTTCCTCCACACACTCCAAGCTCCAGTGGGCTGGATCCCACTTTCTTCTCAACAACACATCCTTTTCATGGTCACTAAGAGTTTTCCTGATGCCTTGGATCCTCCCTTGGGATTCTTTTATGCATTCTCTCTTTCAAAAGGTAGAAGGGCTCTTCTACCTTCTTTTCAACAAGATTTTCCCTAATATTTGGTTCCACAATGGATTTTCCTCGTCCTAGAGCTCTTTCTATTGAACCACTAAATCTTGTTATTGAAACATGTTAGCCTTACATTATCTGATCTATGTAGAAGAATTCTATATTTTAAATAAGATCAAAAGCTACTTTGAAGTTATTCTCTATAGAGCCACCAATGTGCTAAATACAGTAATGAATTAGAAATGCAGTATTTATGCATATATTACAGATAAGTATTACTTTAATTGACACATACAGAGTATTCACAATCTATTTGTTCCCTCATCTATCTGCTAAAATGTTTTTTATACTGCCTTATATAACTTATCAGTTTGACACAATTTTTTTTTATTTTCTAAGAGGTCAGAGAAGAGTAAATATATTTCTTAGTTCTGCAAAACATCATCAAAATAAAAATCATGTTATTTGATTTTCAATGATAGATTTTTTCTTTATTTTTTTTATTTTTTTTTCTCTTTTTAAAGCTACACCCATAGCATATGGAAGTTCCCAGACTAGGGGTCCAACTGAAGCTGCAGCTGCTGGCCTATGTCACAGCCACAGCAACGCCAGATCCAAGCTGCCTCTATGACCTACACTGCAGCTCATGGCAAGACTGGATCCTTAAGCCACTGAGCAGGGCCAGGGACCAAACCCACATCCTCATGGATATTAGTCAGGTTCGTTACTGCTGAGCCACAATGGGAACTCCTATGATAGGTTTTTCAAAGAGTAAGTTATATCTATTTTTCTTCCCTTTCCAGGCACATGCAATGCATAATAAGGTAACAAATTCATAGGCTAGCTAAACTGGTTCCTAATTCATTAACACATCCCAATATTCCAAATTAATTTCAAATGAAGATCTACTGAAATGAGAATATATTACCTGATTAAAATATTTAGGATTAACTATGCTAGAATCAATTTAATGGAATCTTTACTGGTTAATTTTTGTATTCCATTTCCTTTAAATACTTCAGAACAGGAGAGCTATTTTTCAAAATACTTTACTCAATATAAGGTAATACCCCAAATAAAGAAAAGGCAAAGTTTTTTCTACTTTCAAAAATTTTACTTACAAATGTTAAATCTGCATGAGATTATTAATATGTTTTGAAATTATTAGTAAATGATCTATCTCATACCAATACAAAACATTGAGTATAAAAATATCCAGAATAAAATGTTCAAGGATATAAATTCTATGTAATAAGTAATCTTTTTCATGTAGTGATGAATAACCAATAATTATCACAGAAATATTAACTTATGAGAAAGTACAATTCTATTGCTGATTATGACCAAATTAAGGGGTATCATACAATATCTACTTTTTAAGGAAATAAGGGTATAAAAGAAGAAAATCTAGATAAAAATATCAGAAGACATTTCTTTATAAATAAGATTAATGCCATTAACATTTTTTTTAAAGTTGATGCTAACTCTTTTTGCCCCAAAAGCTTTTAAAAGTCTTAAAAGACTTTTCAAATCAAAATGTTCTATTCTTGTTCACTTTGTGGTTTAATTTATTTGATATTTCAAAGGTATTTATAATAGAAAAATCAGGAAGTTCCTGTTGTGGCTCAGCAGTAATGAGTCCAACTAGTACCCTTGAGGATGTGGGTTTGATCCCTGGCCTCGCTCAGTGGGTTAAGGATCTGGCATTGCTGTGAGCTGTGGTGTAGATGGCAGATGTGGCTTGGATCCCATATGGCGGTGACTGTGGCATAGGCCAGCAGCTGCAGCTCTGGTTATATCATTAGCCTGGAAACATCTATATGCTGCGGGTCTGGTCTTAAAAAGACATAAAAAAGAAAGAAAGAAAGAAAGAAAGAAAGAAAGAAAAAAGAAAAAGTACAAAAAGGAACTCATGTTTCAACTCCATGAAATGAACACACTGTAACAATAATCCATTATTAAGTTTTATACTGTTATAATATTTTCAGGATTAAAAAAATTCTGACAATTTAAAAATTATTAAACTAAAAGTTGATACTTAATTGAATCTCTCTAGTAAGAGTCAAGAAGCATAAGTGAAAGCATAAAAGGAGCTTAGGAAAAGCTGTCTTATCTGTTGGAAGAGTAAAAAAATAAACAGGAGACCATGTCATCTGTGACACCGAGAGACACTGTGCTCGTTCATTGCATAAGTTACCTGGAGAATGCTGACATCTTTCTCAGCAGCAATGAGAAAGGATCCCAGCCTGGAGGGTAAAGAATTATCAAAGTATCTGCCACGATGCAAAAGGGTCTGTGTCTGTGAGTAATAAAAGCAAAGCCAAACCAAACTGGGAACAAATCCTCATCCTGTAAATGCCTTATGGCATGTTAAGTGTTGGCAGAGGTATGATTTGCCCATTTTTCTCTTTCCTTTTTCCCCATTCTTTGGGTCACATGATTCAATCTTTAGCGAATCTGGTCCCATGGCTATTTCTTGCCACTAAGTAGGTTGAAAGCCATGTGTATGTTCTTTTTGAAATACATAAAGCCGCTATACATTCTAGAATTAATGTTTATGGAAACATTATTACTATATATAATAAAGTCTAGAATGCTTTCACTTTGATCTATTTATAAAGTTATTTATGTCATTTTTAGCATAAAATTCATTTGTTTGGTACTCTAAAAGCTCTATTATTTTCTAGAAGGAAAGCAAAATTTTATGGCATTCATGCCAAAACAGGATTAAACAACCAGCCCCCATGTAAATTTCAAAATATTGCTCAGCCACAGGAACTTGGAGGTGTGCCAGGTGAACCACCTTTAGAACCCTGCAGATCATACCTTCTTTACATGAGGAAGGGCATGGAGTCCAGTCACTATATGGGGTCACGACACAGTCCTTCCTACAAGGAAGCAGACAGGGCCTCACTGTTTCAGGTCGAAGGCTTTCAGGACACCTAGGAAGAGCAAAGGGAAATGACTTCCAGTTACCTCTACAGCCATCCAGAAAACCAGATAATTTAATACCTTTAGAATTTTCATTGCTAAAATTGCTAAACAGTCATCAGTCTGTGTTATTCAACCTTCAGCATCCTTTCTGATTTGACAAGCACTCTACAACCAAAATAATTCTTCTGAACTGAACCTAAATAAAGCTTCTCAAGGCAGGACGTGTAAATTCAGTTACAGTATTGTGCTGTACAGAAGAAAATATAATAATTATAGCTTATTCACTTATAACAATCTCTCCATTAATAAATTTGTATTTTCCAACATGACTTACAAGAAATTTACTGAAATTCAAATTGACAATTAAAGGACCTAGCTTCACATCTTTGTATAGCTTATTACCAATTATAACTTTCTAGGTTATTCTGCAGTTTATATTTACAATATATGTTTGGTACAAAATAAATTTATAATGGAGTATATTCTATATATAGCGCATGCTCAAAAGTCCATGTTGTATTTACAGCCATGTATTTCATAATAAATAAAATAATAAAAGTGTATAGATCACTAAAATAAACAATTTTTACTTTATTCCTGGTTTCAGTTACTGTCTCTATTCTTATTTTTTCTTCCATTTTGTTCCAAGATTTAAGTTATTGGATTTTAAATATTTTAGGTGTTTTCATAAGTTACATATTTTTTGGAAAAAAGAGTGAATATAAATAAAGCAGAAATAGTTAAAGAAAAACAAAATACTGTGTTCTTGACATAAAGTATAGTAAATTTAACATGATTATT
Organism: Catagonus wagneri; assembly: GCA_004024745.2. Taxonomy (NCBI): domain Eukaryota; kingdom Metazoa; phylum Chordata; class Mammalia; order Artiodactyla; family Tayassuidae; genus Catagonus; species Catagonus wagneri. The sequence goes on along the minus strand of PVHT020000173.1, from coordinate 22,157,719 downwards.
ATTTTTAAAAATATAGCAAAAATATATTATTAGGAACACAAGAGAAAGATAATGACAAAACACTGAAAGGTCTTACACCATTTAAGGTTTTTACTTCCTAAAAGATAATTTTAGGAAGCTGATGTATCAGTTTTAAATATACTGTTTTGTTTATTGTGTACTCATTATAAGATTTTTAAATTTCCCTATTCTTTTCTCCATCTTTACAATCTGATTCTACTATTGCTAGTGGTCAAATGTTGGTCATAAGCACTAGAAGACAATGTATATTAGGACAATAAAATACAATAACATAATTCATATAACTAAAAGTACTTAATATTCTGATTCCTAAGAAATTCTGTTTCGATGTCATATTAATCTCTGAAAAGTAAGCTAAGAGGCAGTGAAGAAATAAACCAATGAACTAGTATAACTATTGCTGGAATAACTTGGCAAGTTAGTGAAAAATGGGATTTAAAAATACTCCCCATAGGAGAAGCCAAATGTTTTGTAGGTCAAGATAAATTGCCTTTTAACAAGTAAGTTAATCAGCTTTTCAAAACTGAACTATGAGTGTAAAAAATCAACATCATTAATCTCCTTCCCATAATTTACGGCACTTTGCTGACACTTCATCTTTTGATATATCTTATAATTTTTTATCTGCATGTCCTATCTCATCTGTACATATTATGTTCTATTCAACTATACAGATACATGCCTTTCTCTCTCATTCTGTAACACTAGGGTTTATTTGAAAGTGAATTTAAAAAGATTTATTGGATTCAGCATTTCAGAAAGAAATAATCTCCCTGGTTTATGTTGAGTATTAAGTTTCGATGTTCCAAATTGTTATGCCTACTCAAAGTTATGAAGAGCAAAGAACTTTAGATGTGAATCAAAGAAGTTAATGTGTTGTTACAAATTGAGCTTATAAATCACTAGAATTATAATTTAACCTACATTCTTGACCAGGAAACACATGGCAAAACCTCAGATATAATCGTGTTAATTCTTTCGAAATTAAGGAATTATATATTAGCAATTATTATTGGAATCATTCCTTCTCAATGAGGTAATTTTATAATTTTAACAATGGGAGAGCATTACGCAATTACATGCTCTTCAAGTTTTAGTCCTGAATAAGTCAGTGGAATTTACAATGTTATCACTGACAACCTCCAAAATTCTGTTTTAGTTTAGAAATTTCCTCAGCAAGATACTTGGCTAACTGTGGAGAACAAAATTACCAACAACAAAGCTGTTAAGTGAATACACAAAGATAAATTATACAGCCTAGATTACAGCCAATAAAATGAATTCAGACTTCCTTTGGTGAGGCAATTGGTTCAGTCAACATGCTTCTTTTCTCCTTTGTGCTGTTTGTATTTAGTGTTTGTGGTTTAAATCAAGGAATCGATTTTCCTCCAAATCTTATTCAAGGTCAAATTAAACAGATGTGATAGGAGTTGAAGTTTGTTACTCGGAGGATAGATAAGATCAATAAAATTGATTTTACCATTGCACAGTAATCTCTTTTATTAAGAGGAGTTTAAAACAAGGTTTCTATTTGCATTTTTATTTCAAATGGCTAGTACTGAAAATCAGTCACGGAATCGAACCTAGCATTTAGGCATAAGGGTAGCAATATTTTTTTTGAATTCACGGTATTTGCTTAATTTTTTAGAACTTTAAGGGCCAAGTAAACCTATCTGAGTTCACAAATCTATACTTGTATCCAGGTCATTGAGTAAAGGCTGCAAGGGTAAAGCACATTTTAAATGGATTATTGTGGTGGTCTGACACAGGGCTTCAGGATACCTTTCCTATTGAATGATTTAATGACATTAATCCACCAGGCTTTTCCACACATAGGGTTGTGCACATACATCCATTGTTCAGCAAAATATTCTGTAGTTTGCATAAGGGAGGAAAACATCAACAGCAACACGTGAAAGGCGATTAACTGCAAAACCGGAACCGAGTGAGGTTACCCGTAGAAGATTAGTACAACACTCCGTTCTGTGCCATGACAAGTTGCTCAGGTTATAACCCGTTGCAGGGAATATTTCTGCCTCTGTGCTTATCCCAGCAAGACCCACCATATCCTCCAGCACTTAGGGTTTCCACTGCTGCTGTTACAGATACTGATTTTTAATATACTGCATATTAATATACTTTTATCACAACTTCAGCATTATTCTATTAAAATATTGGTTTGGAGCTACCTGTTAAGCATGTGGAATAATTTCTCAATTTATTCAAATTTATTCAAGTCTTTTTGGCATGTATTTGCTGATATGGTTCTTTTTTTTTTTTTAATTTTTGGGGTCACACCTGTGGCATATGGAAGTTCCCAGGCTAAAGGTCTAATCAGAGCTGTAGCTGCCAGCCTACACCACAGCCACAGCAACGTGGGATCTGAGCCGTGTCTACAACCTACATCACAGCTCACAGCAACACCGGATCCTTAACCCACTGAGCGATGCCAGGTATCGAACCTGCAACCTCATGCATGGTTCCTAGTTGGATTCATTTCCGCTGAGCCACGATGGGAACTCCAAGAAGTATCTCATATTTTTAATAGAAAATAACAATTTCTAAGATTTATGGAGTGCTTATATTACTGTTTTTTTTTCATTAAATCCCTTCAAGGAACTTTGAAAGTGAAGCCAGAATCTGTTATGTAGCATGACTAAGATCACATATAATTCCTAAGCACTTGGCTAAATATTTGGATATTATGAGGCCATTTTTATACCAGTGCAAAACTGACGAATTTTACTTTCCATATTTCACATGGATAAGATGATTTGAATTTTAAAAGACTAAATCTCCAAATTTAGTAAAAGGCAAAAGATTTATACGATCTGAAGAGAAGTGGGATCGCCTGGGTGTTTGTTTTTAGTAGATGCAAACTATTGCATTTGGAGTGGGTAAGCAATGAGACCCTGGTGTATAGCACAGGGAACTATATTTAATCACTTGTGACGTGATGATAATGTGAGAAAAAGATTATATATATGACTGGGTCATTTTGCTTTGATTTGACAGAACACTGTAAATCAATTATAATGGAAAAAATAAAAACCATAAAAAATTAAAGATGAAACCTTAAAACAAATCTCCAGATTTAAGCTTTGCTGTCCAAATCTCCAAAGATAAAGAGTTTTTTCTTTCCTCTGAAAAGAATGTATTTTTGAGCTGATTTATTAATTTTCTCTCAGAAATGATGAGCCCAGTCCTGCTACAGCATGTTTTTGCTTATATTCCTTACAAGGCACATATAAGATGCCAACCCTCTAGTTCTTTGTCCTCCCCTCTAGCAAGTCGTTTGCCTTGTTGTGACACTATTCATAATGAAAGTTAGAAAACAGTGCTTCTCCTGCTTATCATAACACTCATCCTATCTCCAGGCTCTCTCTTAGGAGCAAATGGCTTAATCATTTATCCATTAAAAGATGTAATAAGTTTGGCCTCAGTATTTTTGATACGGTACTTTCTAGGGGTGAAAGGCAGATCATAGAAGGGTACTGCCCAATTAAACTAGATCTGCAGCCTCCATAGCCCTCAGGGACACAGGGCGTCATGAATGACCTCTACTACTAGGGCTGGTGGGCATCATTATTGATCAGCCAGGCCTAGAGCAAGCACAGCTTTCATTGCCTCACTAGCTCAATAAAAGCAGAAAGTGCTACTATAAAACTGAATGTAGGTACCACATCAAAAGATTTCTACAGAATTTATAGATCCCAGGTAAAGGACTCTCAAGCTGTTACAACTTTATCAGTGGCTGTATTCAAAACAAAGAAGTCTTACTCTTGAGACCAGGTATGACAAGCATGGAAATACTCTGTTTCATGAAGCCTGAGCCAATCCCTGTGTGGCTGGCCACAGGATTTACTGAAGTCATTCTAAAGCCCTTACTTTTTGGGTCCCACTTGGCCCACGTTGACGCGCACACAGATGACTTTTCTTGTCTGCATGCCAACAGAGCAAGAGGCCTCCCCGTTCCAAGTTGTAGTTGTGTTGAAGGACGAGACTGAGGTGTCCTCGATGCACTGGCCCCAGGGACCAGTTTGCCAGTGGTACACAGTACAAGGATGCTCGTTACAGCTGCGCACCTCTTGCAGAGCACTGCTATTTGGACACTGAGCTCCACCTGTAAAAATGGACAATATTAGATTAGATATGGTGCCAACAGGAACCTTATGATTCTCTGCTCCTTGTAATTAATAAGAACGATGATACCTGCCACCTGTTAGCACTAGTGACTGGGGCACTGCGAGGAAGGCAAACTGCATATTAAACTTACCTCATCTGGCATGGTCTGACTTAAATTTAAGCCATGTGGTAGGAGTTCCCTTGTAATACAGTGGGTTAAGGATCCAGTGTTGTCACTGCAGCGGCTGCTTCTATTGAGCAGGTTCGATCCCTGGCCTGGAAACTTCCACATGCCATGGGTGAGCCCCCTTTACCACCCCCCCCCAAAAAAAACCCCTATCTGGTACACATGCTATTTGTTTTTGAGGACTCAGGATGACCTCAAAGAGAGGGGCCATTATTCTTCAGAGAAGATGAAAATGAGGTACAAATGAAGCCTATGTATTTTGCCAACAGGTGTTAACACGGGCATGGAGACTCTATGGATGGAAGAAACCCACTGTGTTTTCAATGTCTTAATGACAGGTTTCAAAGTGCTGCTTATTTCAATGAATGAAGATTTAGGGTGATTAGAAACAGGGGCTTTAAAATCAACTGATGCTTTATGATCTTCCATAGAATTATTGGAGAAGATGTTGTAATGATATTCTGTATTTCTTTAAATCTAAGATGTGACTGTGAAATAGACCATCATTTTATATGTCCCAAAGAAAAACAGCTGCAAATTAACCTATATTAGAGCACTTTTTATCACCTCTAATTTTTACTGTATGCTTATTGAAATACCTTTCTATGACTTATTTACCTAGTTTTAAAAATATACCACTGGGAGTTCCCGTCGTGGCTCAGAGGAAACGAATTCAACTAGGAACCATGAGGTGTGGGTTCCATCCCTGACCTCGCTCAGTGGGTTACAGATCCGGCATTGCCGTGAGCTATGCTGTAGGTGGCAGACGTGGCTCAGATCCTGCGTTGCTGTGGTGTAGGTTGGCAGCTGTAGCTCCGATTAGACCCCTAGCCTGGGAACCTCCACATGCCCTGGGTATAGTCCTAAAATGACAAAAGACTATATATATCACTCTTTAGCATACACTGAAAAGGAAGGTACTCCTAAAACTTCTTTACGCTCAGAATCCAAATCTTTCAAGTAGCTTTTTAACTCACACTCATCAAAGTATATGTTCTCTTACACAGCATCGTCTGTGGCGCTAAAAGTGTTGGTGATTCAGGGTGTCTCCCTCCCTCCCTCCCTTCTTCCCTCCATTCCTCCCTCCCTTCCCTCCTTTCTCGGCCATGCCACACCCTAGCTGCTGCAGTGACAACGCCATATCTTTAACTTGCTGAGCCACAAGAGAACTCCAGGCAGCGTTTCTTAAGTAGTGTTCTCCTGTTGTCTCCAGGGGTTTCCTTCAGAAAGGATACTGGTACCCATTTCCAAGTACTGATACTACCACATTTTTAAATGTTATTATTATTTTTTAATGGCTGCACCTGTGGCATATGTGGGCGTTCCCGGACCAGGGATTGAATCTGAGCTGCATCTGTGACCTATGCTGCAGCTGGGGCAACACTGGATACTTTAACCCACTGTGTCTGGCTGGGGATCAGACCTGAACCTCTGCAGTGACCCGAACTGCTGTAGTCAGATTCTTAACGCACAGTGCCACAGTGGTGACTATGCTACTGCATTTTTTAATCGTGCTAGGAGATACTGCCAACGAAAAGCTTTACGTAAGCAACTGAGGAAGGGTTTATTTTTCTTCCTCAAATGGCCGTTGGCTGTTTTTGTTTGTTTTTTGCAGAATATCATGGGATTGCTATTGCCCCTAGGATTAACAGTGAAATACACATGCACTAGCAATGACCACTATGTTAACTGCTGCTTGGGTACAGTAACTTTAAAATGCATCCATTGTAGGATGTAGTAATTGCAGAGATGATAAAGGGTAAAACAGATGTGTCCTTTAATCAATAGATTGTGGTGTGGAGTTGTCAATATGGAACTCTTCTTTTATGTGCTAGCCCCATTATAAGTACTTTGTAGGTGGGACCTCATTTTATAGCCACAGCTGCTGAACAAGTTAAACATAATTATAAAGCAGATCATCCCATAGAGCTTAAGTAATGTGGCCACAGTGACAGCTAGCAATCTATGGAGCTTAGTTTTTTTTTTTACCACTATGCTATTTATAATGTTGACTATGGAAATAAAAAGATTTATATTGGAAGAATTTATTGCTTCCTTTATTAACAATCTGATCTATTCAAATGTATGTAGCCTTTGGATTTCATGAGAACAGAAAATAACTGGTGGTTCGTGTGGAATGGTGGTAGCCCTGGGTGTTCATCACCCATATTTGTGACAGTAAATGAAGGAACTGTTGAACATAGCAAGAGATGCGTTTTAGATATTAAGAAGGCAAGTCTCAAAAAGTCAACATAAAAAAGAAAATTAAAAAAGTTAAAAAAATAAAAAAAAGATGATTCAATAGCTATGGACTCTAACACGGCAGACCGTCCCTGAAGTTTGAGATTTGGGTAGAAGTCCTCAACAAAACCACACTCTGAGCTGATCTTTAGGTATCATTTCATTTGGGATTAAGGGCATTCCTCTATTCAGCATATAAAGCAGTAGGCAGTTTACATGAGAATTTAACTGCAATTTAGACTCACATATGCAGTGTTGAGCGTGGGATCAGCATCAGAATAACCTGCATTAAACAGCATTTCATTAATGCCCCCTGCTTCATGAAAGTGAAAACATCTGTCACAGTTCATATCCTATCCTCCAACACACAGCTCAGTGACCATGGAAGCAAGTTTAGGATTTGAATAGGGAAGAATTCTAAAACCTACTAATTGGATTGGGGAGAAGTAAACTGAGATTCTACCCTGAGGCTCTAGATTTATCCAGTCTTATCACTCAGGAAAATACACTCTAGCTGTGAACAAATACAAATATTTCACACAACCATTTTAACCATATCTTCATATTTAATATCATTCTTCCACAGAATAATGTGTCTTTGCCCCGTTTTCATGTGCATAGACGTATGCTATTTAAACTGTGATTTGAAATTGTTTTTGACATTGGAATTGACTTGTTGACTCTGGAAAAAAATAAGGACTTTAACAACATCAGCATAATATGTCTAAGAACTGCAAGATAACTGTTTAGTTTACAGACATAAAGACTATTTTCTTGCCCCAATCCACATTAAAGCCACATCAACAGTTCTGTTTTGATGTTAAGATATTTGCACAAATAAGCCCCAATGTAGTCTTAATTATAACAATGTGGCAATTTGGAAAGCAGGGCTCAGAGTAATCAGTCATTGCAGTGTGTCATGTTGTTTGGGGAATAATTTTATGGTTGAAAAATTGATAGATAAAATATTGAATTTATTATTTATGGGACGATCTAATTCCAGACATCAGGGAATATTTCCTTAGTACTGGGAAATTATAAAATGTCACCTATGACAAAATTAGTATTAGGTGTATTTTTAAAAAAATCCTCTTATACATAAAAATATATGCTTCAGGAGTTCCCACTTTAGTTCAGCCAGTTAAGAACCTGACTGGTATCCTTGAGGATGCAGGTTCAATCCCTGGCCTTGCTCAGTGGGTTAAAGATCTGGCGTTGCTACAAACTGTGTGGTAGGTCGCAGACATGGCTTGGATTCTGCGTTGCTGTGGCTGTGGCATTGGCTGATAGTTGCTACTCCAACTTGACCCCTAGCCCAGGAACTTCCAGGAACATGACACAGGCACAGGCCTTAAAAAAAAAAAAGCTTCATACCAATGTGACCAGGCTTTCTATCATCCCACTGAAATGCAGGATTTTATAATACTTGGATGAAATTCTGCTATATAAGCAAACTTCCATGCTCACATAAAAACACCGATACATTTAATAGAGCTATAGGGTTTCTGGGTCTGGCATTGAAGTCTTTGATTTTAGACGGCACACTGAAAAACAAAGAACCTTTTCAAAATATATTGGATTCCTATGTATTGACTTCAATATGCAATGATGACCTATGCCTCAAGGGATATCTCGAGGGGTTAGAAATAGTTTCTGATACCCTCAAGGATCTTACAATGCAGTAGAGAAAAGTAGTAAGGGGGGGGGTAAGCAAACAAATGACTATAATTCTAGGTAGAATATAATAATTATGTTAAGGGAGATATTTAGTATAATGGGGATGCACAATTATAAGATTCCATTAGGTTGGAAGGACTAAAAATGCCTCAGGTATAAGGCATTAAGATGAGTTCTGAAGGAGCAGCATTTCACTGGGAACGGAGAGAAGGAAGGAAGGATTTTACTTAGGGAGAAGAAAAATAAATGAAAGCAAAGACACTCAGGGAGGTTTGACCCTGGGAATCAGGAATATCGATGTTGTCAACTGGAGCTCAGAGTTCATATAGGGAAGTAACTGGCAATAAGGATAACAAAGTGGACCGGGCTCAGGTTAAGGAAGAGGCTGTCACAGTGTACCATGAATTACAATTTTAAGATACTTGTAACTTGCCTGCTATTGCAGCACTAGTCTCTTTGATAGCAGACCACTGTGGGTGAAAAGAATCTTGGCCACAGCACGATCTGGGAGACTTTAATTGCAAATGTGTTAGCCATAGAGAATCTCAAGAGACTCTGCTGAAACTCCCCACCCCTCCACTTCTTCCCTTTGTCGTAAGAGGTAGAAGAAAGCCCACTGTGGAATCTGCATAAATCCTGCCTGGTGGTCCTGTAGGAACAGATTGAAGCAGAACTGCTTTTCAAAATCAATAGTGGGAGGACGACGAAGTGATAGCATTTACTCAGAAGTCAGAGTATGTGTGTATATACACAAAAACCAGATCCTGGGTTCTTCAGATTCCTCTGGGAAATGTAAGTACTCCCTGGTCTTAGAATTAAAATCTTTTAAATGTAAAAACAAAACAAGGTAAAATAGAAATATTCCTCCCCTCAATGTTTTGTATAGTTTTTGAAAACTACAAATTATTTGAGGAAAAATTGGCATACTTTTATCTCAATTTGCATCTGTTCTCTGTAAAAGCAGAAGTAAAGCCACACTAACATTTGGCTGAAGCTATAATACTAGGTCATTTTGAACTCTTAAAAAATAAATACTCTCTCATTTCTTGCTTTGTAAGGATAATTGACTCTATAATGAGAATTAACAGAAGTTATTGTTATATACGGTGGAAAACATTTTGAAAATCATTTTTCCTTTTTAAACCAAATATGTTAAGGATCTGCAACACGAGTTCAAAATGGAGATGGCCATAAATCTAACGCCAATTTTTATTTTTTTATTAACATCCAGCTTACTGCTCAATATTAAAAATATGCCAGAGTTACGTGTTCAAAGAGTCCTGGAGAACTTCTGACATAATTTTAAAGGAGCTTCTGGGACTCATCCCATAGTTTACACATTGCAAGGAAGATATATATACCTCGAGGTATCATACAAACCCAAAGCCGCATTACTAATCTTGTTAAGCCAGAAGTCAAAGATTTGGAAGTAAGATAAACACACACAACTTTATTTTTTTAAGTTGAAAAGACCTACTTTTACTTTCTCCAACAGCATTTTGCCTCCCGTTGCTAACATTTGTGACTTGGTTTCCAAATGACAATATTTCTTTTCTTTCTTTTTTTTTTTTTCTTTTGTCATTTTAGGGCAGCACCCGCAGCATGTGGAGGTTCCCAGGCTAGGGGTCTAATTGGAGCTACAGCTACTGGGCTACGCCATGGCCACAGCAGCATGGGATCCGAGCCACGTCTGCAACCTACACCACAGTTCACGGCAACGCAGGATCCTTAACCCACTGAGCAAGGCTAGGGATCAAAACTGCAACCTCATGGTTCCTAGTCGGATTTGTTTCCGCTGCGCCAAGATGGGAACTCCAAATGACAGTATTTTGATAAGAAGCATTTTATAACAAATTTTATGTATTGCTGATACACAAAATGATATGTTACCTAATGTTATTCGAGATTATATGAAAAGCAACTGCATTTAAATTGTTTCTTTTTTCTTTTTCTTTCTGGCTGCACCCATGGCATGCAGTAGTTCCCAGGCAAGAGATCAAACCCATGCTACAGCACTAGCTACAAGCCATAGCAGTGATAAGGCCAGGTCCTTAACCCACTGAACCACCAGGGAACTCCTATATTATTTTTTTATGTTTAACTTTTTTTAAAATTTATTTTTACTAATGTATAGTTGATTTACAACGTTTCTTCTGTTTCTGTTGTACAGTAAAGAAACCTAATCACACACAGTTCCCTGTGTTATACAGTAGAACCCCACTGCATATCTATTCCAAGTGTAACGGTTTGCATCCACCAACCCCAAACTCCCATCCATCCCTTCCCCTCCCCCCTCCCCCTGGCAACTACAAGTCTGCTCTCCTTGGCTATGATCGGTTTGTTTTGTAGAGACGATCATCATATTTTAGATTCCACAACTAAGTGATATCATAAGGTATTTGTCTTTCTCTTTCTGACTTAACTTCACTTAGTATGAGAATCTCTAGTTACATGTTGCTGCAAATGGCATTAATTTCTCCTTTCTTATGGCTGAGTAGTATTCCATTGTATGTATGTACCACATCTTCTTGATCCATTCTTCAGTTGTGGACATTTAGGTTGTTTCCATGTCTTGGCTATTTTGAATAGTGTTGTGATGAACACAGAGGTAGACGTATCTTCTGAATTAATGTTTTGTCTGGATATATGCCCAGGAGTGGGATTGCTGGATCATGCAGTAGTTCTAATTTTAGTTTTCTGAGGTACTTATATACTGTTTTCCACAAAGGCTGTACCAATTTACATTCCCACCAACAGTGAAGGAGGATACGTTTTCTGCACACCTTCTCCAGCATTTTTTTTTTTTTTTGACTTGTTAACAATGGTCATTCTGACTGGTGTAGAATGGTACCTCATTGTAATTTTGATTTGCATTTCTCTAATAATTAGTGATGTTGGACATTTTTCCATGTGCCTGTTGGCCATCCATATGTCTTCTTTGGAGAAATGTCTATTTAGGTCTTCTGCCCATTTTTAGATTGAGTTTTTTTGTTGTTGCTGTATGAGTTGTTTATAGATTTCAGAGATTAGACCCTTGTTTGTTGCACTGTTTGCAAACATTTTCTGCCACTCAGGTCTGCATCTGAGGCATATGGAGGTTCCCAAGCTAGGGGTCAAATTGGAGCAGCCTACACCACAGTCACAGCAATGCAGGATATGAGCCATGTCTGTGACTATACCACAGCTCATGGCAGCACTGGATCCTGAACCCACTGAGAGAGGCCAGGGTACCAAACCCACATCCTCATGGGTTTGTAACCTGCTGAGTCACAACAGAAACTTCTGTGGGTTGTATTTTCATTTCTTCTTTAATGGTTTCCTTTACTGTGAAAAGCTTTTGAGTTTAATTAGGTCCCATTGGTATATTTTTGTTTTTATTGTCATTATTCTAGGAGGTAGATTAAACAAGATGTTTCTGTGACTTAGGCTGAAAAGTGTTCTGCCAATGTTTTCCTCTGGAAGTTTTGTAGTATCTGGCCTTATATTTAAGTCTTTTTGCGTTTATTTTTGTGTATGGTGTTTGTGTTCTAATTTCATTCTCTCACATGTAGCTTTCGAGTTTTCTCACCACCACTTATTGAAGAGACTATCCTTCTTCTACTGTATGTTCTTGTCTCCTTTGTCATAGATTTGTTGACCATAGGTGCTTGTGTTTATTTCTGGGCTTTCTATCCTGTTTCATTGAACTATATTTCTGTTTTTGTGTCAGTACCATATTGTTTTGATATCTGTAGCTTTGCAGTAAAGTCAGGGAGGCGGATTCCTCCATCTCCGTTTTTCTTTTTCAATATTGATTTGGCTATTCTAGATCCTTTATGTTTCCATACAAATTTTAAAATACTCTGTTCTAGTTCTGTGAAGAATGTCTTTGGTAATTGGATAGGGATTGCACTGAATCTGTAAATTGCCTTGTGTAGTATAGTCATTTTGACAATATTCATTCTTCCAGTCCAAGAGCATGGTTTGTGCTGTCTTTGATTTCTTTCACCAGCGTCTTATAATTTTCAGAGAACAGGTCTTTTGTCTCTTTAGGTAGGTTTACTCCTAAGTATTTTATTTTTTTTGACGCAATGGTAAGTGGGATTGTTTACCTAATTTCTCTTTCTGATCTTTCATTGTTAGTATATAGAAATGCAATCAATTTCTGTGTATTAATTTTGTATCCTGCAACTTTCCCAAATTCAGTGATGAGTTCTAACAGTTTCTTGGTAGTGTATTTAGGATTTTCTAGGTCTAATATCATGTCATTTGCAAACAGTGATAATTTTACTTCTTTTCCAGTTTGGATTCCTTTCTTTTCTTTTTCTTTTCTCATTGCTGTGGCTAGGACTTCCAAAACTATGTTGAATAATATTGGTGAAAGTGGACATCCTGTCTTGTTCATGATCTTAGCAGAAATGCTTTCAGTTTTTCACGACTGGGAATGATGTTAGCCAGGGTTTGTCATATATGACTTTTATTATGTTGAATTAGGTTCCCTCTATGTCTACTTTCTTGCATTTTTGTTTTTTATCAGGAGTAGGTGTTGAATTTTGTCAAAAGCTTTGTCTCCAACTATTGAGATGATCATGGTTTTTATTTTTCAGTTTGTGGATGTGGTGTATCACAGCAATTGATTTGAGGATATTGAAGAATCCTTGCATCCCTGGGATGAATCCCACTTGGTAATGGTGTATAATCCTTTTTTTTTTTTTTTTTAAGGACTGCACTCATGGCATATGAAACTTCCCAGGCTAGGGGTTGATTTAGAGCTGCAGCTGCCATCCTACACCACAGCTACAGCAACACCAGATCCAAGCTATGACCTACACCACAGCTTATGGCAATGCCAGATCCTTAACCCACTGAGCAAGGCCAGGGATCAAACCTACACCCTCATGGGTACTAATCAAGTTCATATCCCACTGAGCCACAACAGGAACTCCCATGTATGATCCTTTTAGCATATATTTCTATTTGGTTTGCTAAAATTTTTTCAGGATTTTTGCATCTACATTCATCAGTGATATTGACCTGCAGTTTTTTTTTTTGTTTTTTTTTTGGCATTCTTGTCCAGTGTTGGTATCACGGTGATGGTGGTCTCACAGAATGAACTTGGCAATAACCTTCCTTTGCTATTTTTTGGAAGCCTTTCAGAAGGACAGGTGGTAACTTTTCTCTGACTGTTTGATAGAATTTGCCTGTGTAGCCATCAGGTCCTGGATTTAATCATTTTTAATTTCATAACTTATAATTGGTTTGTACATATTTTCAGTTCTTCCTGGTTCAGTCATGGTAGATTGTACTTTTGCAAGAATCCTTCCATTTCTTCTAGGTTGTCCATTTTATTGGCATATAGTTGTTTATAGTAGTCTCTTATGATCCTTTGTATTTATTTGGAGTCAGTTGTAATTTCTTTTTCAATTCCAATTTTATTGGTTTGAGCCCTCTCCCCTTTTTTCTTGATGAGTCTGACTAAAGGTTTATCAGTTTTGTTGATCTTTTCAAAGAACCAACTTTTGGTTTCATTGATCTTTTCTATTGTTTTGTCTCTTTCATTTATTTCTGATCTGATTTTATGATTTCTTTGCTTATGCCACTTCTGGGCTTTGTCTATTCTTCCTTGTCTAGTTGTGTTACGTTTAAGGTTAGGTTGTTTATTTCAGGTTTTTCTTCTTTCCTGAGATAAGATTGTATTGCTATAAACTTCCCTTTCAGAACTGCTTTTGCTGTGTCCCATAGGTTTTGGATTGTTGTATCTTTGCTGTCATTTGTCTCTAATTATGTTATGATTTCCTCTTTGATTTCTTCAATGATCCACTGGTTTATCAATAGAATACGGTTTAGCTTCTGGGAGTTTGTGTTTTTTGCTTTTTTTTTCTTGTTGATTTTTAGTCTCACAGCATTGTGGTCAGAGAAAATGCATGAAAAAATTTCAACTTTTTAAAATTTCCTGAGGCTTGATCTGTGGCTCAAGATGTGATCTATCCTGGTAAATGTTCCATGTCCCCCTGAGAAGAATGTACATTCTGCTGCTTTGGGATGGAGTGTTCTATAAATATCAGATAAGTCTATCTGGTCTAGGGTGTTGCTTAAGGCCTGTGTTTCCTTGTAGGTTTTTTGTCTGGGTGATCTGCCCATTGGCGTAAGTGGGGTATTAAATTCCCCCACTATTATTGTGTTGCTGTTGATTTCTTCTTTTATGGCTGTCAGAAGTTGCTTTGTATATTGAGGTGGTCCTATGTTAGGTGCATATATTTACAACTGTTATAGCTTCTTCTTGGATTAACCCTTAGATCATTATGTAGTATCTTTCATTGTCTCTTATGACTTTCTTTATTTTAAAGTCTATATTGTATGATATGAGTATTGCTACTCCCACTTTCCTTCGATTTCCATTTGCATCTATCTTCTCCCGTCCCTTCACTTTCAGTCTGTATGTGTCCTTAGGATTGAAGTGGGTCTCTTGGAAACGAATATATATGGGTGTTGTTTTTGAATCCACTCAGCCAGTCCGTGTCTTTTGGTTGGAGCATTTAATCCACTTACATTCAGTGTAATTATGGATAAGTATGTACTTATTGCCATTTTGTAACTGTTTTGAATTGTTATTTTTGGTCTTTTTTTCTTCCTTTCTTCTTTTGTTGTCTTCTCTTGTGATTTGATGACTATCTTTAGTGTTGTGCTTGGATTGCTTTTTCTTTTTTTTTAATGTGTGTGACCATTATAGTTTTTTGGCTTGTGGTTCCCATTACATTTTTATATACCATCTATATGTGTACAGAATTGTTTTGGGTTGTGGTTCTCTTATTTTCAAATGTATTTTCGATGTTCTACATTTGTCTTCTCCTCTTATGCTTTCTAGTTTTGATATCATATTTGTCAATGGTTGATTTTCTACCTTGATATTATCTTTGTCTTTACCAGTGAGTTTTTTCATTTGAAATTTTCTTATTCCTAATTGTGGATTTTTCTTTTCTGCTTAGAAATGTTCCTTTAATAGTTGTTGTAGCACTGGTTTGGAGGTGCTTAATTATTTTAGCTTTTGCTTGTCTGAAAAGCTTTTGATCTCTCCACTGAATGTGAATGAGCGCTTCGCTGGGGTATATATTCTTTCTGCTGGATTCCTCCCCTTCATCAACTTAAATATATCCTGCCACTCCCTTCTAGCTTGCAGAGTCTCTGCTGAAAGATAAGCTGTTAGGGGGGTTCCTTTGCATGTTATTTGTTCATTTTCCTTTGTGGCTTTTAATATTTTTGTCTTTGTACTTTTGTTCATTTGATTAGTACGTGTCTTACTGTGTTTCTCTTTGGGTTTATCCTGTGTGGGATTCTCTGTGCTTCCTCAACTTGAATGAGTGTTTCCTTTCCCATTTTAGGGAAGCTGTCAGCTATAATCCCTTTGAATATTTTCTCTAGCCCTTTCTTTCTCACTTCTCCTTCTGGTACCCCTATGATATGAATGTTGGTACATTTAATGTTGTCCCTAGTGGTCTCCTAGACTACTCTCAGCTCTTTTCATTCTTTTTAATTTTTTTCTGTGGCAGTGATTTCCACTACTCTGTCTTCCACCTCACCTATTTGTTCTTCTGCCTCTGTTATCCTGCTGTTGATTCCTTCTAGCATATTTTCATTTCAGATTATAGTGCTATCCATCTTAGTTTGCTTGTTCTTTAATCCTCCCAGCTCTTTGTTAAACATTTCTCATAGCTTCTGTATGTGCTTCCATTTTTTTCCCAAGATCTTTGATCATCTTTAGTATCACCACTTTAATTCTTTTTCAGGTATATTACCTATCTCCTCTTCATTGAGTTGTTTTTGCGTGTTTTGGTCTTGCTCCTTTGTCTGAAAGCTATTTCTTTGTTAATTCATAACATCTAACTTTCTATGTTTATAGCCCCCTTGATAGCAGGTATGTAGATGCAGCAGCTGGTGCCTAGCTTGGAGTTCTCAGGGGTCCTAGCAGCTCATGAGTACCCAGAGCACATGATGTGAGCAGTGGTTTTATGTCAGTTCCCCTGTAGCTTGGTGGCTGCTAGGAATGGTGTCTGTGTGAGAGCTGGCAGTGGTTCATGATTCACAGGATTGCTTTTGTGGTGCGGGGTAGCACTGGCCCCTGAGACCCCTCCTGCTTCCATGTAGCTCTTAGGATGATTTCCTGTAGTTGTCAATACCAGAGTCTGCTCCTGCAGTCCCTCCCTTTGTCAGGGACCCTCTCAGGACTGGTCTTGGTAGCTATGGGGGCAGGTGCTTTTTTATACTCACTGTCTTCATTTGGCTGTCTAGGTAGCATTCTCTATAGCCCCAAGGGCAGGGGCTGCTCCCTAATTGTTGCTAAAAGGCCATCTCTGTAGCTGTAGGGCCTGTAGCATTCTGATGGTCCCTCCCCCTACTGGGCTGGTGACAGAGTGCTCCTTGCAGCACTGTAAAGTTAAAACATGTGCCAGTGGGCCGCTCTCAGATATTCTGGCTTCTGCAGTTCCTACTTGGTTTCTGGCAGGGATTGCAGAGCTTATGTTGTTCCTGAGATCACTCTGCTGACCTACAAGGCTGTTTGTGACTTCTAGGAAGTAGTCGCTATTTCCAAATTCACTTTGCACCTTCACTTGGCCTTTTGCAGCTTTCTACCTGCCCAGCAGGCCTTTTGCAGCTCCCAGAATCCCTTGTGCTATTTCCATATTCACTTTTTCTGCCCCCACCCCATGCAGATCACGACTCTCCACCCACCCACCAGGACTTTGCAACTCTGAGGACCTCTCCCACCGTTTCTGAAATAGCCTTACAAGTCCAGTGGGCTTTTTGCAGTTCTCCACCTGCCCAGAAGGCCCCTTGCAGA
The DNA here is from genome assembly GCA_004024745.2 of Catagonus wagneri. NCBI lineage: Eukaryota > Metazoa > Chordata > Mammalia > Artiodactyla > Tayassuidae > Catagonus > Catagonus wagneri. Next base: position 22,140,653 of record PVHT020000173.1, on the reverse strand, counting down.
TTCCCAGGATGGTTTGAACATTTTCTGAAATAACTTTCTCCACCCCCTAGGGAGCTCGCCCACACACCAGGCCATCTGCAGTCCCTTGGGCCTTCTGTACCGTTTTAGCAATTGCTTCAGCCTACCCTGCCTACTGGCTAGCATCATAGGGCTATTCTATTCCCAAGTTCCCCTGGCCTGCGCCAAGGGTCCCCTCCACTTGCTCCACTTTCTCTACTTTCTCTGTAGCCTCAAGGGCAGTGGGCTGCTCCCCAACTGCTGCTAAGCACCCACTGCTTGAGGGTAGATCCAGGAGCTGGAGCAGCTGGCCACCTGCATCCTGAGAGCACTCAGAGGGTGAGGCGATAGTGGTGGATCCTGCCCCTTCTCTCCAGCACCCCCTAACAATGGCTCCTAGTCTCCAAGATCAACCAGGTTTCCACAGCTCAGAGCACTGAAAGTGGTCACTCCAGATTCTAGTCCCCCTAGGCTGTCTCCATGCTACCAGTCCTAGTTTTTCCCCATGTAGCCAGCCCCAACTTTCTGAGTCTGATCTCCAAAGCTGGAGTTTACGTTCCAGCCCCTGGCCGAACCAGCGTACGGTTGGCAAGTGCAGGGCGGTGATACTATTTGTAGAGGACTATTTCCCTTTTTAACTGCTTTACACCAATTGCTGTGTTCTCCTCCAACACTCCAGAGTTCCTCCTCTGTCCTGGCTGGTGTTCTCACTGGTAGGAGGCTTCCAAGGGTGTGGGAGTTTTTTCTCTCTCCAGCTCACTCCCAGGGATACAGGTCCTGATCCACTTTGTTTCTCCTTTTCTCTTCTTTCTTTAGTTCTGTGCAGTTTCATGAAGTTTCTCTTTCTGTAACAGAATCCTGGGGTCTTTTGTCAGCACTCAGCAAATTTTCTGTGTAAACAGTTCCACATATACATGGATTTTCAACGTCTGTGTGAAAGTAGGTGAACCTCACATCCTACTCCTCTGCTGCCATCTTGATCTCTCCTATGTTTAACTTTGAGCCAACCTCAAAATTACAGGAAAACTAAAAGTATGTTATCAATATTTTTCCCTTGGATCACTTGGAAGAAGCTGTTAAAACAATGCCCATTACTCTAAATACTTCAGTGTGTATTTCCCACAATCAAGGGCATTTTTCTACACAGAAGCACATTTAATATTCAAGATCAGGAAATCAGGAAATAATACTGATACATTTCTTCCATGTACTCCTCAGACCAATTGAAGCTTGCCAGCTCTCCAAAAATGTTCTTTATAGCAAAAGAACCTGGTTCAGAACCAAGTGTTGTATTTATTATGTTTTGATAGTCTCCTTCAGTCTTCTCAGTGTTTCCTTATTTTTCATAAATTATAAACCTTTGAAGATTAAGGGCCAGTTATTTTGTATGTTGTCTTTCAGTTAGGATTTGTCGGATGTTTCCTCAGGTTAGATTCTACAATACACACCTTTGACAGGGATGTCACAGACATGACGTCATATTCTCATTGCATGACCCCAGGATTTGCATTTGCCCCATTACTGATGATGTACATTTCTATCACTTGATTAAAGCGGTGTATATCAAACTTCTTCATTAGAAGGATACTTGAGACTGTAAATATAGTGCTCTTTATCAGATGTTCAATTAATATATTTATTTATATAAAATAGGGATCCATGGTTTCCTAACTTATTGAATGGATTATAAACTGACATAATTATTTTGGCTTTCACATTGTTCACACTGGCATATGTGACCAGTAGGAGACCCCCTTCACATTAGCTTCTGTGACCTCTTGACATGTTCTCCTCTTCCTTCCTTTCTGGCACAAGACCCTTCAGGCATATCTTGTACTTTTCCCACCCCAGCCCTAGAATCACTATTTCTCCAAGAAGTCCTAGTACTTTTCACTGAAGAATGGTATTAGACACCAAGGTCCGAGTGCTGTATGCACTTATTACTACTAGGGTCCTACTGCCCTCATGTCCTTTCAGTGAACAGAGCTAATATCTGTATATGTTCATAATATACTTATGTGTATTACACTTACATTTACATTTTTTTCACTAGATTTACAAACTGAACATTATAAATGCACAATGAAAACCGCAAATCCCAATACAATACAACAGAGTTTACTCTAGTTTTCTTTCTTAACGTATCTGTGACCCCTTTCTCTAGTAATAAGAAACCCAGCCCTTATTAAGTTTAATACTTATTTGGTCAAACACCCCCTCACCAATCTTCCACTGCCATTTCCATTGCTGTAGCCATAGGACATCTTCATCACTCTGCTCATACTCTGACACCCTGTATTCAGGCACCTCACATCACAGAAGCGCTCCTCAGCTCTACCTGGCTCCAATATCCCACACTGGGCTTGCTGCCTCAATGCTGGTATTCTCTCTTCACCTTGCTGGTGCTCTCTGACATCCTGTGCTGGGTCATTGCTTTTACATTCTTATATAATCCATGTGCCTCTCTCTTTAGACTCCTTAGTGTCTGTGACACTTCTAGCCTGGCCACCCTTTTCCCACTGGGGATGCCCTGACAACCCACTCTGGGCCACTGCAACCCTCCACTTGCTGGCACAGATGCCCAACTGCTTGGTTCCACTTAATGACTTTGCAGATAAATTTCTTAAGAAAGGGAGAGAAAGAACCTATAAAGGAAGAGAAGGAAAGGGAAAAGAAAGTGTAGCATGAGGAAAAGGATGTACTGCTCTATCATCCTTTTATAGGAACGAAGAAACAATAAAAGTCATAACATTTTAACAACACAGAGCTTATCTACTGAATTGGGGCTATATAGAATAATCCTCTATCATATATGTATGGATAATAGATATACATATAGACATAGAAGTGGATACACATACACAAAAAGAAGACTGGCCAACCAGGTATAAGACCAGTAGCCAGCACTCTTCTCTTTCTGGCACACAGTAGGACTATATTTTCCTTGCCCCACTTGAAAACAGGTTCAACTTCATTCATGATTACATGACTTGCTTTGAGAATGAAATGTCAGTAGAAATGACATAAATCACTTCTGGATGAAATAATTTAATTACTGACATTTTTAAATCAGCAGATATATTCTTCCTCTGGAGTGAGGTAGGTCTTCAGATGGAGGTGTGATGTTGAGACATTTCATGGAGGATAGACTACCTTGGAGAGTTACCTGTCACTGTAGCGAAATTCTTAAGAAGGAAAAATAACTGTTCTTTTAAGTTGTTGAACATCTGGGCTGTCCGTTAGTACAGTACAACTCAGTCTGTCCTTATTAATACAAAGAAGTTATATAACCTTTCATATTACATTTAATGATGACATTTTGACCAATATAAACAAAAGTACAAATTATAGGTTGCAGCATTTATTTCAGAAATTTAGATAAATACTTTGCACATGGATTTGTCCTGTAAGTTATTTCTCCAGAAAACTGTATAAGTTCATGACTAAATACTCAATATATAATTTTATTAATGTGGTCTTTTCCCTTAAGGTTAGTAGTTTTCTGCTCTATAGAAAATTAAGAACATTTAAGGCACACAGAAAATGCTAATTCTTGGGGTAATAATAGAAAGACCTACTTTGGTGTAGGATTGTAAAGAGTTATCTCATTGTCAGGGAAACATATTTTAAAACTTCTTGCAAATGTAGTTCCTAAATCATTTTAAAAATAGCTCAGAATTAGAAAAAGACTACTTATGAGGAAAAGAAAATGTGTTTCAGCGTCCAGCAAAAACCAGGTACTAAATCCTCTTTGGAAGATAAATTATTCATTAAATTATTCACATAATTATACCAGTTTTTGTAGCTGTTATTAACAGAGACAAACAGCAGCATACTCCCAAATGAAACAGTTTCCTCTATGGTTTCCATTTAAAATTATGTTTTGAATTCATGTCTTTATGATTAACTATATACACATCTATAATTTTCCAGCATGGCTTATGATGCAGCTACTAGCCTTAATTAAAAATTATCAAAGGCCCACCTTTTCAAACAAAGTGGATGATATACACCAAAGAACAATCATAAATTTCTGCCTTTAAAGCATGACCTTTCAGTGTGAAGCATCGTGTCTATAGAAATAATGATCTTGTGAGTTCTGCAAGCATGGCAAAATCTCAGCCATGTGACTCATGGGGTGAAAAGTCACTCATTACTAGTCACACAGCAAGTATAATGGATTTATAGGAAGCAGGGTGACCACAGATCTAATTTTAATGAAGCCCAAGACATAATCTGAGCTGATAGAGTGTGAAGTCTGAGTATAGTCTATACAAGGTTAGAGTTATTGTTTGGCAACATAAGGACTATAATTTTCTCTCTAATAGGTTCTATCTTTCTGTTAGGTTCCATAGACACACCTTTTTTTTTGGAGCATATAATTAAATTTATATTAAGATAACAAGAAAAACTTTTTGGACACTTAAAAAGAAAATTAAAAAAAAAATGTTTCCCATAGGTTGACTGTTTTAAATAGGATAAATTTTATCCTGTATCTTAAGGCCAAGGTAGCTATATTTCTGCATGGAATCACATACACAGACAGCGAGTTTGATTAAATATGAATCTATCAGATTTTATCAGTAAAATGCTTTATGAACAGAAAAATGAATAGGCAACATGGAAACACCTCCAAAATTGATTATTTGAGGGTATTCATAAACATGTCATTACTACAAAAAGAAAACATCATTTACTAGTGTTAAATCTGAATGAGAAGAGTCATTCAGCCTGATAATATTTAAATAACACATGCCTTTATTCTTGAGACGGAACACTGCCTTAATGTGACAACTTGACTTATTTCTATGTTTTTCTCACCCCTGTGTTATTTTCCAGAATGACAAGATTAGGATGATGTTATATCACCCAGTCACACAGAAGCCAAATTAGCATTTGGATATAAGCTTGAGAAACAATTACCAAGAGCCTTGTATTTCTCAACAAAGATGCCTGCACAAGTGAGGTATGAATATATGACAAACCATGCTGTATTCACCCAACTGGGTGAGGTGATTGAGGAGCAACATATTTAACAAATGAACGCAAACTACATATGAGACTTCTGGAGCTCAGAGCCTATGTTCAAAAACCTGAATAGTAGAAATATCATGTAATTTTCAGTCAAGCAACAGTCAGGTTAGTGATTATTGTAAATAAAGTTTCTCAGTGAAAATATATTTCTCTTTATGAGAAGGGAGAATATGATTTCATGGGGAAAACTGACTACTGAAATAGAGAAAAAACAAAACTGACATTTGGAGCTTTTTTTTTCTTTTAAGGGCCACAAGTGTGGCATATGGAAGTTTCCAGGCTAGAGACTGAAATGGAGCTGCAGCTGCCGTCCTACACCTCAGCCACAGTAACACGGGATCCGAGCCACGGCTGTGACCTACGCCACAGCTCAGGGCAATGTCAGATCCTTAACCCACTGTGTGAGGCCAATGATCAAACCCACATCTTCATGGATCCTAGTTGGGTTCATTACCGCTGAGCCACAACAGGAACTCTAGGAGTTCACTTTTAAAAGTCTTTTTTTTAACTTTTATTAAAGATATATTTTCAAGGTTAATTTTAGAAAATAGGCGCAAGCTACCCACTATGTTAATAGACCTTAAATCTCCTTGGATTGGTAGATTTCTGAAAGTTGATTTTTTTTTTTTAGAATATCATTGTATCCAGGCTAGACAAAGAAAATGCACACCAACCTCTAGAAGAAACCAGAGTACCTTCTGAAGCTGGTTACCTTACCTTCCTCCCCTGCATAGGCCAGGATGGACCGCGCTCGGATCTGTCTCCCTTCTGTGGTTTTCCCCGAGCACGTGTGGGAGCAGGAGGACCACGCAGACCACATGCTGAGCACACAGTCCTTGGGGCAGGGGGCATCGCAGGCAACGGGGATGGGGAAGATGGCATCTCTACACAGCTGTCTGTCAACTTCTTCTCCTGGGAAAGACAGCAGGACCAACAGTCTATCATTGTACAATAAATGTAAAATGAGCAACTGAAACCAGGTGGATACCAAGTTAAATTAAGTTAGCTTCTCTTTCATTCTCAGTCAAAAACAAAGGCAAAAGAATAACTGCCTACTATAGCCAGATATTAAAAGAGTACTGGGGATAGGTAGGTAGGTAGGTAGGTAGGTAGGTAGGTAGATAGATAGATAGATAGATAGATAGACAGACAGACAGACAGAACTTTAAATGAGGCTTTTTTATTATCAGTGCTTAGGTATGTAGATCAAGCACACTGCTGTAAGTATTTTATGCTGAGATACCTTCCCAGTAAGTGATTTTTATACGTACAGTATTAATCTTGCAATAAAGAGCATCAGTGAGATATGCTCCCCCCTCTATTTTGTTACTGGAGATTAGCCATCATTCACAAATAATGAGTCTATCCATAGCATGTACCATTTGTTTTCATAAACCAACTCATATCTCCACTTGCAAACTTTCTTGTGTCTCAAAGAGAATTTAATTTTGTAAAATTGGCAACCTTTTTCTTTCATTAAAAATTAGTTTATCCATTAGAAACAGCCAGGAAACATGAATGATAGGATAACATTATAAAACCACTGGCTATAGTGTTCCCACTGGGAGGAGGTGGGGGGGACCACAAGGTAAGCAAATGGCGGAAGTAAGAATATTACTCCAGTGCTTAACACTCTTCAGTAGTTTCCTACTGCTCTTAAGATAAAGACAAGGTTTCTCAAAAGTTTATGAGACTTCCAATGACCTGGCCCTTGTTTCCTTTTCTAGCTTCATCTCACTCTACGCTCTCTGTTACCCACAAAACTCTAGAGATTGGCACTCACTTATGTTTGTGGGGTGAATGAAATGATGTATACAAAAGGCCAATGACAAAAAAAATATATTGTTGCTGTTAATAAATGCCAAAGCAATCTATAAGAATTACAAATAAATGACCAAAATACAGTATGAAAAAAAAGCTTGAACTCTGTGGCTTAGCTGGTAAATATAAGTGCTGATGAAGTCAGTGGAACAGAGTAAAGCAATATTCAGACAGGCACAATTAATATGCTATTTTTGCCACAGAATATACCCGTTATTCTAGATAAGTATATCAGAAGCGTGTGCCTCAAGGCATTAGGATTTCAGGTGAGAAAGGTGACTAAATGTGCCTTTCTTCATTGCTATAAGCAAACACTTCAAAGCTGTTTGCCACTGATGGAGGGTTAGGAACATCATTTTGAGTCTTTTATTCACATATTTGAAAAACAAGACAGCAAATCAGAAATCAATTGGAAATGCTATAACATGTTAATAGCTACTAGTTTCTGGGGCCTTAAATCATTAGGCAAAATTAGAAGTCAATTGCACTGCACTTATGTGTTAATAGCCACTAGTTTGCAAGGCTTTAAATTACTAGACTTGTAATTAGTAAGACTAATATGATAGTAGGGTCAGCATTATATCATTCATTCCTCTTCAGTTACTATGATCTGTGAGATCTCTTTTAATTATGCTTTTATTGGCTTTAGGGTTTGGGTTGTACACCAATAAAATGATATGATGATTTGTATGGTAAATAAGAGTACAAAAATCATTACAAGTCATGTAATATTCTACAATTTATAGAAAAATGATAACTTTTGTTTACCAGACTTCTTTCTTAGTGCAAAGAGGGGTTTGCATGTGTTTTATTGCCTTCATTGCCATCTTTTATTGTTCCACCTACTCTCATTCATTTTTGCTTCCAATATTCTGTGAAAAGTAAGGCAAGTTTGGGGCTACAGATCAGAGTCAAGCAGGAATCACAGTTTTCTGTTTTCTGTAATAGCTACTTGGTCATTTCTATTCAGAAAAATTTAATTTTTTCTTCAGCATTTGAAAAGAGTGTGCCACCTGAGTGCTATTACATTAATCTGCACAGCATAAGTCATACATTCTGTTTCTTACAGTGTAAACCTAAGGGATGTACAATTTTAACCTCTCTTGTCTTTTGAATTATTATTATGTTTTTTCCAACCTGCATCCCACACCTTATGTTAGCTCTTTTTCACTCATCTTGTTCTGCTTAGCCAGGTATATTTTCTTGCAGGCACAGTCTTTCTAGAGTCTACCTTAACTCTCTGCAGAGTTGTTAAGACTCACTTCGGAGTCATGGTTTAAGATTTCAGCATTTACTGCACTACCCCCAACTCTGGCAGGTGTTGGCCTTTGTTTGCCCACCATGGTCTTGCATCCGAACGACAGCATGATGTCCTAGCCATAGTGGCTTTTTTCCCTTTCCTCCTACAGACCAACCTCATTACTACCTGCACATTCTCCTGCCATTTTTCCTGAAACTTTCACATCTTCACATAGCAGACTGCTTTTCAACATTCAGGTTTTACTTCAACTGTCTGCTTGCTAGGGGAGACTTAGTTGACCATATACAATCTCGGCAGCTTCACTTTACTTTCCTGATGGTCTTTATCACCACTAGAAACTAGTTAATTAATTAATTAATTATTTTGGTTGCACACATGGCTTATAGAGGTTCCAAGGCCAGAGACTGAACCTGAGCCTCAGCTGTGACTTGAGCTAACGCACAGACAACGCTGTGCCACATTGAGAACTCCAGAAACTGCTTTAATAAATTGTTTACACATTTATCATCAGATCCTACCACTAGAGTAAAAGTTGAATAAGGGCATGATTTTGGTCTGCTTTGTTCATTATTTTACATTTAGAACCTAAAACAATATCTGGGGCCTAGCAGACACTAAATAATCTTCTGCTATATGAATAAATGAATTTGAAGCTACTGTTCTAGGAAACAAAAAGACTAGACAAATATAGACGAGTACAATATTTTTTAAATTACTATGCATTCAAGTGTTGTAGGACTCTGCTAAAATGCGTTCAGTGGACAAGCAGCACATGCATCATCCGGAGTTTGCTGGAAATGCAGTCTCTCAAATCCCACCCACTAAGTCATATCTTACATTTTAAAAAGATCCCTGGATGATTTGTATGCAGGCAAAATATGGAATGTATTGCTCTAAGATTTTCTCTGCATTGGTTCTCTTGTGTTTTGATTAGAACCAGATCCCCTCTTGAAAGGGCAGCTGTATAAAACGAATTCATCTAGACTTCATACCCAACATCATTTGCTTCTCTGTGGGACCTCCCTTTATATTTCACTTTATACTTGGATAGAAACATTCTTTCAATGAATAGTTACTGATTGCTCATCTTTTATCAGGCACTATGCTATGAATACTGTATACAGCATCTTGGGTAATTGTAACAACAACCTTTTTTTGAGATATAATTGATATATAACATTATTTTAGTTTTAGGTATACAACATAATGATCCAATATTTGTATATATTGTGAAATGATCACCACAAAAAAGTCTGATTAACATTGTCCCCCATATATAGTTATATTTTTTCCTTGTGATGTAGATTTTTAAGATGTACTCTCTTAGCAACCTTTAAATATGCAATCTAGTATTTTTAACTACAGTTGCCACGCTGTGCCCTACATCCCCATAACTTACTTATTTCATAACTGAAAGTTTGTATCTTTCACAGTTAACTTCTGAAGTAGGCATTAATGTCTGTTTTTCACTTTAAAGGAAATTCATGATCAATAAGTTTAATTTTACTGTCTCAAATTAGCAGAAGCTTGACTAGAGAAGAAGATTTGAACTGAGTTCTAATCAACTCCTCAATTTACATTTTAACTGGTGTGGTGGTAGGGAGCACTCAGACGCCAAGGGAGTTAAGAATAGATGAGCTTTTGTCTTCAAAGAAGTCAAGAAACCAGCACTCTTGTTTTTCAAGGCACAGAGATGTGTGGTGCCAGACACAGACTTCCTCAAATACAAGACTGTGTACTGCTGATGTGCTCTGTGTTTCATATTCTGGCTTATGGTCATTGAACAAAACAAGTGACCTCTGAGAATATGGAATCATTCAGTACTTGCTTTCAAGGGATGTTTTAATCTACTTGACTAATTGGCTACTACGTGGAAGCCTTAGGACCTCTGCTCTTTTTAAGCTAAATCTCTAGCATTCCTGGCACAAATCATCTGAGAAGTGTTGGGGGGAGGAGGTTGGGTCTATGGCTATCAGAGGTAACTCCATAACGTCATCTCTAGCCACTTTCTGGGGCTATTACTTTTATCTTATTTTTTATATAAAAAGCAACCCTGGAAATAAACTCTTTACTTAAAAGAGCTGTAGAAAATAATTTCATCTCCCTTTCTCACGTTGAAAATTATTTTTGATTGATAAACTTTATTTTAATTAGATAAGAACTATTTTGCATGATACTGTATCAGAGAATATATAGCATTAAATCAAACAAACCTAATGATACCAAATATCGGGTTAACTCTTTTCATATAGAGAAATGGAAATTTTTCTGCTTAGCACTTTGGAAATTCCATTTTTCCATGTCAGTGTCCCTACTATTAGGACATTTTCAGCCACCATATGTCTCCATTATTGAACCATTTGAGACTTTGATTACCTGAATGTGCATCCCAATAAATCTGGGTAGGCACATCTGATTATCATTATGGTGAATGATGTAGTTCTACACCTCATGCATGCACAGACCAAGGCAACCTGTTTTTTCTTTTTTCCCTTCCTTCTTTCTGAGGTTAATTTCTTGCTATTCTGAATGTGATGCTAACATTTAGAATCCTTCACATGCTTGCCTCTGTGTATTAAATATCCTATAATTTCTGGCATGCATTTTACAATATGAAAAGTTCTAAAGGACTGCTTTGCATTTATGTAACATCCTCACTCCCCCTGCCCCCACACCTCACATAAAGCTCTAGACATTTTAACCAATCTTTAGAAACACATGTTTTACATGAAATATATAGCAGAATTAAGGGAATGAACCATTGTCTACCTATTACAATTTACAATGTTTTGAAGCCTTAACAGGAGCATATCTGGTTTAAACTTGTTTGTGAAACCCTATAACAAAAGATTAAGAAGTAAAATAAAAATGCTTGGGTTTTTTACTTTCATGAACTCAAAAAATTTAAATATTTAAGTTGATGTCTCCCATTTAACATTTTTCTTCACAATTATAATTTTAAGAATATTTTTAATAATTCATCATTTAAAACATGTATTTTGTTTAACCGTAAA
>PVHT020000173.1:22098285-22128526 GCA_004024745.2 Catagonus wagneri | reverse complement strand
TCCAAAAAACATTTTTATATAATCATCTTATCTAACTTTAAAACATCTGTAAGATATGTAGGTCAAGAATTGCTCTCAGCTTACTGAAGTAAAAGATCCATGAATTGAAACTTAGAATTCTACATTCCCTATCCTAAAGCTTCATGTCTCTTCATCTTAAACGGTAAGTTCCCAAGTCATTTTTAAACCCTGTATTTCCTCTGCTACGACATCGAAATAGTGAGTCTGATTTATTCAATGTATTAAGTATTGCCTGACCCCGTGTTCCCTTCCAGACCACTGAACACTTTCCTATGGTCTCCTGCTGTATCCCATTTCCCCTGCAGCCCATCACCCATCCTGAACCCAAGGCTGAGTTTGCAAAATGCGAATATTACCTGAAGGCCAAATACTTGTTAGAGCATAAAAACATCCTCATCTTCTGTCATTGCCTCAAGTTTTCCCTACACTGTATCCAGAAAAAGCTATGTATTTTTCCCAGAACTGACACGCTGCTTTCTCATTCTTCTGGTATTTTGTATACACTGTTTTCTAGGTTTGATGGCCCCACCATCTTGCAAAGCTGTCTTTTAGAACTGCATTTCCTTCTTCTGTGATCCTTCTCTAGCTTTCTCAAATCCTTCACATGGAGTTGTGCTCTACCCTCTCTGTTTCCACAGCACTGTAGATATAACACTTTCAAGACTTTATAATTGTCTGTTTAATCATCTTTATGACCATTAGCCTATGAGAACTTTCTAGCTAGAGAGTTTGTCTTATTCAACATCTTTATATCTGAAGTCTTTGGTTCAGTTATTGTTAAAACCTAAGAGTTTTGTAGTAATTACGTGTTGGATGAGGGAATAAAATGAATTGGAAATCCCAGAACATATGCTGCTTTTCTGAAAAAGTCACTGGTGTTTATATATTTCCAGTTGTTAGTTCCTAGAACCAGATTACTATGGCCTTAACACTACCCTCAGCTTGGCTAAACTTTATGACAATCTCCTAGCCTCTTGACAGTTTTACAGTCCAGGAAATGTCTCTCTCTCTCTCTCTTTTTTTTTTTTTTTTTTAAGGAAATGTCTCGCTTGGACTTTGGAGCCATTTCTGACATAGAAACATTAATGAAGATAATATCCTGATCTCCCAGTGTCTGTAGGATAGTAGGTGCCTATCATCTTCACTGGGTGCCAATAGTACATGCAGTTGGTCTAAATACAGAGAAAAACATCTGCAAACTCAGGGGTAACTCCATGTGCCCCATACATCCCATTGATCCATCTGTTCTCTAATATCCTCCAGTGCTTTGCCACTAGCTCACCCTAGTGCTTAAAAAAAAAAGCCTTTTATTTTTGCAGAGTTACTTTTAGGTTCTCTCCAATGTAACAGCCTAGGTTAAAGTCCTCTTTGCTTATATAACTTTGGTGCAGCTTACATTTTAATAAACCAATGCATATCCATTTGTCATATGACTATTATCTTTAGCTTCACCTCCTCTTTCTTTGTACATATATATATATACATATATATATAATCTATTGACTATTAAATATCATCAAATAATCTAGGATCTTCATACTACAATTTCTTCAGGATTTTTCTTATTTTTTAACCTTCTTCAAACTCTCTCCATTTTTACAAAGTTTCTTTTATGTTCCCATTATGTTCTTTTCCTTGCCACCTTCCTTTGTTTTGTTATCTTAATTCTCTGTGTTTTCATTCTTCATGATTCTGGCACAATTGACCCAGGAGATCCTGAGATAAAAGCTACCTTCCTTCCCCAACAGCAGCCACTTTCTAACTCCATGCCCTGATAAAGTCAATATACAAACTTTAACTTCATTGTGGAGATGAAACACAATCTAACAAGGTGTAGTAAATAAGATGACTTGTTATAAATAAATGATGAAAACTTAGGGCTTAATGTAATAACTTTACATTTTCTTGTTTCATTGAATTTAAGGCACTTGTGGTGTAAATCACCTACTTAGTGAATAAAGCATTAGGCAAAAAATCTTTAATACCATATTAATGACTTCTTTCCTAACAACCATAGTTACAGATTTCATATGGTGGTAAGCTGAAAAAAAAAAGGTAAACTCTAAAGATTGACATCAGGCCCATGACTTTTGCCTCTGTTTAACATCAACAATTAATTTTATTACAATTATAGGTGTACAAAAATCATCACAACCAAATTTTATAGCATTTTCATCCCAAACCCTCAGTGCATCCCCCCACCCCCATACTTGTCTCATTTGGAAACCACATGTTTTCCAAAGTCTGTGAGTCAGTATCTGTTCTGCAAAGAAGTTCATTGTGTCCTTTTCTTAGATTCCACATGTAAGTGGTAGCACTTGATGTTGGTGTCTCATTGTCTCACTAGTTTCACTTTGCATGATAGTTTCTAGGTCCATCCATGTTGCTATAAATGCTGTTATTTCATTCCCTTTAATGACTGAGTAATATTCCATTGTGTATATGGACCACATCTTCCCTATCCATTCCTCTGTCAATAGGCAATTAGGTTGTTCCATGACTTAGCTATTGTATAGAATGCTGCAATGAGCATTGGAGTACATGTGTCTTTTCGAGCCATGGATTTCTCTGGATAGATGTCCAGGAGTGGGATTCCTGGATTAAATGGCAATTCTATTTTTAGTTCTCTATGGAATCTCCATAGTGTTTTCCACAGTGGTTGCACCAATTTGTATTCCCACCAACAGTGCAACACGGTTTCTTTTTCCCTACACCCTCTCCAGCACTTAATGTTTGTAGACTTTTTGATGATGGCCACTCTGGCTGGTATAAGGTGCTACCTCATAGTGGTTTCGGTTTGCATTTCTCTGATAACAAGCGATGCTGAACATCTTTTCATGTGTTTTTTTTGCCATCTGTATGTCTTCTTTAGAGAATTGTCTATTTAGATCTTCTGCCCATTTTTTGATGGGGTTGTTTGTTTTTTTGGTATTGTGTTGTAGGAGGTATTTGTAAATTTTGGAGATTAATGCCTTGTCAGTCAATTCATGTGCAAATATTTTCTCCCATTTTGTGGGTTGTCTTCATTTTCTTTAGGGTTTCCTTTGCTGTGCAGAAACTTTCAAGTTTAATTAAGTCCCATTTGTTTATTTTTGTTTTTATTGTCATTACTCTAATAGGTGGACCTGAGAAGATGTTGCTGTCATTTATGTCGGAGAGTGTTTGGCCTATGTTTTCCTCTAAGAGTCTTAGAGTATCTGGTCTTATGTCTAGGTCTTTAATCCATTTTGAGTTTATTTTTGTGTATGGTGTTAGGAAGTGTGGTTTTTTTTTTTTTTGTCTTTTTGCTTTTTTTCTAAGGCCGCAGTCGTGGCATATGGAGGTTCCCAGAATAGGGGTCTAATCAGAGCTGATTCATTAACCACTGAGCCACATTTGGGAACTCCAGGAAGTGTTCTAATTTCAATTTTTTTACATGTGGCTGTCCAGTTTTCCCAGCACTACTTATTGAAGAGGCTGTCTTTTCTCCAATGTATATTCTTGCCTCCTTTGTCATAGCTTAGTTGACTATAAGTGTGTGGGTTTAATTCTGGGCTTTCTATCCTGTCCCACTGATCTATATTCCTGTCTTTGTGCCAGTACCATATGGTTTTGATGACTGTAGCTTTGTAGATACTCTTAAGTCAGGGAGCCTGATTCCTCCAGCTCCATTTTTCTTTCTCAGGATGTCTTTGGCTATTCTGGGTCTTCCGTGCTTCCAGATAAACTTTAAAATATTTTGTTCTAGTTCTGTGAAAAATGTCCTTGGCAATTTGATAGGGATTACATTGAATCTATAGATTGTAACAAGGCAGATTTTTTATGCATGTTCTTTATGTGTGCAATATGCTATGTGTAAAACTGAAAACATAAAAATATATGAAAACTCTGTGTTTTGCAATAAAGGTCTGAGATGTATTTTCTTAACTGAGTTGAATACTTCAGTTTTGTTCTCTTTCCTTTATCTTTATGTTGGTCTACCTGAATCCCAGACTATCCTGCTTTGCTAATTTTCAGTGACTAAAAGGTGAACCGACTCATGTTTATAAAACACTATGGAAATTCTAGGAAAACCAAATAATAACTTTGTTTCCTGCATTACTTGAGATTAAACTATCTATGGCCATGCCCCTCTGAATGCACCAGATCTCATCTAAGATCAAACAAAGCTTTATCGATCCTTAGTTCCCCAAATTTATTTCATATTTTCACCTTTGTTTAGTTCTTTCTTGTGATTTTACTCTTAGTTTTTTTTGAGTTTGAAATTATCTACAATGTTAATTTCATCTTTTCCATTTTTACTTCTTTAGTAGTTAGAAGATATACTTCCCTGGTTCAAATACTGACTCTGTCCCACTTAACTATGGATTCTTGAGCAAATAATTTAACTGCTTTATGATTCAGTGTCCAAATTTTGAAAAATGGAAGCTGAATAGTACTTATCTTAGGTACTGTTATGCATATTAAATGAGAAAAATCTTTTAATGAAGTGCCTAGGCTGAATATCTGGGACATAGTTGAAAATGTTATCTATTGTTAACAATACCACGCCTATTTCCATCACCTTCTGTCAGTGGAAGAGTTTAATATCCCTCCTATACCACTTTGGAAATGGATCTGGTCCATTCTAAACACCAGTGTGTTTCATTCAACTTGAATTAACGTGTTTAATCAGTTTTTCCCCTAATTCTGCTGAGAATTAAGTATTAGTTTAGAAGCAGGCTTACAGCAAGGTATTAACAAATATCACTATACTAGACTTACAATATAAACTCGATCATTCAGTATCAGTAAGAAAATTTTGTATTTTTCTTTTTGTTAAAGTGTTAAGGTTGTAGGGAAACACAAAAATTCTCAGAAAAGTCAATTTATGTAATTATGACTATTACACATTATAGTTCATATTTTGAAAATTATTTAGAGGTATGTTGTAAATACCTTTTGGGCCTCAATCAAAACATTAAAAGTTATACTAGAGAATACTTAGCTCACAGTGATAAGCAGAAATATCAGGACACGTGACATCTCCTTTTGTCCCCTTTCTATCTATGCACTAAAAAATTTACACTGACTTTTAAAAATGGTAAGTTCAATAGTTGCACACAACTACTTCCACTCATCAAGTCTCTCAGGAATCTTCTAGACAAGAATTAAAAATGGGTCTTCTGGAAGTAATGTGATGCAATTACATTGAACTGAATTACAGTACTAAATTGTTGCAGGATTCAAGTTCCCTTCAAGGAGATTAAATCCTAAAGCCTCTGGCCAAGTCTCACTGTAATGCCCCTTTCCCCACCTTGAGCAGCCTGGGCTGCTCATGCCCTATGAGGGAAGAAATGTGGCCCATTCCTCACTCTACGTCTGTATAACCTGTTATCCATGCAAATAACGTATCCTGCCTGAGACCAACCAGAAGATCAAATATGCCCCACAGAGAGACCAAACAGTACTCAGCCCTTAAGCATGGCATAGGGGCTGGGACAGGAGAAATTGGGTCTCCACTCAGGAAACCCGCATTGTGGGGCATCAAGATGACTACAGAGTGAGTTGGGGCCCTCTTTTTTAATCTGTGTGCACGTGAGTTCTCTCTCTCTCTGAAGATATACTCTCGCTTTAATAAATTTGTAAAACGCCTGCCACCCGGGAATGAGCAAACTGTGACTCTATCACAATGAGAGAAATTATATTACTAAATGAAATAAATTATACCTTTGGTTCATTCTGAAGAGTTATCAATACAATTAACAAAACGGTCGTATTTATTATAATCCATTGGTTTAATTTAGTTTTTAAGCTTGTGTAAATACACAGTTCCACATCAAGTATTTTAATAGAATGCCTGTACTCTGTGATGAAATACAACTCCTCTGCTGATCTCTCCAACCTCACACTCTAATCCATTAAGGTATTTTAAGGCTGTATCCCAGTCAGTTCCTCTTGCAACCTTGCAGGGCTATCTGTAGATGGGGGTTCTTAGAGGGGCTTTCCCTTTTGTTTTGTTCTTTTTTCTCCCCCCTCCCCAACACTTTTCAGGTCTTGGTCACCTCACCTTCTTTCTCTGAGGGAGTCTCACATTTCCAATCTGTCCTGCAAATTATTAACCAAATAGTCTGCCAGCCACACTGCTGTGACTGCATTACACCCTCTAATGACTCCCTGTAGTTCTCCAGATCAAGCATGCATTCATGTCTGTTGTGTTTTAAGACATTTCACCATCTGTCCCTACTTGACATACCTTGTCTAGCAAATCCATTTCCCATGCTCTGGATATAACTGCAATAAGAGTAGGCTCGGGGGACCCCATTACCTGGAAGAGGATGACTCCAAACCTTTATCATCCCTTTAGGATGAAGTTAAAAACCAATTGCAATTTGTAAATTTTCTTATTCAAAGCAATTTTTACTATCTCTCTTTCTGCTCTCCTGCATTTTGGGATCTTTTTTATACCCACAAAAGTGAAAAGAAAGTATTGTTATTCTACAGATAGTTCTTACAAGATCACAATGTACAAACAAGTCTGTGGTATATGGGGAAATTTACAAAAAAAATTAAATAGGGTTATATTTGACTTTGGAATCGTGACAGGATTAAGAAGACCAAATGACTGGGAGATACACATCTATCATATAAAAATATTCATCAATAAACACAAGGTAAAATTTAGTTCATTGATAGAGACTGTGGACTGATGCGTGATTAGAGATAACAATTTTTAAAGGGAGATGTTTTTGAAGGGGGTGAAATCAGAACAACAGTTTTGAGGAAATACAAGCTAAGTGATCTGAGGAAGAGAAAACAAATTATAGGAGACTGTTCTACGCAGAAGACAGAAGAATAAACTAATTCAAATAATTAATCATCGCCATGAAAATTTTTCAAGATCTTCTATTTTGTCCTCTGATGACCCTCATGAAGAAACAATGAAAGTTTGGACCGTGTAGGCTAGGCTGAGAGTTATAGCTGAGTAAATCACAGTCTGTCTCTTTAATCTTCATTACTGTAGTGGAATGTCTGCTAGCAAATCATAGGAAAAAAATTTTAGGGAAAGTGAAGTTTCACTGTTGGGAGAAATGTTACCCTATTAATTGGTCCAAAAGCTGTTTGCTTCCACAGTGAAAATCACAAATGTGTTAGGAAGTAGCAGCCCATTCATCAAGAGTTAACATTTATAAAAAGTTGCTTAGGATCATCTCACACTCAATAACAATCACAAGAGTCTGTAACAGCAGTAACAACAATAGCAACAACATAGCCATAGCAGATAGAGAAAGAGCATCATGAGCTCAGTGATTGAAATAGAGAGTCTCTGTTGAGATCAAACAAAGCCAGACCATGATTAATGAATACTTGCAGAAAGTAAGCCTGAGAGTTCTATAAAACATTAATATCTGTACTGGTAAAGAAGGAGTTGGTTAGTTGGGGATAGACCAGAATGGAACTCAGGCACGAGTCAACATAAATCTGAATTAAAGGCTGGGAGTTCTTGTCGTGGCTCGGAGGTAACAAACCCTACTAGTATCCATGAGGACGTGGGATCAATTCCTGGCCTTGCTCAGTGAGTTAAGGATCCTGTGTTGCTATGGCTGTGGTGTAGCCTGGCAGCTACCACTTAGATTTGACCCCTAGTCTGGGAACTTCCATATGCTGCAGGTGTGTCCCTAATAAGACCAAAAAAAAAAAAAAAAAAAAGTTAAGGCCAATGAGATCAAGGGTCCAATAAAAGATAGAAAAAATACTCTGGTTCACAGTTTTCTAAACCTGCGAGGGGACATGGGGTAGTCGTGGTTCTAAATATTCTAAATCTTAAGGTCCCATCAGAGGACTACTCTACTGGACCTACAAAGCAAGATCTTAGAAATATTAATTTAAAAAAGTTCCCTGACACCTCTAACACATCACATAATGACCATTTCTTTTTTCTTTCTCTTTCTCTTTTTTTTTTTTTTTTGTGTGTGTGTGGTGAGGACATTTAGGGTCTACTCTATTAACAGTTTTCACATACAGACCTTAGTGCTGTAATCTATAATCACAATGTTGAGCATTAGCTTCCCAGAACTTATGCATCTCCTAACTGGAAGTTCGTACTTTTTGTTCAACATCTCCTCATTACCCTTCAAGTCCCAGGCCCTGGTAATCAGAGCATTTTCAGATTCTACATAAAAGTGAGATCATATAGTATTTGTCTTTCTCTGTTTGACATTTCACTCAGAACACTGCTAATACTACCCTGGTAATCATATAGCAATATATAAGTGCATCAAATAAACACCTTGTACATCTCAAAGTTACACAGTGTTACAGGTCAATTACATCTCAGTACAGTTGGTGGAAAAAGATCCCTGAACGATTCTGCTACATCATTTGGGATCTGCTACACTGTCTACTCATGTTTGGGATTCTGCTACACTGTCTGCTCATTTCTGATTTAATGCCAAAATCTAGGAAGGGAGGATTAATGGTTCAAGTCAAATTCTCATAGTCTTATTTGTGAATAGCATTTATATGTACTTATTTAATTAAATAATTTTGGTCCACTGAGTTATATCTGATTCTCAAACAACTTTTTTGTTGTTGTTTATTTCAGATAATAATTTAGGTATTTTAAAGAGACAAAAACAAATCACAGTAGGCTCTTTCTTACTTCATTGTCTGATAAGCAGACTAAGTAATTCAGTTTTAACAGTAAGAGGTTTTAAAGTTGACGTTTTAACAGGTTTCCTAATAAAGATATTTGGGGGTAATACCATTTTGTTTATAAGGTACTTTGATGACTGCTATGTGGACTATTTAATCATAAATCAAAAAAAATACAAATGCTGTTCTAAAGAAACACACACACACATACGTTTATATAATTTGACCCCAAGACTAAAAGCAAGTATTGGTATATGTTAGTGGGAATTTTGCTCTTATAGGACAGAGCAAATATTTTCTAAAATTGAAATGTAACTAGATTAAGCTAAATATATAATTTTCTCAGGTAAATTTGGTGCTACTATTCAGCTGATATGTGCTGACAAAAGAAAAAGCACACTGATTTTTTTCTATTTAAATTTTTTTTTCTTTTTACAGTTGCACTTGTGGCATATGTAAGTTTCCTGGCCAGGGGTCAAATTGGAGCTACAGCTACTGGCTTATGCCACAGCTTGTAATGCCAGATCCTTAAACCACTGAGTGAGGCTGGGAATCGAACCCACATCCTCACAGAGACAACGTTGGGTCTTTAACCCTCTCAGCCACGATGTGAATTTCCACACTGATTTTTTTAAAGATAGACCAATCAGTTAAGGCTTCTTTTCAGAGTGGACAGTGTTTGTGTCTTGGTCAGTGAATATTTTGTTAAATATTATAAGTAAAACTCTCATGAGTAATCGACGATTTATTTAGAAGTCCTGCTTCTGAATTTCTAGCATCCCCATTATAATTTCAGAAAAAAAGCAAAGTGAAACAAACAAAAAAATCATGCAGTTGAGTTTAAGAGTCTTAAACTTCTCCCCAGTATAAATCTACCTAGCACTTCAATTCAAGGTAAGATGATCTGTCATTTTTTTTTCTGCTTAAAAATGTGTAATAACTTTGCACTGATTATTGTATCCTGGATGAAGAGAAAGAAAATAACTTTTCCTTTTTTTTTTTGCTTTTTCAAGCTGTACCCATGGCATATGGAAGTTCCCAGGCTAGGGGTCGAACTGGAGCTACAGCTGCTGGCCTGCACCACAACCACAGCAACGTGGCATCCTAGCCATGTCTGCAACCCACATCACAGCTCATGGCAACGCCAGATTCTTAACCCACTGACTGAGGCCAGATTCTTAACCCACTGACTGAGGATTGAACCTGCATCCTCATGGATACTAGTCAGATTTGTTTCCACTGTGCCACAATGGGAACTCTGAAAATAACATTTTTGAGTACCTACTATATGCCAAGCAAATGATCATCATGGCAATTCAATAGGTAAATAATTTTCTTAGACACATTTTTCAACATCTGAAATAGAGAATCAAACAAATTTTTTTTCCTTCTGCCCCCAGGCATCAGCCACTTCATGCAGAGGCAGGATTTTCTCCATCACAACGTGATTAATTCCAGGCATAAGTATCTGGTGGACATTTGATTAAAAACTAATAAAATCAGTTTATATTTTACCCAAGTCTATATACTAGTGCATTTTTCAGAATATACTTTTCTTTTTCTTTCAGACTACAATCTACCCTTAAAATGCACCAATTCTATGTAGCATATTAACATCTGGAAACCATCAACAGTATACCTTGGGGAAATGGAACCACAGTAAAGACACAACTTTTAATAAATAGATGTTTAATTTCTTTGGAGGTTTATTCTTCTATGCAGTGTAACTGCTTCTGACATTTTAGTAAGGCTTTATAAGCAACTTGACCTTTCATGTATTTCTTTTTTCAAGCTTGTAGCTTGATACATTGCCAGAAATAGAGCATTCAGGAGGAGAGTTAAAAAAGCAAAATAAAACAACCAAAATAACCCTGGCTTACAAATAAATGCTTTTTCAGATGAAATTTCATCTGATTTATAATCTCATCTTTTGATTTATTTTTAACACTCTGAATGTAAATGCTATTTTACATTATACTTTTGTAATCTGTGTTTCAAAACATATGCAGTAACTAGGTAAGGAAGCTCTAGGGAAGCATTGGGCCTGTATGCTTCTGAGGATAAATGTTAAAGATAATAACTGGATAAGCAAATAAAGAAAGAAGATACATAAATAACACTTAGAGTTGAACTCTTGCTGGAAATCTGCTACAATACTAAGGAAATCATAAACACATTCACTTACAAACTGGCAGCATTTTTATCCCCCAATTCTGTAAGTAGCTGCTAAACAGTATCAATGAAGATAAAATATAATCAATGTGAACCCTTTCTATGGTAAAACTCTATCTTCTAGTATTGTGTGCCAAGATAATGCTCTCCAGAAGCCATTAAAAAAAATCAAAATCGTTATTGAACTAGAGAAATCTTAAAAAGTGCTTGGCTTATGTGTACATCCGAAGATGGAATAGAGCCTGCCTATTTGATCAAACAAGGAGAGACGATGCAGGCAGAATGAGCTCCATAGCTAATGTGCTAAGACTTTTGAAGTCTTTACCCTGAGGGCAGGAATAATAAGCTGCTCTTCTCGGGTCTGGATGGACTTACAAAGCCAGGGGGAATGGATGAGATGAAATACACAGAATCAAAATAACAGGGGATTTAGGGAGTTACGATTTCTAGACAAGTTAAGTTACTGAGAAGTCAATGCCAAGAATAACAATAGAGAGAGACCCAAACAGGAAAATCCTGGCAGTTATTCTAAGATCATAAATTTTTCAAGTAATAAATTCTACAACGAATCAGAAGTAGAAAGAAATGCTAGGGATCATATGTGAACACTCTAAAGGACATGAACATAAAATCACAATCTGGAACTAATAACTGCTGACATTTATGAGCAAGGCTATGTGTTAGGCACAAAGTGTTTTCCAGGTTTTAGATAAAGTAATTCTCCAACAATTTTATAAGATACACATGGTTATTATACCCATATTATAGAGAAGAAACTAAGGCATGGAAGTTGAATAATATGTAGTTAATCTCTTCTGATTCTCCGATAAAAGACTGCTATGTAGGTAGAATCAGAAAAGCCTGGAAAGAAAAGATGTAGGAGTGATTTAGCATAAGGATTGGGGGTCTACAGAAAAGGAACCACTTGCCCAAGGTCACACCACAAGTTAATGATTAATTTGGGTTTCTAGTATTCATTCAGTGATAATATGGAGCTAGGGAGCCCCATATTATCCCTAGCTCCATATTATCACTGAATGAATACCAGAAACCTAAATGTATCATTAATTTTTTGTTATTTTCTCATGTATGAAGCCATTACAGAGAATATAGATATCACCTCACAGTATTATGCTCAATTATCTGATGCACCAAGAAACAAATAAATTACACTGCTCCCAAGGGCCAGATAAATATGCTATGTAAGCTACTTACAATAATCTCAAGAAGCAGAAAATATTATCTTGCTTTTACAAGTAAGGAAACTGTATGAGTAAAATATAAAAACAGTAAATTTCACTTAAGCATGCATAGGGTTAAAAGCACATAACAGAACTTTCTTGCAATGAAACAGAAGAAACAATAAAGAAATCCAGCCAACCAAGAGTAGAACCAAAGTCAACAACTTAGGAGCAGGAAAGACAAGATGTTATAGGTCTGATAACAACAACTGAATCTATGTAAATAAAGGAACTGAGGGTAAACAACTGTGGGACTTCATTACAGATCACATAGATGCCATGAATCCAGAAACTAAACTATCCAGCATAAATCAATAAGGAATTTTAATGGACACCTATCTGCTGAGAAAGGCAAGATGTGTTGGTACATCTCCCAGTAAATGGTATTGACAGATATTCGCCCCATCCATCTCTTCAGTATACATTTGAAATGAAGTAGTTCCTGAGAAAGCAATTCAGAGTCAATCCCCAGACCAGCATTGTTTCAAAGATAGCATGGAAATCACTGATCATCCTGTTGGTAAACACATTTTGTAGTATAATGCACTGTCAATAATCTTTAAAACTTAGTATCACCTTCCACTCAGAAAAAATTCCTTAAGGATAACTGTCTGGGTATTTTACTAACTTCCTTGTATGTGTGAGGCACAGACTGCAGAGATGTTTTGAAACTCCTGACTGTCCAGCTGTGGCTGTCACATTCTCATTTGGTTCAGCGGGCACTTGAATGGATTTGACAGGGTACCACTACTTAGAAAAAGTCTTCAACTTAGGAAGTGTCAGTGGATGACAAAATTCAAGTCTGCTTTAGCAGAACTGAGTATCTTAATATCAGAGGATTAAAACCCGTTGATAAAAGAAAATAACAATTAAAATTCTGTAGCTCATCCCATTGGTTGTCCTTCTCTCTAAAACGTCTTACAAATAAATGGTCACTGATTCCAAACATCCATTTCCAATACTTGATGCGAGAGAGTCTAAGTCCTTCTATCTTTTCAACTTAGAATAGCAATGATTTAAGTATTTAAAAGAACGCAGCTGCAACCTGTGTTTCCAAAAATATTAGAAAGGAAAGAAACATTTTTTATTTGATAAAGTTGACATGCTACAATTTTTAAATTTAGAATGTACAGCATTTTAATTTGATAATTTATATATTGTAATACAACCGCCATTGAAGCAATATTTATTGCATTACATCACTGTATTTGCATTATTCACTGTATTCATCATACTATGTATTAGGTCTCCACAGCTTTTTTACTACTCGTTACAAGTTTGTACCATTAAATACCATCGATCTTGTTCCCCCACACCCTGGTAACCACCTTACTCTTTTTTCACTGGCTTGATTTTTTTTTTAGATTTTCCACATAGGTGACATCACACAGTATCCATCTCTCTCTATCTGATCCATCCCACCCAGCACAATATGCTCAAGGTCCCTCACAAATGGCAGGATATCTTCTGTTCTCACAGCTGAATAATATTCCGCTGTGTATATACACTATCTTTTTTTTTTTACCCGTTCATCAGTGGGACTTTTTAAAAAAATTCAAAATGTTAGAGTAGAAGATGTAAACAATAGAGGGAAAGTAGTTTTCACAGTGGAAGTGTGAATAAAAGCTCTGCCACAGACAGAAACAGCAAAATTAAAAGTTGGTATTTAACAAAATTTAAAGTTGGTATTTTTTTTTTCGTCTTTTTGCCTTATCTAGGGCTGTGTCTGCGGCATATGGAGGCTCCCAGGCTAGGGGTCTAACAGGAGCTGTAGCTGCTGGCCTTTGCCACAGCCACAGCAACGCAGGATCCGAGCCATGTCTGCAACCTACACCACAGCTCACGGCAATGCCGGATCCTTAACCCACTGAGCAAGGCCAGGGATCGAACCCACAACCTCATGGTTCCTAGTCGGATTAGTTAACCACTGAACCACGACGAGAACTCCTAAAGTTGGTATTTTGAACATATATTTAAGGCAAAAAATTAAATACACTAGAGAGTTTATATAATAAAAAGGTTTGAGTGGATTCAGGGAGAAAACTCCTTTCCATTAGAGTGAAAAATAGATATTCATATAATACTGGTGTGTAGTGAACAGGGTTATGGGGACCCAATTAACAGGGTTAAATGTACATATTTTAAAACATGGTTAAAAGTGAGGGAAGGATTCAGAATAATGAGGGAGTGAAGCACACTAACTGAATGCCATTTGTGCAGTTAACTGCATTACTGGGCTTTGCATTATGGCTTGAGAGTTACATGTCTGTGGGGCTTATTACCGAGTTTTTTCTCCTTCTGGTAGTGACCTGGCATGACAAGAATCTGGGATTAAAGGATAGAGAATCTAAGAGTGCTTTACAAAGAGTATCTGCTTTTTAAAAGTACTTCTGAAGCAAATGAAATACAATTTTATGAGGACAACACAGGGTTAAAGAGATCCTGAAGCGGGACTAAAGGAGAGGTACCAGCATATTCGGTTAATTTCACCAAGGGACATTGCAAAATACAAATGTTTTGATGTTTTCACGTGTAAGCTTTTCTGTTAATTAAATATTTTCTTAGCAAAGAGAATGCATTTTACTACTAAGTAAAAGGACTCTCCTTGATTTATATGGCTGTTATTGTATTTGGTTCATTTGTATCCTAATCATTTCATTACCAGTTGTAACCACTTTCTAGGTTCCGGCTTCCACCCTTGTTCTTCTACACTTTGCAGTCAGACAATTCTATTAAAAACACAATTCTAATCCCATCATTCCTCTTCTGAAATCTTCCAGTAGCTTCCCATTTAATGTGGAATATTTCTCAAGTCCTAAATGCTATGATTTGGTTCTCAGACATGTCTATCCTTTTGCTGCTGCCTTATTCTGTTCTAGCCATACTGGCCTCTGAGGCAGTCCTGGAACACCTGAAGCACATTCATGT
Organism: Catagonus wagneri; assembly: GCA_004024745.2. Lineage (NCBI taxonomy): Eukaryota > Metazoa > Chordata > Mammalia > Artiodactyla > Tayassuidae > Catagonus > Catagonus wagneri. Next base: position 22,113,551 of record PVHT020000173.1, on the reverse strand, counting down.
CTGGGATCTTCCTTCTGGCTGTGATTCCCACCTCTCTGATATTCATTTCATTAATCTCTCATGCCTAGTCTCTAACTTTCTTCTCTTTTCTTTCCTTTTCTCTTTTTTTCTTTTCTGTTCTTTTCTTGCCACCCTGCAGCATCTGGGGTTCTAGGCCAGGCATCAAATCTGAGCCACAGTTGCAACCCTAGCCGCATCTGTGGCAACACCTGATCCCTAACCCACTGTGCCAGGCTGGGGATTGAACCTTAGTCCCAGTGCTCCTAAAATGCTGCCAATCCCATTGTGCCACAGCGGGAACTCCTTAACTTTCTTCTAAGAGAGGCATTGCCTGGCCATTCTGTCTAAAATACTCTTCTCTCCACTCACAGTTCTCCATCACCAGACCTTTCTTTGTTTCCAGGTATTTTTTACAATTGTTATAAGCACTGATGATGCATTGCATCTTTTGTGTGTTTGTTCTGTCTCTCCCCCCTAGAATACAAGTTCTACCAAGTCAAAGGTGTTATCTGTTGTTCATCTATCACTGCTGTATCCTTAAGTGACTAAAAATATGCCTGGTACATAGTACAGGTTTGTTAAACATTTTCTGAGTAAATAAGTGAGTATGACACCTAATGACTTCAGACAGTTATCATAAAGAACACTTACAAGTTAACTATAAGACAACCCAATTAAAAGTAGTCAAAGGAGGAGTTCCCATCGTTGCTCAGTGGTTAACGAATCTGACTAGGAACCATGAGGTTGCGGGTTCGATCCCTGGCCTTGCTCAGTGGGTTAAGGATCCGGCATTGCCGTGAGCTGTGGTGTAGGTTGCAGACATGGCTCGGATCCCGTGTTGCCATGGCTGTGGCGTAGGCCAGTGGCTACAGCTCCTGTTAGACCCCTAGCCTGGGAACCGCCATATGCCACGGTGTGGCCCTAGATAAGGCAAAAAGACAAAAAAATAAAAATAAAATAGTCAAAGGATTGAATAAATACTTTTCCAAACAAGATATACAAATAGCAAACAAGCACATGAAAAGATGCTCAACAACATTAGTCATTAGGAAAAAGCAAATCAAAACCAAAATAAGGTAACATTTCACTTAAGATGATTATAATAAAAAGAAGAAAAAATAGGTCGTGTTGATGATGTAGAAAGTTAAAACCCTTATATATTGCTGATTAAAATGCAAAATCATGCCACCATGGTGGAATGGTTTGGCTGTTCCTCAAAAAATTAAACTAGAACTACCATTTGACCCAGCAATTCTCTCCATGGCATATAATCAAGAAAACTGAAAAAAATATACCTATACAAAAAACTTGCCTACGGATGTTCACAATAGAGCTATTCACAAAAGTCATGTGGAAATGTCCCAAATGTCCATCAGCAGGTGAAAGATAACTCAAAATGGGGGATACAGAATATTACTCGGACTTTAGAAAGGAATGAAGTACTGATAAATACCACAATGTGGATAAACCTCAAAAATACCACACCAAGTGAAAGACCAGACACAAAAGGTCATATATCATGTGATTCCATTTACAGAAATATCCAGGATAGGTACATGTATAGAGACAGAAGGTAGACTGGTGGTTTCGTGAGTTGGGGGAGGGGGATAAGAAGATAGGCAGGGACTACTTAATGGGTACTGAGTATTCTTCTGGAGTCAGCAAGTGTTTTAGAACTAAAGAGCAATGTAAGTAGCATAATATTGTGAAAATACTAAATGCTACTGAATTGTACACTTTAAAATGGTTACTTTCATGTTATGTGAATTTCACCTCAATTAGAAAAAAAAAATCCATTATGTGTTGTTTTTATAATTTATGAGGCCCTCAGGATCTGATCCCTGCTGCATTTCTACTACCTCCCCATTTATCTTCCTTACACACACACATGCACGCACGCGGTCACACTTAGCTCACACTCCTGCCTCCCTCTCATCCACAGGCCAGCCAGGCGTGCTCCATCTCAGGTCTTTATATTTTCTCTTTCCCTCTTTGGTACACAATCTCACACCTGCCTCAGGGCTTATTCCCTCTTGTGGGGGTGGGGGGCTCTGCTTAAATGTTGCACTTCAGAGAGGTCTTCCTGAACCACCCAAAATAAAATAATACACTCCCATCTCTCTCACCCTGTACCTTCTTCTCTACAGCATTTATCATCATTTGACTCATTATATTTGACTCATTACTTTTTAATTGTCCATTTCCTCTCTAAAATTTGTGGTCCACAAAGACAAGGACATTTTTTAATCCTGCTACATTCCTTATATAAAATAGTGCCTGGCACAGAGCAGGTAATCAGTTAATATTTATTAAGTATATTAGTATCATTTATATAAAGTTCCAGAAAAGTAAACATAAAATGCTTAGGGACACACTCTTATGTTATAATATAGAAATGGAAAAACATAATGATAAACAAAAATTCACTTAGAAAATCACTTTGGAGAGGGGTTGAGTAGGAGTGAGAGAAATAAGGTCATGAGGATCTAGGACCTTCAGTTCTAGTAGTAAAGTTCTATTTGTTCAATTGGAAAAATGTTTTAATGAGTGTTTATCTTTGTGCTTTATGATATATAACATTTTTAAGAAATTTTTCATATGAATCAAGTATTTCACATTTTAAACAGGTTAGGAGTATAATTATTTAGTATCATTTATGCTAAAATTTAAGTAAATCACTTGCTTCTCTCTCTCTTTTTTTTCAAGAGTATTACTTAGAAGAATATAGGGACATTTGGCTAAAACTGCATGAAGGCTCCCAAACTAAGAATCACCAGCACTGCTGGGAGAACTCAGCTTTCACTAACAGTGACTTCTGTTATTCCATTCCTAACTCATCGGGGAAGAGGTTTTCATTCAGTCCTCAACAGATTGCCAGCTGCTTCATATTTATACTCATTTAAAACTGTATTATTTAGCTTTGAATGGTAAAATAAGTGATAAACGAATTTGCAAAAACAGCTATAGAGAGAAACATTTACATACAAACAGGAATCACATTAGAAGGCCTGATGACATATTTAAAATTATTTATAAATCAAGATGGAATAACTATGGTCAGGCATCCAGTGGAGTCAGTAACCATTGAGGATGTGGTTTCATACACACGCCTGCATCACTGAGAACTTTTCTCTTAACTGTATCAGACTCGAGAACACCATCAGTTTTCAAAATTTATCTCTTAGCAGCTGGAAGCTGCAACCTTGTGAAAGTTCCCGCTGTCTGCAATTGTGTAGTCATTTGAACCCCAACCAGTCCTTGCATACCAAACATCTTTACTTCTTGCCAGATCCATCTCTAATTCTTGAAAATTTATATAACCTTGTGGGTTTTTTTTTTTTGCCTTTATGATCTTCCCCCATTTTGTACTCCAGCAGAGTACAGTTCAAGCGCTTCTTGGATCTGTGTCTCCTGGCTGCAGTCTTAACAAATACCCCTAAAGCACATCTCTCTTGCCTCAACCAGGTCTCTGTTCTTGGAATTCTTGGTTAACATTACATCAGAAAATATCAAAACACATGCCTTCAGCTGAAAATAGAAAGAATTTGCTATATTTTGATTTCCACTCTAACAATTAAATTCATATGTTGGACTCTGTGTCAGCCCAGTTGGCCTCAGAATGTTACAGTTAGTTCCTGGGTATGCAGTATTTTAACATAATAGTCATAACTCCAGCAAGATTGGCATCACACAATCATAGGAGATGACGGCAAACTGACCCTGTTTTTTCTGTTTGTTACTTGATCTCTGGTTGATCTCTAACAATTGTCAACCGACCTCAAACAATGCATTTCTACCCTTTAGCTGAAAAAAGAGAATTCCTCTCTGATCCTATAAATATTCAAGACAGGCAATTTAATAATACTGAGTACCATAAATCAGCACAAATACCAATAAGCACATATACTATATTTACTTAATATACACATTTCACTTATCATCTTCTGATCTTGAAAACAACTTAATATCACTACATTTTCCTAGATTCATTGCCAGATACTGAGTTATCATGTTATAAAATCAAATCTTCAGAGATTTCATCTATTCTTTTTTAGAGATGAATAAACTGAGCTGGATATAGTAGAAACGATTTGTCTTATGTTTTACAGTAAGTGACAGATAATAGGATTAGAACTCATGTCTCCTTACTCATATTTGGGTAGTTTTTCCAGAATACCTCTGGTGATGATTTACATACGTAGTGTCCTGATTGTACTACACAGGGATGTAATCTCAAAAGTTGCTGAGAAGAGTGGAGTACTGCTTTGGCTAAGTGAACTGGGACTTCATAATTGTGACTGGCCAAACTATAGTAAGAGCCTGTCAACATATTTTAAGGTTCAGTATCAATCATGATTTAGAATATACTGTGAGCAAGTAGTGAATAAAAAATTATTTATAGAAATATGAGAACTTTTTTTTCATTTTGGATGCCCTGTGGCATATGGAGCTCCTGAGCCTGGGATCAGATCTGAGCTGCAGTTGCAACCTAAGCCGCAGCTGTGGCAATGCCGAATCCTTAAGCTACTGTGCCAGGCCAGTGATCAAACCCATGTCCCAGGGCTCCCAAGATGTCACTGATCCTGTTGCCCCACAGAGGGAGCTCCAGAAATATGAGAACTTCTGACTGTGGTCATTTATGAAAAGTTATTTGCCAGTTCTGCTTCCTATTTATTAGAGATTTGTATATATTTTTATTTTAAGCTGTATTCTAGCTATAATGAAGTCAAATTCCTGATTAGTAATTTAATGAGCTTAGTGAAAAAAATACCACCCCAAAGGTTAAGGTAATTGCACCCATAAAATACATACGTACATGAAATATACTTATAAAATCAGAAATTTTAATGTGTCAACCTATTTCTTGAAATAGGAAAGGCAGAATGGAAGATAAGTAAGGTTGTTGCTTAAGTCTAGCAAATGTCTTTGTACCCCAAGAATGACTCTGAAAATTGATTAATGACTCCAGGTGACCTACTACAGATTTGTCAGCCCTTCCAGAGCAGAAAATGTGAAAGTGTACTTAGCTGATGCCCTATAGCCACCCACCTCTACCTTCCTGTAAAACTAGACTTCCACAAGCCAGTTGACCTTGTCTGTGTGAAGAGATGACCTTGTGTATATATGTAGTAAGGCCACTGTCTGGCTTCAGTGTAAAATACTGTAAATAATATTTTGGTTATAAACTCTTAATTATTTGCAAAGTTTTTAATACTTTTTTTCTTAAGACAAAGTAAGCTATTGACTGGTAATATAAACCTTAATACAACAACTTTGTTACAGGAGAGAGAGCGGCAAACAGAATTCAAATCGCATTTTTGAAAGATTAAAGATTAATTTTTAATTGAAAATCTGGGTATACTTAAGTAATTCTTTAGGAGACACATGTGAGTTTAATAATGAACTGGAACTTGGTGACTCAGCGTCAATTGTTCTGGAATCTTGTCAGTACCTCTATTTGGTAATAGGCATACATACATATCTTTATTTATATTGTTTTTATCTATTACAATTACAGTAGTGGTCACGTAAAGTCTTCACATGATGCCCAGGAATAAAAGAGAGTAAGTATCAGTATTTTCTCCATACTAACAATTATTTTTGGAGGTAAATGTATTGTCATCTACCACATTTATAGAATCGACAGTTTAAGTACAAGAGAAGGTAGAAATATTTCCATATAATTAAAAAATCAGAAAACTACCTTTTGAAACCTACTATTATACTGAGAAAGTTAAAAAAAAAGTTTTCCCTCCTGAAACATAGCTATGCCATTAAAAATAAATGCACCAAGTATAACCAAGTACAAGCTATAAAGCAAAAAAAAAAAAAAAAAAAACACAAGGGAATCAGATAAAAGAAAGAGAAGAAAACTCCAACAGATTATAATATTTTGGTGTGAGCTTTTGATTACCATTTTACCTCCAGTCCTTTTTAAAGGGCCTTTTATTGACCCAAGCTGTCAGAAGACAAGTGCACCATTTTACACACAACTTTACAAATGTCTCATATAGAAAGGACCTTTTAAAGGTGTTTATAATGAGACACATGGAAGAGAATTTTGTAGTAGGCTTATTTTTCTGGTACTTTACGAAAACTGACAGACCTATCATCTCTATATGCTAATCTGCTTTCTTCTCATCTAGAATCAGGTGCTCTTCAGGGAAATTCAACATTTCTAAGTGAAGGACCAACAGACTATTCAGGTTTACAAGTCTTTCTGGACCACCCCTGGGGAGGACACTGAGGAAGCTGCTGTAAGAGCCACAGGGAGATAAGGCAGACATGTTATGGAAGCAACAGGGAGAAGTGAAAAGGGAACTGACTTCAGAGCCACAGGGACCTGGGTAGAAAGAAGAGGCTGCCTCCTTGCTATAGACATGTCACCTGGGCTGCATTACTAATTTAGAGCTGGAGGGACACTCTGCTCAGAGTCTGGAATGCAACTCTTTCAAAAAAAAAAAAAAGGTGTTAGTGCCTGTTCTCCCCTTGCTTTCCCTATATAAGCTACTAACTTATTAACTTAGGTCAGGGAGACAGACGTACATGACTGAGTGTAATATAAAGTGAGCATCATACAAACCATTATAGGGATAGAAAAAAAATCACTACTGGTATGCAAAGAGAAAGCTTTGGTTCTGAGGAGGAAGAGTGAGAGAGAGACATTGTGGGAGAGACCTTTTAATTTGGCTCTTAAGGAATGAGTAGAATTTCAATAGAAAGACATAGATAGGAGAGCGTATTTTAAGCTGATGGAGAAGGAGAAAGGTGTCATTTAGAACTGAATGGTTTGCTAAGTATCAAGTTTCATTCATGTGCTGGCACCATTCTAGGTACAGTCAAGACATGACAAGCCTTTTCCTAACAAACTGCATCAATTGACTTCCTAGTAGAAGCAAGGAAAATAAAGTAGAAAAAAATGCACAAGTATGTATCAGGCTTTCTTCCCAGAAATTGTATTACATAAGAGATACACCAAGTATGTGCTATATGCTCAGAACTAGGTGCTGTGGATAACTAAAACCAATGGAATAAGACTCGTGGTTTCCAGAAATTTACAGTCTAATCCAGTGGACACAATGAACTGCTGTGAAATAATAAGTAATCGCATTTTGTGCCACTGACTATAAGTGAACCCAGAGTTAAGAACAGGAGAAAGTGAGGAAATATTTCATTCACAGGTCTTTTTTAAATGTTTCCATTTTCACTCTTTATTAATATAGACTTCCTGACAAATTCATTCACCAAATTTGAATATGCACCAAAGTTTTACTCTTTGTACTGTTCTACTGAATGAGGATAAATCATTCATCAGCTTTGAAGTTAGGTAGACCTGAATTTGAATCCCTTACTTGCATTCTCTAACTAGATGATTTTTTGTCTTGTTTTTAATATTTTAGTTTTGTTTATATTTTCATTGATGTATAAAAGATACATAGGGTAATGTTCTCAAATAACTGTACCTCTCAACAATGGTCACAAAGCAAACAACTGGGAAATGATTCCTCAGAGTACAAAACAGAACACTGCCAGCAGCCTTGATACTCCTGTCCCCACTCAGACCATTCCAACTACTTTCCTTAGCTCTTCCCCAAAGTAATCATTATTATGATTTTTAGCCCAGTCGTTTAGTTTGTCTGCTTTTGAAATTCATAGGAATAGGTTTTTAAACATTCTTTACACGTTTTTAGCGCACTTATGCACACATTTCTCTTTTCTATATACTTAGGATTCAGATTCCTAAGTCACGGGTGATGAGCATGTTCATTTCTGCTAAGGCGGTGGCCAACTGTCTCTAATCTGCAGCAGCGTTGGATAGTTTCCTTGTTCTACCTCCTTGCTAACTCTTGCTATTGCCCAGCTCTTTAATTTGAGTCATCTTGGCCTGTGTGTAGTGGGATAGCATTTTGATTTTAACTGGCTTTTTCTAGTTACCAATGAGAATGTTTTTAATATATTTCTCTTTTTTTGGAAAAAACATCTGTTCAAGTCTCCCCGATGATTTTTATTTTTCTATTGGAATGACTGTATTTTTCTGGAGCTGTAGCAGGACTTTACATATTCTGAATACAGAAAACTGCCAACAAACATGTTCCCTCATCCTTTCCTTTGCCTTTTCATGATCTTAACAATGTTTGGGGATGAGAATTTTTTGACCTTAACTTTTCAATCTTTTTCCTTCATAAGCTGTTAAATATTTCTCTATGTGAGTTCATAAAGTTAATCTCTTATATTATCTTCTAGATTAGAAACTTTTATCTTTTATATTTTGATTTACAATCCAGGTAGAATCGAATTTTGTGTATTGTTTGAGAGAGTGATCAAGTTTCTGTTTCCCTTTTTGCCTTCCAATTGACCTGGCACCCTTTATTGGAAATTTTTTTTCTCTATGCTTTTACATTGCCAGCTTTATCATACATTATAAATTGCCCATTCTGTTTCTGGGCTATGTATTCTGTTCAATTGATCTAATTGCATATATTGCCCCAATACCACTATGTCTTATTTATAAACGTTAATAATTCTTGCTCTCTGATGCAGAATATTCTTCCATCTGTTTCCTGATGGTATTGTTTACTCTGGCCTTTTGAATTTCCAGAAAAATTTTAGAATAAGCTCTAGACTGCCTATTCAAGAACGACTAAACAATAGATACCATTTTTATTTCAATTTGATTATGGTTATTGGATGTTTAACATAGAAATATTGACTTGATCTGATAACTAATCAGTTAATTCATAGGAATGGTGATAGCATACATCTTTTCTTATTGCTTATATCAGACAGGGAAAGTTTTCATATTTCACCTCTAAGTCTGATGTACGGTTTAGTATTTTTAGCACATATTAATCAAGTTAAAGAAGTTTCTTTTTATTACTAGATTGCTACAAGTTTATATCCTGAATAGAGGTTAAATTTTTACCAAATATCTTTCCTGGCTCTATTGAGAAAATTTTTTTTTCTTTTACTTTGTTAACTAATTGAATTATTGTTTGATTTTTGAATGATAAACTTACCTCATGTTCCTGGAAAAAAACGTAACTAGTTGCTACATATTACCCTTTATATATATATAATTGGATATTATTTGCTAATTTTGATATATAGTTTTTGCTTCTAATTTTGATATCCAATTTTGACTTTAATTTTGATATTAATATTATGCTTGGTCTCATTCAATTAGGAAGTAATTCTCATTTTATTTTCTCAAAATTTTGTATAAGAGTAAAGTCATTTTTCCATTAGTATTTTGGCAGTATTTGCTAGTAAAGCCATCTGGATCTGTATTTTTCTTTATGGGAAGATACTTATTTTGGATTCAGTTTTGGTGAATTGTATTTTTCTGGGAATCTGTTCTTTTCACAGATTTATTGCCACTAACCAATAAATTTTTAAATGTATTGGCATAAAGTACCAATAAGTACTTTGTATTTGATTCAAAAAATCAAATCCTTTTACTATTTTTTCATGTTTTTACAATTTCTAATGATGTCCACCATTTCACTTTGAAGTTGGCAATGTGTACTTACTATCATTTATTTTTCATTTGTCTGTATATGGATTTATGTTATTAGTTTATGAAGAATTTTTATTTTTAATATAGATGTTAATCTCAATGGTACTATTATCAGAAAACACATTCTAGAAGATATGAACCCTTTTAAATGTACTGACACTTGTTCTGTTCCACGATACTTAAAGATTTCATATTTACTGAGAAGAGTACTCTGTGATTACTGAATATTGCATTCTTTTAGTTCAAATTTATCAATTATGCTTTTAAAATCTTTCTTATTTTTATCGGTTTAGTGTAATTGTTCTATCAGTTATTGACAGTGGTCTCTTAAAATGTCACATAATATTTGTCTCTTGCAAATCTGGACAACTTAATCCAATTTTCATGATTAAAGTGATTTGAAGATGGTCTTCAGATGCTTTGTGGACTGGTCTATTTTTAAAATTTATTCTTTGATTTATCCTAGGGTAGAGCTCTTTAAGACTTCACTCTAGTGTTCACTAGGTCCCCCCTTCTTTGGCTGGCCCTGAATTCTAATTTTTGTCTACATAGCACTGTGGGGCTATGAAAGGCTCTGCTAGTCTTCACATCTGTATAGCCTCTTCTCTTCTGGAGCTACAGGTATCAACAGCGCTGACACTAACGAAATACTAAACTTGTATTTTTGCCATTCTCCTCTCAGATCTTCGACCTGTAATTCTTCACCACCATGTTAGCCCTATAGTACCGTTAAACATTTTTACAAATATATTTTTTGTAGCTTTTTAAATTCTTGAAGTACAGTTCATCCTAATTATCACTCTTTCATTACAGGTAGTGGAAGTGTTAATAGATATGATTTTAATAAGCTACTTAACATGAGTCTAAGTTCATTCTACTATAAAATGGAAATAAAATTACTACCTTTACATTTTTACATTTTTTTAGTACATACTTTGCATATAGTAGTAACTCAGATAAGAATTATATTTGACTTCGACTATATTTTATTTACTTAGAGATCTGGATCTAGTCTTGTGGCTTTATATATCTTTATACATTTGACAAGCCATACTTCATTTCCTGACATCTCCTCTGATGTTATCGTATTCATCCTTTACACTTTTAACTTGCTTATCTGCTAATCTCTCATATATAAACTAATTCATCTAAATAACTCTTCTTTCCAAAGCCATTTGCTTCTGTATATTTAGATAAAGTTCTTTGTGGTAACATGTTTTTTTTCTTTTTTATTTCTCACCCTCCAAAATTTGAAGGCATGTTTGAATCAACTTTTTACTAATGTTTATTCAATGGAAAAGATTTTCTGATTTGTCCTTAAAAACATCACTAGCCTACACTCTTTTAGTTCCACTTGATAAATTTTGTTGTGACACTTAACTCCATATCTTTGTACTAGTTTAAATGTCTCCTGATTCTTCTTTCTACTTTCAGATGCTCAGACATCCACTCTGTTCTACAGTAGTCTTTCTTTTTTTGGCTGTCCCTTAGCATATGGAGTTTCCAGGTCAGGGGTCAGATCCCAGCCTTAGTTGCAAACTTCACAGCAGCTACAGCAACACCAGATCCTTAATCCACTGTGCCAGTCTAGGGATCGAACCTGTGTCCCAGGGCTCCAGAGATGCTGCTGATCCCACTGTGCCACAGCAGTAACTCCTGTCCTGCAGTAGTCTTAATAGGGCATTTGATAGTAGTATACTTTTCCACAAAAGTTTTCAAGTAAATGTGGTACATTCAATAATAAATTCCAAGCCATTAGATGGCATGCATGCCCTTCTATAATCTTATGATACTGACTCTCCAACTTTATCTCAAAACTGCTTTCATATGAAATCTATGCTCTGTTCACATCAATAAATTCCCAGATGCCTGAGCTCCTCCTCTTTTTGTCTACACTCACTAACTTGTGCCTTTCCCCCCCAATTTAGTACCCCTTCTTCCTTCTTGCAACTTTTTTTTAATCCTTCACACCAAGAAATGCTGACTCAGTCTTCACCATCTCTGTCAAATCTTCCTGATGACTACAGCTGAGACAACCCCTAACTTCTGAAAACCCATAACATCTACAGGGATGTAACATATTCCTTGACAGGCTGTAGACACTGTCAAATGGAGCTGAATTTTAAACTATTTTTTAGCTGCACAATCTTAAGTAGGTTACTAGTTCCCTGTACACAAAAGGGATTTAATTCTAACTCTTTTGAAGGGCTAGTATAAAAATTAGATATGATAGTCTTAATAGCTAAAGAGCCTGGTACATATAGTTGTTAAAATAAGTGGTAGATATTACTTCTATCATTGTTAATAGCATGATTCATTTAAAATTAACTGCATGCTATTTTTATTGTCAATTATCTTTTATGCATATATTCCATATATGCTACTGGGACATAAAGTCCTTTAGAATAAGAACCATGTATATACCTACTTTTGCAAATCTTGCACATAATGAGTACTTGAAAATCTCTGTTAATTGACTGATATAGTTACACATGAGTACATAATGTTTTTAGAAAGACTTGCTGAATATTATTTTAGGTAGATAAAATAGGTTAAAATTGTGAAAAATCTTCAACTTTTGGTATAATCTGACAAGGAACTGAACCATTCCAGCATTTATGAAGGTAGTCACTGAAAGGTCTATAAAAATCAGTGAACACTAGCATATTGATTGTGCTCAGTGAGGGAAGCTGTCTTCCATTGAATAATCCAATCAAATGTCATTTTGGCATAAGAGAAAAAGTAAGTTTGATGACAGGCAAAGGTCTCAGTGAGGTAGTAGGGGAATCAATTTTAGTCATGGCAACAAGAGGGATCAATATGCAGACCACCAATCTCCAAATATACTGAAGGGTCTTAAAAGAAATAAGAATGCTGACTGAGCTAAAAATTCCACAAATATTGCTCTCCAAAATGTAGCCATTTAAAATCTCTATGCTTTTATCAGATAATTTTCAAAACATTTCCAATCATTATTGGTGATTATTTACGGAACAGTGACAATAAACATACTACAGGCTTCAACATTTCACATATCAAAACTCAGCTGTACACACACACACACACACACACACACACACACACACACACACAGATATAAAAAAGAGTGCTCAACATGAGATGTCCCAATAGCTGTACTAGCTTCCAACTACAAAATGTCATCTAGGTCACCTTCCATTCTCTTCAACCTTTAGAGAATTAAACATGAAGTACATTTACATAGTCTGGCATTTTCAAAGAATTTTATATATAATCACTGATTTTTAAAAATTTCTTTACTAATGGCCAAGGGTTATCTCTGAGGTAGAACTCTCTGGAGACACTGAGGTCACAGCCTTAGGGGTCTGAGATTGAGCCACATGATTAAAAGAATGCTTCTGTTGTATGACTTTTTCCTCAAATGACTGGGGAGTGAGAGGAAAACAGGATTGCTACATGGCAGGTACAGGCAGTCACTACCTTCTGACAGGCTGACTTCAAAATTTGTAAGGCAGATGTCTAGAATTGGGAATTTAACATATTAATTAATTCCTATGTCACCTTGTTCCAAAAAAGTTTTAATGTCGTTTCCAACACCTAAGAGTTAGCTAACGGTAATGAAAAGGTTGAGTAATAAATTTAAGAAGTAGAGACTCTGGAGAAATTAAGTTAATACAAGTGGTTGTGCATATGAAATCTCATACATTGGTTACAGGTAGCTTCCTCATAATCTAAAAGTTCTAAACTTTTTTAGCAGCCAATGTAATGGGGGATCGATTAGAGAATTCATCCTAGAATAGGACAATTTTCAGGAGGGGTAAAATGTTCTCGATTTAGAAAACAAGTAAATTTCTTCCTACAATTTTCACAAAGGAGACGTTGTGTAATTTAATGCATAAATGTTACCACAACTTCCTCATGACTTTTGTGAGAGTGTCTTCAACTTAGGCACTGTTAAGTAAAACAATTCGGTGAAAAGGCAATTGAAGAAAGAAAATTAGAATGTATTTTCCTATGGAAATTTATACTTGGTCATTATTTTCTAAAAAGATTTCATAAACCCTTAATAATAATTGAGCTAGGTTTCTGCTTTTAGTCCTAAAACTTTAGAGTTTCTAAGCTCTTTAGGTCCTAAATCCAGGCAAGGTGCGACCAATTTAGGGAAAAGAGATTAGGGCCCAATAAAGACTTTGACAGTAGGAACTCTCATGAAACTGTCAGGAAAAAATTCAACTGTAGGAGAGTAGTAAGGTGGTACTATTTGTAAGCTCTGTTTGCTCGAGTGAGGGTATTCATAACCCCACATTATTTGTAGGACAGGATTCCTAGTTAGAAGTCCAAGAGTCGAAGCCTGCTTTCCCCATTTTCTTTTAAAAGTGCATGTTTCCCCACAGGCCACCAGGCAAATGTCCAACTGAAGTAGGTCACTTTGCCTAAATAGAACTAGTAGAAATCAATATTATTTAAAATGTTCTTTGGGTAAATATTTCATCACATTGATTTACAACAGTTTTCTTTCAACTCTCATGTTTATGGATGAGAGTTAACATTCCATACTGTTTTAAAGTATTTTTCTCATTTATCCTTGGGTTGTTTTTTTTTTTTTTTGATTGTTTTAGTTGCTACCACAAGAGACAATTGGCTATAAAATCTATTGTTGGCAGTTAAAGACTGTTTATTCTTATCAGAGCATCTTGTATTATTATGAATAAGTTATTATAAGTAGAAGATAAAATAATGATCTAATTAATGCTAAAATATTGAACACAGGAACCAGATTACGTCAAGGCAGTAGAAACTATAATATCAGAGTTCTTTTAAAGTTTCTATCAGCCCATTTCTCTCACCTTTCTTATGGGGAAAATATTTATTGTGGTAATGTTTGTTTGGTTTCTACTATAGGATGGAAGTACTTGGAAAATTAAAATATTAATGCACAGCACACATTTAATCCAAACTATCAATAGATACATACAATAGTTATCTTTTGCTAAACATTCACTGTCCCTTTCAGAATAATCTACACTAGATCCTTTGAGGTATTTAAAATATTTCTGTAGAATTTGAATGCCAAAGAAATGAAAGGATTATTATAGTTAACAAACTCAGATCAACTCTCTCAATACACAAAGTACAAAGACAAGTTACAGAAAAATGGCAACTTATTAGCAGTAATACAAATTTTAATATTAAAGACACTTTCTTAAGACCTAGGATATATACCATATCGTTTTTCAGTTCTGTGTTGATTTTGCATGTTGGTGAATGGAAGGCCGGCCAAGTTCAATGCATTTTATAAAAAGCTACTCAGAAGTAGAGTCATAAGTAAAAAGCTAGCTTTCCTTTTTTTTTTTTTAATTCTTAATGGATTTTATTTCAATTACAGGTGTACATAAATCATTACAAGTGAGTTTTACAGATTTTGTATCCCAAACCCCCCAGTAGTGCATCCCCCCACCCCCCAGATTGTCTTATTTGAAAAACCAAGGTTTTCCAAAGTCTGTGAGTCATTGTCTGTTCTGCAAAGAAGTTCATTGTGTCTTTTTAGTTTCCACATGTAAGCGGTAGCATTGGGTGTTGCTGTCTAATTGTCTGACTGGTTTCACTTAGCATGATAATTTCTAGGTCCATCCATGTTGCTATAAATGTTGGTAATTCGTTCCATTGTGTGTATGTACCATATCTTCCCTATCCACTCTTCTGTTGATGGGCATTTAGGTTGTTTCCATGACCTGGCTATTGCATAGAGTGCTGCAATGAACACTGGAGT